>JANKOD010000001.1:5999070-6011001 GCA_026284645.1 Erythroxylum acuminatum
TGAGTAGCCAATAGAGGATTCACCACTTCTGTTATAGCAGAAGAGATACCCATGGCCTCTTATCAGGATCATTACTTGTACAGGCCGAAACTCTCTCCCTCTCTCTCTCTTATTTGTCTTGTATTTTCGTATGTCTACAAGTAAAACTTAAGGAAAACTAACTTGGAAACCTACCTCTCTTCTTCTCTTCTTCTTCTTCTTCTTCCTTTCTCCTAGCCGAAACTCCATCTTTCTCTTCTCTTCTTTGTTGTTTTCGAAAGGCTTCTTTCTCTTCTTTATTCTTGAAGTTTCGGTGATGTTCTAGAAAAATAGCTTAAAAGACCAACTTTCTAACTTAACCTATGTTTAAAAACGACATAGCAGCCCTTCCATGCTTTTGAATTTTCGTCCACCACTAATGCTTCAAACGACACTCTCATTAGCTTCTCTTCATTTTGCTTTCCTTCTAGCAACTTCGTGAGCTTCTTCTTACAACTTATCATTTAACTAATTACTTAAACATTAACCTAATACTTAAACATTTCGTGGGCTTCCAAACGGGCTTCCTCTTCATTCACCCTAAAAGTCCTTCCTTCTTTCTTTTTAATGTTCTCTCCTTTTATTCTTCATTTAATACTTTAGGCTATGTTATTTAAAAGGGCTAAAAGCCCAAGCTACCTCTCTTCTTCATTTAATTTAACTAACTTAATGCTTAAGCCCACTTCCACTTAAGCCCAATCTTCTATCTTTCTCATTTAATGCTTTCTCCTACAAGACTAAGTCTTGTTTACTTTGTAATATAATTAACTAAATACTAACTTAGTACTTAAGCCCACAAGCCCAAGTTCCTCCTTTCCCTCCTACACACTTAAAATTTTACCAAATTTCAATTTTTCCCTCCTTTCAACTTAAATTCATAGGCTTGGGCTTCCTAACAACCATCATGCAAGTTCTTTTTTTTTTTCATTTAAATGCTATTTCCAAGGGCTAAAAGCCCACTTAATCACCTTAAGCCTTAAAACATATTTAACTCCCAAAGGGGCTCTTTCAAATTTACAAGCTCTAATTAAATAATCCCCCATTTAATATCAATCACCTAAATTCATAGGATCCTCAATTCATGTAATTCTTTTTCATACTAACAATATATCACAAATAATAATTTATCAACAAATCTAATGTCACTAATTCCTTCATTTAATAATCAAAACCTACACAATAAAATCCTCAATTTATTCCAACTAAAACCTCAAAATAAAATTAAACGACTTATTTACCAAATGAAAGAAATCGAGGCCCAACAAAGTTGGAGCTAGTGCAAAGTAAGATGAAGTTGGGGCTAGTGCACTCTAACTTACATTGTCCTATAAAGGTCGTTTCTATGAAAGGTAACAAGTATTTTTTTTTACATTTATTGATGATGCTATAGACAAGATTTGGGGTTTTATGCTGAAAACAAAAACAAAATGCATAAGACCTTCCAAAATTTTCATTCCATAGTGGAAAGGGAGACAAAGAGAAAAATTAAGTTTACCTGAATTGATAATGGAAGAGAGTATACCTCCCATGAATTTGAAGATTATTATTCAATATATAGAATAAGTTATGAGAAGATGGAATTTGGTACCCTACAACACAATGGTGTTATCGAGAGAATGAATAGAACTATCACAAAGAAAGTTAAAGTATACTCTGGATGACTAATCTATCGAAGTCCTTTTAGGATGAGTGGTCAAAACCATTGTATATTTGATCAATAGTGATCGTTCAATCTTTTTAGATCTTAAAATCCTGAGAGAGTACGGGAAGGGAGGGATCCAACTTATATGCATCTACGGGTGTTTTGATGTAATGCTTTCAAGAGAATGCCAAAGAAGTAAAGATTGAAACTATATTCAAAGACTAGTCCTTATGCGTTCATTGTATATAGTAATAAGAATTTTGGTTATATACTCTATGACTTAAAAACAGAAGGATTTTATACACAAGAATATAGTCTTCTGTTAGCATAAGATGGGCACAGATCTCATCAAAGAAGATAAGATTAATACCATTAGGTTATCTTTCTGAAATAAAGATATAAGCCCTATTCCTACTTCCATTGATCAGCTAACAATTAAAGAAGGCAAAAATGAGCTAGCACAGGATGATAATGATAAAAGCAATCTAAAGGTGTGATAGAAATCACTTAATACTCCACCAACTTAGCTCAGATTCAACAGAAATGCATGAATGAATGAAGACAGAAGTGAAGCGTATGTGTCTGAAACAAGAGTGCTGAAGAGAGAAGAAGAAGCATCTGTGAGTTGAAGATAAAAAGCTAAAGCTCATACACATGACTTATTGATACACATCAGATGTTTCACTTCATTGCACAGCTTGGAGAAGTCACTTAAGAGGACCCACGTGAAGAGCACATGTCAATTGTTTGACTCATTCAAAAGCCACATCCGAGAGAGTCATCTTGTTTAAGCATATGAGAGGCTCATTAAAGGTCACATGGGAGGCACGTGAGATACATAAGCTTGGAGCATCCGAAAGCCATCCTCTACAATATTCAGCAGCTATAAAACAATACAGAGACTTCAGACACGCGACAGACATATACCCAGAAATTATCAAGTCTTCATTACATTGTATTTTCTATCTTTGAGAACAAAAAATTAGTAAGAGGGAAAAAGATCAAAGAGATTGCTAGAGTACACCTTGTGGGTACTAGTAGAGATTTTGGGAAAGGGCTCTTTGTAAGTGTAGGGGCTACACTCATCTCTATACTGATTTTTTCTCTTCTTCTTCTTCACATAGTGAAATTTCCTACACCACCATAGGTGGGAACCTTGGACGTAGATAGTTTCAAACTATCGAACCAAGTAAAACATCTGTCTTCTTCTTACTTTCTGCACTTTCCATTTCTGCAAGATTAACAAATCTTTGTCAAGTTTCTGTTTAAATAATAACAGCTCAGTAGCATTAAATCCCAACAAAAGGTGATAAGACACATCCTATGGATGATATAGAAGAGGTCTGTAAACATTTTGAGCATGGGACCAACCAACTTAAGTGTTAGAAGGTGTCCAAATTTAGAAGGTTATCTAGGGAGAAACTACCTTTGACAAGATACCTTCGTTTAAAATATTTCCTAGTCACTATTGAGGGAGAGCCAGAGAATTTTCAAGAAATGTAGTCACTTGAAGATAAAGGATCTTAGCTCAAGGCAATATAAGAGGAGATGAACTCATTAAAAAAGAATGACGTTTATATACAAGTGAAGCTTCCTAAAATCAAAAAGGCTTTGAAGAATCGAAAGGGGTTCTAGATCAAAAAAGATGGTAATAAGCTAGTGACGCATAAGATAAGACTAGTGGTGAAGAGATACAAAAGAAATTTATTAATTTTGACAAGATTTTCTCACTAGTAGTCAAGGTGATGTTGATATGCACATTATTAGAACTAGTTGCTAGTTTGTATCTTAAATTTGAGTAGTTTTATGTGAAAACTACTCTCTTATATGACGATTTAGAAAAGAAGATTTACATGAAGCAGCTAGAAGTCTAATTTTACTTAGAATTAAATAAATCAAAGGAGCTTAATTTATTTAATTCTAAAATAATTAGGATTATAATTTATATCCATTGCCAACATCTTTTATACACACAGAACAAGTTGAAGAGAGAAAAGGAATTTTAATCAAGTTTGACTTGATTGTACAGTTTAAGAAAATTTATGATTAAATATGAGATATTTGATAAATAAGAACTTATATGAAATATTGGATGTTATTTGATTGAAATTAATGTTTAAATGAAAATAACATTTTATTTTAATTAAAGTTTAATTGTGATGAGTTAATTTCATAAACACTTTGAGAAAAATGATAAGAAAAGAATCTAAGTTTCACAATAAAGTGCAATCCATAATTCCTACTTTATTATGTCTTTTACGTTAATCTATGTTTATTACGTTGCATTTAATATCGAATCTTGTCTCGATTTCTTAACAACTGAGAATAAATATTTTTAGATAAAATAATCTGAAAGTAAGCATTATGCATGGTTAAAAAATGTTGCCCATGTCGTCTTACTCTCTTAACGTGATCATCCCAGTTAAGTTTCGTGACAAAGATGAGAGCGTGCATAAGTTAATTGACTAAGAAATCAAAATGGTGGAATTTGAGGGCTTTGTGGGGAAGTGGATTTTTTAGATCTATGGACCCATCCTTAATTAGTAATATTATTATATTTCCCACCATTAAAAGATGTTTTGGGATCCAATTTCCATTACCTGGTTCAATGGAAATGATATTTATCAAAGTTTATAGACTTCGCCCACGTGTATTCTATATGAGTCAAACAATACTACATAGTTATTCAAGAACTATGATATGAAATTGAATTTTATCACCCCAATCTTATAAAATGCATAGTACATATTAACCATTAGGGCATGATAATTCAGGAAAACGACTTTATACTTTTTTGGATAGGCTTGATGATCAGTTCAACCACATTTGAAGTGACGTCTTTCAATTTCGTGCAACTCCACTTTTGATGGTAAAGTAAGCATGTAAAGACGTGAGAATATTGTATTTAGTGATTGTAAGAGGAAAAGAGGAAGGCCCAAGAAGAACCGGTGGGAGGTGACAAGGAATTATATGACTATGTTAGAAACTTATTGAAGGGTTGATCCTTAATACAGAACTTTATCATATTAAGATACAGGTAAAAGATCCCAAGTAGAAAGGTTTTTCTATTTCTCATAGGTCTTTTAAACCTTTTCTTTTGAGTGTTGTGTCTTTTATTTAGCCTAGACATTTAATCTGCATTATTCCCCCCTTAGTTATTTAGGCTAAGCATTTCCTTATCTAGCCTACGCATTTTTTCACAATAACTTATTTGTTATATTTATTTATTTATTTTTCTTCTTTCTTGTTTGTATATTTATTTACTTATTTTTATTCCTTTCCTTGTTCTAAATTTATTGTATTATTTATTTTATATTTTTATTTGTAAGTATTTATTTATTTTTATTATTTTATTATTATCTTTTATGTTTATCTTTACTTTTACTTTTATGTTTATGATTATTTTTTTATTTATCTTTTATTATTATTATTTATTATGTTATCTTTTTTTATTCTTTACATTGTTCCGTCTTTATTATATTATTTATTTTTATTACTTTTTATATTTTTATTTGTACGTATTTATTTATATTTATTATTATTATTATCCTTTATATCTTTTTATTTTATTATTTTAATATGGAATCTTTTATTTTTATTTTATTTTATATTCATAGTTTTTATATATTTTAGTCTTTTTATTTTAGTTTTGATGTTTTTTCTACAAATAGTTCTAAAAAGTTATTTCTCTTTCTTTTTGTCTTTTTTTTTCTTTTTTTGTGGATCTATTAATTACATTCTCTCTAGCAGTTGGGGTTAAGATTGTATACTTTTGGACTCCTTAGACCTTGCATCTTAATGGGACTTCTATTAGGGTGTTGTTGTTGTATTGACTTAATTTTGCGAATTGATTTAAAGTTTGGAGAATTACAAAATAAATTGAATTGATTTATTATTTGATGCAAGTAGTTAAATGCCTAAAATTCAGCAAACTGTGTAATTAAATGAGTAATAGGGAGTCTTAATTGATATTTTACTTTTTTAAATTATTTTTGGAATTACTTCTTACTTAAGTCCAGAGTAATGAAATTGATTTATTTGAGGACAAAAAAATTCTTAACTATAGGAGTATTTGGTATTTGTTAATTACATCATATTTTTAGTATAATTTTAAGGATATTGACCTTGTATTTTGAATATTTTTATATGACGTAATACTTAGTTTAGCTTATATTATATTTACATGCCTCATTTTATCTCCCTAAATAAAAAGTGATTTTGAAAAAAATAATTTCAAGTTAGAGGAGTTTTTTGAGTGATTTTGGAGGAACAAAGTTTGAAGATGGATGTCCCCATGTTCTGTAACATGACACCTATTGATAGTTTTATATAAAAACTTTCACACTATAAATATATAAATCGTAACTCGTAATTTACAAGATATCATTTCCACAAGGATGAATTAGTCACTTAATACCTTGAATGCACTTTGTATAAGGTAATAAAATATTGAATGAATTAAGTTAAATTAAATTGAAATAAACTAATGAAACTAAATAATTGAATAATAGCAACAAGAATGAAGTTAATCAATAATGGAAACTTATGTGTTATTCTATCATTGTTTTGTCTTCTCTTTATCTTGTTAATTCAATTATGCTTGATCTTAGATATCCTAAGGTTTTGATTACCCTCTCTCCAGATCTAATCAAGTAATCACAATTGAAATAGATGACAATAGAATTGCAACCTCCCGATTCACAAACTACTCGTAACTATTTAATTAGAATTGAAGCAATCTTAAGGATAATTAACTCACAATTAAGATCTCTCTTCAATTGTTTATTAATATGATATTTGTAGGTCTATTAAGTTACCAACTCTCGTTATGCACATTAACATATATAACTTGATTCAATCTCTCGATTTCTTATTAAGTATAAGCATAAAAATACCAAAATCATTAATATATATTGACTTAAACAAGAATAAAGTTAAACAAAATAATTCAAGAATAATGCCTACTATGGATTTATAAATCCATAATCATGTTCAACATCTTTCTAATCCAAATTAACATCCAAGATAATGAAATATAAGAATATAAAAGAAAGAAAACATTTTTATGTCATGATTTGGAAATTCTGGAAAATTCGAGTTAATCTTGATGTCTCTACTTTGATCCCCTTATTTCTGATGTGCAACCTCCGTTTTGGCATTTCTCTTTTCCTTAAATACTTCTTAAGGTTTCTAGGGTTCTTTATATGGTTTACCCACTTGTTTTCATTCTAAAAATAGCCCCGAAACATCAAGAATACAACAATTTTGTGTATTAGAAAAGTTGTGCACATGCATGTCTAAGTCCTTCTTCATCTTTTCTTTAATTTTCCTGTTTCCACTCACTAACAATCACATCAAACAACTCTCAAGCACGATCATAATAGAGATCTTGGATAGGATGCATGATTATGCTCTAATAGTATCTTAAGGACTATAGACCTATATTATATTTTATCATTTTGTATAAAATCATAGCATCAATGCTAGCCAAGAGGATGAAAATCTTCATAGATAAAATAGATGATCCATCTCAAGGGGATTTTTCCAAAGAAAGAAAAATTAGTGATTACATCTAGTTAGTTTAAGAATTTCTCAAGAACTACAGTAGGAAACTTAAAAGTAGAAATTGTGTTATTCATTGGTATGTTTATATATTCTTGTTAAGATTTACCAGTTTTAACCGCAAGTGCACGACATAGTTATAGCTAGCATAAACAAGTACAAGTTGATCCCTAAGTGATCGTAAGTACTAGTTAACCCTTTTTTTATTATCTAATCATCGAATCAGATTGTTGCTTTAATTAAAAATTAAATTAAACAAACTGAACTAAGATTGAAACAATAATGAATTCAGACAAAGGAAAATACTTGGAAAAATTGATATCAAATAAATAGTATCTAGGTGATGAATCCCCCAAATAATTCTTAAATATTAACCATTTGTCATACAATTAAATTAATGATTATTGAACTTTGGAAATTCCTATCTTATATTTATATTTTCTCAAAACTATTAATAGTTAACCCATCAGTTGATTAACTAAAATCTCTTTCTAGTTAAAACTTCAAAGACTACATTATTGATTTGTGAATTTCACTATTAAGTTTGACCCTAGTCAAGAGGATTTATGTCGACCTATCTCTAGTTTTGCATAAAATTCCTTCCAATTATAGTAAATCTATTAACATAAAAGGATTTCTCGATCTCAATTATATGGAATCAAATCATGAACTAATATTTTGGATATATTAGAACAAGAATATAACCTATAATTGAATTTTAATAAATCAATCAATAAAATTGCATCAAATAAAAGATCAAATCATATTGTCATCATAACTTAGGGTTCATTAGACCTAGACACTAAACAAATTAGTCCCTCTTCATAAAAAAAACCAACAAAAAATATTCAGAAGAATAAATAAAAATCGAAGAAATCAGATTATAAATCTCCTTTTTGTCTCTAATGAATCTTCATGCAATTTGGATTAAATGATGCTATCTATCAAATCTTGTGACGTAATCTTTGTGTTTTCCTTATCCTCTTATTAAAACTGCCTCTTCTATGTTTTCTTATGACTTAAAAATACTCTAAAACTCACCTCTTCCATATATGCCTCTGTTCATGTCCTTTTATGGTAAAACTAACGATCAATATACACGGTCATGTAGGAGACTGTGTATCTCCAAAAACATCTTAATTTGAGATATTACACAAGCACAGAGACTTACACATGTAACATACAGTCATATATATCCATGTACACAGGCGTGTAACTTCATATTACCAGAAACAATATTCTTCAAATCTCCACAAGTTTACAGAGACTTACAAAATCACTGTATATGGTCATGTAGGTCCTCACTTGCTTTAAATCTTTGTTCCATGCCACGATTTCATTCAAATTCTTCTCCTTTTGGTCCAAGAAGACAATTATCACCTACAAACATACTTGAAGTGAATTAAGTACCAAAAAAACTATAAAACTATTAAAAACAAGCAAAACACATTCAATGTGGTTATATAAATATAGTTAAATAATCATTTATCAAACATCCCCATACTTAAGCTTTTGCTTATCCTGAAGCAAATCATAAACTAAATCATTAATTTTAAAAACATCCATCCCTTATTAGCAAAATTTTTAACCATAAGCATGTAATATTATCATATCTCCACCACTTATAAGTAAACTAGAAACAAAAATCAAAAGGTTTTCTTACAAGGTTTTAATGGGGCTTAAGTAAGGTATGATAGGGAAAATGAAAAGGGTAATAAAATTGAAGGGAATTATAAAAAGTAAAATTACAAGAAAATTATTTCTTCACTTTATAAATCCCTCACACTATAAATCTATTGGTATCACAACTTTAACACTTTTTTTTCAATCATTCATTATGCACCAATAATTACATAAATATTGGGCCTTTTCAAATTTCAAGTTTCAAGCAAAAAAGTAAATGTAAATAACCTTCATGTTTTAAAATAATAAAAAAGCTTCAAGAAAGATAATGTTAAGGCTAATACTGTGGTTATAATCAATGAAAATTTTAAGCCTCAAAATTTGTTACTTCTAAAAGATAAAATATGGTAGGGTAATTTAAGAAAATAGGCTAAACAATTTGAATCCAGATGCCTTTATCATTTTAGTGCTTCTAATTTCACAAATGTGGCCTCCATATGTATAATAAAAGCAAGTTCTACAATTAGACAACTATACATTATGACACACATGAAAGAATAAAAGAACTTTAAAAAATCACATATTTACTCTTAGGCTCAAAGGCTCACAAAAAGGTATTATATGTGTAAGTAATATACAATTTTCACTGAAATTAATAATCTCAATGATTACAAAAAATATGACTTAGAAAAGTAAGTTTATTCTAACTTTCATCCTTTTGCACACTAATTTAATTCAATAATCAATAATGATCTAAAGTATTTTGGACAAATTTTAACTAATTTGGGATATTAGTTAATAAAATGTAATAACAAGGATTATAATAAGCTTAAGAAATCCCTTCCACATACTTAAAATTGCACATTGTCCCTAATGTACATAATATAAGCATAGATAAATAAAAAGTAAAGAAAGGTCAAAATTTGGTACTACCCTGAATAGTAAGAATTATAGAGTTCTACATCTAATGAACGTTCCATTTGATATTAGATACAATCAATCTTGCAAAATATAAACAAAAGGGGATAAAAAGATAAAAGAAAATAAAAATAAAAATAATTAAGAAACATGGAAATAAAATATCAAAAAATATATATAACATAATTCTTAGGTTGTCTCCTAAGTAGCGCTTGTCTAATGTCGTTAGCTTGATGTACCTTTCATGCTCAAGGTGCCTTGGTTAAATTAATATTCTCTCTGCTATTATCAAGATATAACTTCAAATGATGGACGTTAACTTTAAAATTACCTTTATGTAGATGACTTACCTCGAGTACGCCGTATGGAATACTTTTTCCATAATAATATTAGGTGGTAATTATAAAGAACTTGATATCTCTCGTGGACCTCACCACCGTTAATAACTCTCCTCAGACGTCCTCCATCTCCTCAACTCAGCACCACATCATCACATCAAACCCTTTGTAGTCATGGTGAGAACTAGTGCATTAGCTCGAGTCCTGAAGTGGAATGAAGTTAGTCTTTAGATGAAGAAATATAAAAGATCATGTTTGTATGGAAAGTAGGCTTGTGGTTAGATTGGTGAAATGAACTTGAACTCTTAAATTGTAATATAAGACTAACTACAATCAATACTTATTTATTGTTAGTTTTTTTCTAAATTGGATTCTCAATAACTTTTTTAAAAAAAATTGATCAACTTTTATTACTATTTCATTGTTAGATTTTTTGAACATATGTATATATATTTTTTCTTTTTTTTTGGTTGCTCACAAGGTGTCCTAGGGGTGTCCCAATTATGGGAAGGTACCTTTAAGCCATCCACACCTAGACTAATCTCTGCTCGAGCCGGGTAGGTCCCTTGCGGGAGGCAAAGCTCTGACTCCAAGTTTTAAACAGCTACATATATGAGAAGGATTTGAACCTATGACCTCACTTAAACCAAAAGAGCCTCTTATCAACTCACCTGCGCTTGGGTTATAGATTTTTTTCTTTAGTCTCGAGCAGCGTTATGATTACCGTTCTGTACTAGCCGAAAACCGATACCAGTACTGGTAAAGAAATTTTGAAAAAAATTTCGGTGGGTACCAGCCGTTTTCGGTCGATACCGGCCAGTACCCAGGTTTTCGGAAAATACCGGACCATTTCACAAAAATTCGAATTCTTCAGGGACCATTTTGAAAAAAACAAAAATTAAACCTAAAAAATCTACCCCCTGAGCTTCTGGATTTTTCTTCTATCTTCTTCGGTTTCTCCTTCTTCTCCACGCACGAACGTCGCTGCTCCTCCCTTCTCCGATCTGTCTCTCGGTGTCTCACCATCTCCTCGCCATCCCCTCCTCGCCGTCGACGTCTTCTCCAGTCCTCCTCCTTCGAGTCTTCGACCATGGTTTGCTCTCCCTTCGAGTCTTCAATGAATCGAGCTCCCTCACCTCAGCCCGCTCCTCCTCCTCGCCGGCTTCAGGCTTCTCCTTCGTCCTCCTCGAGTCTCCGATGCACCACACGATGGCACGACCACCTTAGTTCAGCTAGAGCTCATGACCCGACGTCGACCCGAATTGACACCGAAGACTCGATTGTTTTTTTGGTGAATTTTAATGATTTTTGTTTCATTTTTCATGCATTTTGAAAATAATTGCTTCTGTGATTTTGTTGGTTGTTGGATTATAGTGGATTTGGGGTTAAAATTTGGTGTTGTTGCGTTGGATTTGGGGAAAAATTTGGGAGTGGATTTTGGATGAATGGAAAATGGAAGTGGATTTCGATTGATTGTGTTCTATCATTTGTCATTTATGAGTTATGAAATTCAACCGAAATTGGTGTTGTTGGAAATAGATTTTGGAATTGGATTTTGGCATTTTGCATTTTGGAATTGGAAAGTGGATTGGAAATTAAATTTGAAATGATGATTTATTGATTATTGAATGGTGGAAATTGGCTTATGATTTGTTATGGTATTAATATTGAATTGTTGAATTATTGATGAATGAGATTGAATTTGAGTTTGAGGAATTGAATTTGAGATTGAGTTTGATAATTTGAAATTGGAAATTGTACATGTATTTTATTTAATGATAATTTGGTGCTTATGGTTAACCTTATGTTTTAAATTTAAACTTTAAAGTT
>JANKOD010000001.1:6048274-6060806 GCA_026284645.1 Erythroxylum acuminatum
CCTGAATAGGGTTATTGAGCCATTGAATCACCGACATGTTATCACCCTCAACCTCGACCTTGTTGATGCCCATACTCTAAGCGATTTACAATCCATCGAGCAGCCTCCACAATTCCGCATTTGTAACCGAACAGATTTCAAGATTGTAAGCAAAACTGACCAGCCACGAGCTATTGGAGCTGCGTAAGACACCACCCGCAGCAGCAGCCCCAGTCAACGGATCATGCGACTCATTATAGATCATGCGACTCATTATAATGTTGTTTTTGTAGCTTTTGTTAGTATTAATATTTTTTTAATTTTAAAAAAAAGTTTCAGCAAAATGTTTTATGAACGATATATTTATTTTTTTTTATAAATAACTATTTTATCCATCATTTATTACTGTCTAATGTGCTCATCCTTGCTTATAAAGAAGCTCACTTTATAGAATCTAAGAGCTTGAAAAGAAGTGAAAGTTACGAAGGAAGCTACCTTTGTGAAGCTACAGGTGCTAACAACATGACTGTTACAGAGTTTAGAGCAGAAGAGGAAGAGAACCATCCTCCTTTACTTGATTTGGAGACCACTTCCAAGCCTCGACGCATTGCCCTCTTTGTTGAGCCCTCGCCTTTTGCGCGAGTCTTCATTTTCCTTTTTTACTTTGATTTTGTCTTCTTGTTTGTCTTCGGTTTTGATGTTGATCGTTGACTTCTAGGTTGCGACAAAACGAAGGCAAGTTGGAACTATTGTTTCCCAACTCCTACTAGCTCTAGACGGTCCTTAGGAGTTGTTTCGCCTTCATTCTCTGCACTTTGCAGTCTTGTCCACTTTTTGTCTTGTACTGTAAATTAAAATAGTATATCTAAGGGGTGGCGTTTTGACTTTTCTATGTTACTGGTTCTTGTTTGTTTCTAGAGACCAGTCTCTATTATTGATGATGTTTAGGTTTTCTTGGAGGAGAAAATACAATCATTTTTTTTTTCGTATATATTCTTTTTTATTTAAAATAAATATCGTTTTAAAGAAATTTTAATTATTTAAAATAAGTATCGTTTGTAAATTAAATATCGTTTTAAAAAGATTTTAATTATTTAAAATAAATGTCGTCTGCTACTATTTTCAAAACATTAACACCAAACCGCCCTGCCATTTTCCAACATCAAATTATATAATTATCCTTGAAACATGTACATCAATAAAATATGCTAACATGGCAAGTGATGATCATTAATAACGACTACTTACCTCCTACCTAGTTGGTTTCAATTTCTAAAATGCACCGATAAAAATTTGTCCCTAAATTTCTCCGCTTTATTTCTATCGAAAACACTAGCGAAGTTTCCTAAATACACATCACATGTCGCTCTGTCCCTTCCCAAAAATGGCGTCCATTGTCACAAGCTTGATCCCACGCACCCACAACTCAGCAATTTCACCACTACCTTGACATACAAAGTGGACCTCCTTGTTCTTTGTAGTCTTTACGTGGAACATTCCTGGTTCTTCAACATCATACTTTTTTCTTCGGTTCCAGCGAAACTTGGCACTCGGACCAACTTGAGCATCCCTACATACTACATTTCTCCTACTTGATCTGCCCCATCTCAGGACTCCTACAGACTCCACCATCCTCAGTTCTTTGGAATGTGGAGATCCTTTGCCGCACTTGGTGTGCTTCTTGACTCGAGCTCCAGTGGTAACAAGTTGGCGAGCAAGCTCATCAAGTATGACACTCTCTACCATCTGTCCATTAGTATTCTTCTTTGCAAGCAAAAGTACAGTTTCACGTCTCTCATTCTCAATGTCACATCTGGCACCGTAAGCGATTAGAAGTTGGCAGACACTAACATGGCCTCCTCTGGCAGCTAACATCAGTGGGGTGTATCCGTCGATATCAAAGTTGTTCACATCATAGCCTCTTTTGGTTAACATGCGAACCAAATCCAAGTCCCCCCAGCGAGCAGCACGATGCAGAGCATGAATGCCAGCAGAATAGTTGTATCCCTCTTCCAGTGCGTATTCGAGCATCACCTTTTCGATTTCTTCTCCATGTCGATTCAGCTCTGACAAGCTGATTGCTGTCTTGCCATATTTGGTTTCAAGATTCAAATTTGCACCAGCGTAGACAAGCAGCCTGAAAGCCTCCACATGGCCTCCTGCAGCCGCTAGCATTGTAGCAGTGTATCCGTCAGCATCCTGTTCATCAAGATTGATCTCTGCCCGCTCAATGAGTTTTTTCAAAGCCTCTATATCATTAATTTGAACCCCAAACATCAAAGGAGAGAACGTTGAGGCATTGCTTGATCTGGTAATCTTCCCAGCTCGGATCAACTCTACCACGGCTTGTTGAAAACCAAGATCCCATTTTGTTGACCTTGCAATTGAACTTACAGACTGACCAGCTGAATTGACCAAACCAAAATCAGCACCAGCTGAGGCAAGAACTTTAAGACATTTCTCTTCCTTATATCTGGCACATACCATTAATGCAGTGTCTCCAGACTCTGTTGTAGAGTTAACGTTGCAGCCAGTAGCTATCAGCTGTTCAAGAACATTGGTTGATCCAAGCCTTGCAGCCAAATGAAAAGGGGGCAGACCATTTTTCACCGTTGTTTTTACTGGAAGTCCTCTATCAGCACCACAAATGAGGAGCACTTCTGCTGCTTTGGCATTGTTACACAGGATTGCATGATGAAGAAGAGTCCTCCCAAGATGCGGGGTATTAGGAGAGAGGTATTTGAGTAGCATACGTAATACGCTACCACTGGCTTCAAAATATTCAACGGCGCACCAGGTGATGTCGTAGGCCTCAGCTAGTCCTGCACCAACTCGGAGTTCTTCTCCTGTATCTATGTCCCAGGACCAAGCACCAAGCCTTGCCTTGATGTCAATCCTGGCACCAACCTGTTTCCAGTTCCGAGAGGTAAAAATCTGTAGCAGGTGGATCAAGCTTTGTGATTAAAAGGCACAGAAATATTTACCTGCAACAGTAATCTGACAACATGGACTTGCCTACTAACAGTGGCTGCAACAAGTGCATTACAATCAACATTGGTGTGCAGTGATGGTTTGGAAGATCGAAGCAGCACCCTGTCGCAAGCATCTACATCTACTCCGAACTGCCACCAAAAATGTCAATCGAGAGAAGACGGTCAAGTGTGGACCTCAAAATTGCATCGCAAACGTAATACGAATTGATCTCACTTTCAGCTCATCCTTTTTGTGCTTCTTAACATACCAAAAAGAATGAGACATTATAACACTATCACAACTTTTATTCCAAATCGAACAATTACAACTTCGATTTTACAAATGAGTTGACGGGTTCAGATAAAAAAGGAGGATATTATAATAAGGAAGTAGTATACATAGTATATTTTCAAGAAAAACAAAGGGTAGTATACATAATACTCAATCATGTTGACCATGCTTATAATGACAGCATTAGCTTAGATCTCATACATACATCCCAAATCAACCCCTTAACATGTCACTACGTTAATCCATCTTCGTGATTCAAATATGCAAAAAGAAAGTGGTTGTGATTCATAAATAGTTGATCGAGGATGGACCGTTGCATTTAGGCCTTTTTCTTAGAGTTCAAATCTTCTATCTAATATTATGGTGTCTTATTGTGTCTAATAAATCTCAGCCATTTATTTATGTGAGTCTCGCATAGGTCACACGTGGATTCCGTAAAATAAATGACTGAAATTTCACAAAACAGAATAAAACAAAATAATATTAGATAAAAAATATGGACTCTTTTTCTGACTGTATGATGGTTACCTCTATGAGCTTTTCCACTACATTGACGAAACCTCTGCAACAAGCAGAGACGAGAGCGCGCACGGCAACTTGTGGGCGTATCAAGGAAGAAACCATGAGTAGCTCTAAAGGCTTGACCTGGTCCAGGTGACTTGCCTCTAGTAAAGCTTCCTCGCATGCCTCCTGTGACGCTCCAGCTTTTATTAGTATCTCTAGCGTATCGAAATGCCCCTCCCTTACTGCAGCTGTTGTAGCATAGCCTCTAAACACTTTCTGATTCACACTGGCTCCAAGGCTCTGTCACATCAACATCCCAAAACTCAGTCACACACGAGAAGATGTAATAGGAAGAAGCGTTTTTTTTTTTTTTTGTAGTCTCATCTTTAGCTAGACAAGAAGCAACGAAACAACTACATGTCCAACTAGATTTACTCGCTGTTAAATAGGTAATAATGACTTGAGTGAGCAAATAGCATGGTAGAATGCATATTCCAAAAACCATACTTGATTCTGATTGCTTACAGGAGGGTATATGGTTTCAAACAAGAATACATTTGGTACAAGAATCGAGAATCCAAAGTAGCTCAGGAAATAAGTAAACAAACAAACAAACAAAATACGTATATGTTCGTTCTTACACGCAGAGCTCATTTGCTAAATTGGAAATATATTTACAATTTTCAAAATTTTATGTTCCTGGACATAATCATATCAATTATCAAAAACAAAAAACGATATCAACGACATTAATATCCAACACATCCTCATGCTCCTGAGTCCTGACCATCTTTTTCAAGTAAGTTAAAGAACAAGTGAAAGTCGGATACGTTACAAGTAACTTCCTGACAATCACAGAATTCCCGGCATGAGCAGAGAGGAAAAGTGCGGTGATTTCGGTCTTGAACTCCTCGTATTCGAAACGAACTTCATGGGCCGACTCTCCGCGTAACACGATTTCTGTCTTCTTCGACTTCAAGCTCACAGTTCCTACGAAGTTCACGTCCACGAATGGGTCGTTGAGACATTCAAGCGCCCGTCTTATGTCGTTGTTATGAGAAGCGTCAACGAGACGTTGTGAAATCTCCACCTGGTAGTCTACAGGGACTATCTGTCCGCCGGCGGGCGCGTTGCCGGACGCCGTCATTTAAAAGAAAGACTATTATTATTACTGGCTTTGGAGTTGGGACTTGGGACATACGTACACAGTGGAGGAGGAGACAGAATAGTTTTTGAGTTTTAATAATTGGAGTGATTCTATTGTAAAAAGAGCTAGGTTGACAAAGTCGTGATTGTCCTTGGAAATAGGTTCCAACTAATGTTATTAATGCCACTAGTTTTCGGACGGTACTGTATTATCAAGTATTGTTTTAGTCATTTTAGAAATAATTTTATTATTGAATCTTTTAAGATTTTATACATTAACAAATTTTTTACTAAGTTATTCTTATTCTTATTATTTTAGTATTTTGTGATTTTTAAAATTATAAATAGTCCCTTAATATATTGTTCTGTATAATTTATAATTTTACATTAATCAATTTCTAAAAATTATAATAACAAAAATTTAAAATAACAAAAATTTATTTATTTTTATTAATATTGCTTTCCTTATATTTTACATATAAATAATAATTACAATTAATATGAAAAAATATCATTTAATCATCATATAAATATAAAATTAAGGATAATACAAAATACTTAAAATGTTACAATTTTATCATATAATAAATAATAATTATATCAATACATCAAATAAAAAGAACAATAAATATTCATGACTCTATGTATTATAATTTATAATAAGAGTTCGTCCCAAAAAAACAACAACTAAAAGTAAAATCTGAAATAAAAGATTTTACAATTATATTTATATTGCATATATAAAATTTAACATAT
This sequence comes from Erythroxylum acuminatum, assembly GCA_026284645.1. NCBI lineage: Eukaryota > Viridiplantae > Streptophyta > Magnoliopsida > Malpighiales > Erythroxylaceae > Erythroxylum > Erythroxylum acuminatum. Next base: position 6,053,924 of record JANKOD010000001.1, read on the forward strand.
ACATAAAATATGCGTGAAATTAAAAGAAAAGGAGAAATGAAAATTTAGAACTTAATTCAATTGAATATGTGCTCGAATCGCATTGATCATAATTTTCATTTGGTACAAAATATTTATCATTAAAGAACTCTATCATTACTGTCATTTAATTTCGTTGCATTAACTAACATGTCAATGCCTTTCCACCTAAGATTATTTTTCAAGTCACTCTCATCTATCAAACCTAGTTTCTCATAAACTCAATCTAACTAAATGATCAATATGGTCAAGGTAAATTGAATATATAAAATTACTTGTTCTATTAAGGATTATAGTGAACAAATAACATTGAATTATTAGGAAATTATAATAAATTATATCCAACTCAATAATGATAATAACAAGCCTTTCTCGAATCTTTAAATTGTATCGAACAAAGACCAAGTCATTTAATTTTTTTGTTACAATCTATTCTTTTTCTTAGAATGAATGTATTCAAATGTGTTTCATTTCTTTCACGCTGTGTTGCACTTATACATTGACTTAGAATTTAAATTGTAAACTTTTGCAATTTTAAATCGTCACTTTCGAATTGGTCCTACCAAGCAACTTTAAGACAACAAAAGTAATATTAAAAAAATAAAGTAATGATTAATTTTCAAAAGTAACAAAAGTGAAAAAAAAATCTGGATTAAGTTTGTCTCTTTGACAAATTCCTGTAGGCATCCCTAAATTACCATAAACATCTTTATAAATCTTCATTTGTGAGTTTAAGAGACCTTGCATCATCTCATAGGCAATAATAGTTGTAATAGACACTAGGATTAAAAAATGATCTAGCTGTAAATAACATAGAGTAAAGTTGTCTTTCTCATATATCATTGATAACTGCAGAATAAGATATGTATAAAGAAGACAAATTTTTTAGATTAGCTTTGACTACATCTTTTGCCCTCTCTATAGTATCATTACTTTCTCATTAATATCATCCAGATGAATTACCCTCACGAAAGTCTCACAAACTCAAATTCTTCAAGTATAATTCTAGAAACCTCCAATCTAGCATTGAAACTAGCATATTGAGATGTAACCTACTTGTTACTTGTAAACATTTGCCTCAAATCCTTTTTAATTAAAATAAAACATTAAAGTGATAAGAAATTAGTTGCAAATCTTGTAATGGTATGACGACATAAATTTCTACCATTTGTGAAATTCTTTCTCGTTAAATTTTGGACTCATGCACAATTATAGATGAACTTGGTCACCTTTTTTGTTTTCTGTACATTCTCATTAATAATATAAAAAATATCAAGCATTTCTTATATTTTCCAACATTAGGTCAATGCAATGTCCAGCACAAAGAATCTAATAAAAGAATTATACCTGCTTTGCAATCTTCTTCTGACTGCTTTATAAGTAGAATCATTGTTAGTAATAAAATAAATAATATTTTCTTCCTCATCTTCATTTATAACTTCATCAAAGATCTAAAATAGAGTATCAACATTCATAACAAGACTAAATGCATCAATAGACTTTAAAAAATATTGTCCCTTTTACAGAACAAACCAAAAAATTAATAATAGGTTCTTTTCTTTTATTTGTCCAACCATCTTACATGATTAAATACCCAAAAGTAGCTCAAGTCATTCTTGTTTCATTTAAATAACATTTTATTTCATAAACAGAGCGACTCAAAAGTTTACCTATGTAGTTATCAATTGAAGGAGCTTTATATCCTAATCCGTAAGAGGAAATAACATTTACCATAGGCTGATAATAATAAGGCTGGGCAGTAATGAATATTATACCTAAATCAAACCACCAGCTAGCCATTGTCTTGTCTATATTATGAGCAATTTCTCTAGATTGTAAGGCACTATGGATTAAAGGCTAAGCTTTAAGAGTTGTTCATTGTGTAAAAAAATTATCACCTGTCTTCTTTTCTTAACATTACGTGCAACATTCCCTTTTCATTAGATATGAATACTATCATATTTAACATCCTCACTATCATCTTGACCACCAACAAAATAGCTTCCACTACGAATTTAGTAATTCAATCTTTGTCTTCTATCTTTCTCATGCTAATACTTTTTAAGCAAAGTCTTCATTCGTCATTTCACATTATAACTCACTTTTTTATAAGGCTTCACATCACCGTTGACTCCAACTAAAAGCTTATTTAATCTGGTGATTGCTTAACCTTTCAAATGATTGTTACAATACAAACAAATGGTATAGTTCTTCATTCTAAGAACTAATATAGCATGAGCTCAAGCTAGATCATTGAATCTTCCTAAATTGACTGAATTAATAGGAGTACTTGAACTTTCTTCTACTTATCTGTAAAAATAAATGAAAACATATGTCAAAATTAACTTAATATACAAATAAAGTTGTGTGAAGAAATGAAGAAATATATCAATAATAGTTTCTTAATAACTCATGTTTCTTTCTGAAGGCAAATATCAAATATATACATTAATTGTTGCACTTTCATAACTATACCTCATTTTTTGTAATTACATAATTTCAATGTTATGAATATTATATCGGCACCCATATCAGCTTAAGTTCTGGTACAATACTGTATCGATACTGGTCAATATTAGGTACCGTTTTAGGCAATTTTTAAAATTTATGAAATCGTCCCTAAATTTTTAAAAATTCCAAGATAGTCATTAGTATTTGAAGTAGAGCTGATTACCATTATAGAGGCAATTCGTTCAAGTGATTTTGCCATCTATAAAATAAGTTAATGAATAAGATAGGCTACTGGCATTATTCTACCATGACTCGAAATGTCTCATTCATTCGACTCAAGACAAAAATCAAAATTTAACAAGAAAGTTAAGCTTGCCTTGAGCTTAAAGTTAACTGTCAAGATAAATAGTATGAGAAAAAACAAGAAGCAGAACAAAGTTGATTTGTGAAAGCTTGAACCAATTAGCAGTAACAGCGTTGAGTATGGGATATTGTTTCTGTAGTTTAGCAATTTAAGTCAATATCCTGGAGCGTCTGGGTCTCAGATTCCCACTAAGAGCCGGATTCGGCCTGCAATCCAAATTTGTATGTCAATTACAAATAATTTGTCTGCTACTTAACAAAACAAACAAACACGAGATTAATCTGCAACAAGGCAATTGGCTCATAGCAAATGGTCTTCATTATTTCTTTATTCGTGAGGATTTGGACTCCCTTTACTATTGACAGCGCAGTAGTATTGACAATTTACGGAATAAAATGCTCTAATTTTCCATTAAATCAAATTTAAGAGGAGTTAATTAGTAGAATAACGAGTTATACTCATGTGACATGTCTTTCCATTCATTTCCTTGATGATGGTGAGTTTGATAAACATTTCTTTTTCCTACTAATTCACAATTGCAGCTTCTCCAAACTCCTTGAATAGAATACTTTGCGTTCACAGTGGCCAATGCAGTGAGCCTTACGCTTTCCGATTTATTACAGAGCAATTAGGAGGCTTGTCTATCTCCCGCGTATTATAGGAGCAATAACGAGCTGTATTCTTTATAAGTGTTGGTCTGTCTCTTCCTGTGGGCTTACACTTGCTCCCTAGTATTATTTCTGGAGTGATTTTACCATGCATATGTATTCCTTCTATCCATAAAAGAAGGAAGCAAGTAGGGAAACCCATCTCCGTTCTTTAATTTATTGCGTCGGAGGGACCTTCACATCCGTTGAATAGATCCCTTAAAACAGAACCACAAGTCAATAACAGTGAACAACTACAGTTGTAGACCAATCTGCTGGTTGGATACGTATAGTTTCACTGTTATCTTTGTCCTGCATATATGGAGGCAACTAACCTTCCATTGCATGACCAGTTCCCCCTTGTATGCGAACACAGGTCCCCACTCTAAACAACGTGGAGAAACATATACAAGTAGAATGCATGTGCCCCCAATCATGCAGTCATTGTGACAAACTTTGAAAATAAGGGATGTAGACCAAATTGTAGCCATCCCTTTTGTTTATTTGGAAACATGAGTAATGTTCTTGATGCTTTTTTCTGGAAGTTATATATATTGTATTAAGACAAAGCCAAACATAGTATAATAGTGAGCAATGTAATTCACCAAGTAAAAGGAAAACATATATATAGTCAGCCACAATTGAAGCTGAATCACAAACCATCTGTGTAGCTAATCTGTTTCGAAAGCATTCAGAAAAAATTCAAGAGTAAGATGCTTGTGCTGTTGGGATACATTGCTTAGTCAACCTACTAACATCATACTTGAAGCTATTGTCCAACTGTAGACTTTAGAGAAATCCCTTATATGTACCCCAGAGGCCAAATCAGAGGAAAGGGATAAGCAAGCTCCTTTCACCAAAGTCATTTCTCGTCTTATCGAGAGGTTCCTGAGATGGATTGACATCCTTGCTAGTGCTTTTACACACTCTTTGATTTCTCTCCCCCACCACAAGTTATACATTGTGCACCCCGTAGCTTTTTGGATGAACTTCACATGGTTTTTATATATATATATATTCTGGGGTTCTAAATTTAATTGAAAGATATATCTCCATTCATTGACTTCATAACTGGCCCCACACCTAGTTTGGATATCTAGCCATAAAAGGTTGGAAAAGGCATAGTTGAAGAATAGGTAGCTAATGGATTCAGGGCATGACAAACATAACTTATACGATAGGTTTATCTGAGCATCAAGATCCCTTCTAACTCTATCAAAAGTAGTCATTCTCTTCTAAAGTCTAGCCACGATAGAAAGGCCGCTTAGGGACCAAAATTTTGTTCCAGAAAAAGTTTAAACCAACTAACTTTGGGAGCTGATTGTCTGACCAAATCCCTATGGGACTTATTGGTGAAGACGCCTAAAGAATGCCTTAACCAAATTGCTTTCTTTCATTTTTGGGCTAGGAAGGTAGGTGGGAAGCAGCTCTACCTAGTGCTAGAGTATTTGTTAAACTTGTTCGCCCCTGAAATTTTTTTATTTGGAATAAACATGATTAGATTATTTTTTGGGTGTTGCTAGATTAATTTATGTTGGAATTAATTACCATGTTAATGTGGGTAAGATAATATAACATGGGCTAAGGGCATTGAAGTATTAAAGTATTGGGAGAGTTTAAGGCCAATTTTGGCAAGTCACTTAAGTTTAAAAACAATAAGACATTAAAGGAAGGGCAAGGTGGACTTTTCTCAATCATTAAGGGTAAAGTGGGGAAAAAGAAGTGTTGTCTTCTTCCTAAAGAGGGGGAAAAACGAAAATGGAAGAGGAAGAAGTGAAATAACAAATCAAAGAGAGAGAGAGAGGAGAGGTTTCGGTGGTTGAGAGGAAAGAAGAGAGTTGAGCTAGGATTCCATCCTTTCTAAACCTTCTAGAGAGATTTAGGTGTTGTGTAAGAAGAGAAAAAGGTAGAGGAAGATAAGAACTTTCTTTTGAACCAAGCATTTCTTCATTTGGTGAAGATTTGAGGTAAGAGCAATTTTAAGGCTTTGAATTTTTGGAAAGGTTTTGGTTTCAAGAGCTTAGTAAATGCATGGGTTTAAGTGTTCTAAGATCAATTTATACACTAATTTTTTTGGGTTCTCATTGGGAAATTCCTATTGATTTTGGGAATTGTATTTATGTTAAAAAGGGAATAAAAAAGAACAAGAGGAGCAAGAGGAGAGGCATATTTGAACAAGCCTTAATTAAGGACTTCAAGGTGGGTTTCACTTTTACAGTTAGGTGATCAGCTAATAAAAGTTTTCTGTCAATAAATGACAGTAATAAATTTTGCAACTACCTCATTCATGTGAATTTAATGTTTTTAAATGCTGGTGCTACATGCTTATACATGATTTGTGTGATGATTTATGAAAAGTTGTTTTTAAAATGATTCTTTGAAATAATGCATGATTACGAAACCATACTTTTGGAAATGGTTTTTAAGATATAATAAACATGTGAAAAGTAAGTTTTCAAGAAAATGTGCCTTTTTGGGCATTAAGCTTATAAGATTTTAAAGTCTATGTGTTATGTGGGTTTGTGGTAGTCCCTCAAGAACCGTCACGCGCACGTTAACCCAAGTATAGGCTTCTCCCGCGTGCCTGCTAGTGGTATGGAGCTCCCTCAAGGACTCCCTCAAGAATTCACGACTACACAGGACCATTATATTAAAAATGTGTAGTGTGTCATGATTTGGACTCACCCAAACCATTTGATATGTTTATGTGTCCATGACAAATTAATATGAGTGATGCATTTATGATTTGCATACATATAAATTTATGTATTGAATGATTTATAAATGTTTTTGCTTGTTACAAACTATAAAATTGTTACCCACAGGCTCTAAACTCACCCCCCAATCTCCTCCCACACATTCAGGTGATGAATAGGATATCGAGTAGGTCAAGGGCAAGGCAGCACTCCTAGTTTTGGTTATTTTAAATATAAAGCAAGTTTTGTAAAGCAAGGCTTTAGTTGTATTCTGAGCAAATCTTGGTTCATGCATCTTTTGTATTTTGGGATTTTGATGTATTAATGTATTTGGGGCTTGAAATGCCCACTAAAGCTTTGTAAAACTCTTATCTTTTGATGCTAATGGGATATATTTACACTTTTGTTCATGACTCTCCCAAGTTTGCAAGTTGGTTTTTTTTTAGTTTTCATAAGGAAAAATTCGTATTCTAACTTTGGGGAAAAATCTGGATTAATATAGGCTATTTTAGGCAAATGTGTCTCCAGAAAGTTGTAGGTCTTTCTTTTATCTTTCCAACGGTATATAATATAAAATTTTTGGACATCTGAGCTGAAAGTTATGGTCCTCATGAGGGAAGATGTTCAAGAGTGAAGTTGTATTCTTCTATGTTTTACTTCTTCTACCTTTTGCTTATTCAGTGATGACGCCATCTTCTTTTATGTTT
>JANKOD010000001.1:6089373-6101973 GCA_026284645.1 Erythroxylum acuminatum
ATTAAATAATTAATTACTATATTTTAATTAATGAATGAATTATATTTTAACTAATTATATTTTAATTAATTATAATGAATTTAATTAATTAATATTACTATTTTAATTAATTATATTGTAAATTAATTATATTTTAATTAATTAGTAAAATAAGTCTCTACCAAGGAATGATTTTCATTCCTCTACTAAATGGGGGGTATGGAGGATTCCTCCAAAATGAGATATCAAACCATTACCCCTATAATCATAATCAACAACTAACCACTCACTTTTCATTTCAAACCCAACAACTCCTTCCCAAACCCATCATCCAAGCACCTTAGTTTAGTAAGAAGAGAAGGAAACAAACTAGTAAATTGTTCAAGACATAAGACTATTTTGAACTATTGGGAATTAGGGAATCTAAAAAAACAGTGAGGGTGAAATTGTTAACAAGAAATAGGATACTCCTGAGGAGCCAAGAGAGGTTACTGAAGTAGCCGAAGTACCAATACTAATTAAGGTCATGGTGAGACAGATAAAGGGAATGGAAATATAAATAAGGAAAAGTACTCTAATGATAAAAGACTTGATGATGTGGAGGACTCAATCAATGAAATGCCAAGAGTTAATTAGATGGAGAACTTATTGGAGCAAACTTCCCCAACCTCCAACAGGAAATTTGATATGAAGAAGAAAATTCCCAAAGGGGCCTGGTAATTCCTATGACTCAGTATTTATGATTTTTTGGAACATTAAAGGTATGAATGAACTAATAAAAAACAAGTTTTACTTTGGAAAAGAAGCCCTCTATTTTAGGAATGCTTAAGACCATAATCAAAGCTCCTAAGTTATAGAATTCTATGAAGTTTTTGGGATCTAACTGGATCATAGGATCCAATCATGAGCATCACTATAATGGCATAATTATATATGCCTACAAAAGGACAAGATTTAGGTTATAACTCGAAATAACTCTTTATCCATTGGTGTGTAAGAAAGTCAATTCCTCAGTCTCCTTTTAATTGTTTATCATATATGCTTCAAATTTTGCTTTCTAAAGAACCAAACTATGGGGGATCTTACTGTCATGAAACCTTCAATTGCTAGTCCTTAGATTGTTGCTTGATACTTTAATTGTTTACTTCATTCTTCTGAAGCTCAAAGTGACATAGTTAATTTCAATGTTCTTGGTAAAGAATTAGAGACCACTTTATGCTTACTGGAAGTGTTTGACTTAAAATATGTTGGTTATCACTTTACCTAGAATTACAAGCAACAAGGAAGGTGCTTCACTAAGAGAAATCTATGATAGTTTCTAATTAATATGGTATGGGCAAGTTTATGGCCCAATTCATTTACCCATTTTGGTTCCATCTTGGTGTTTTGATCACTCGTATATGGAGGTTGTTGATCCTACTAGTCATGTCTCTACCAATGCACCCTCCAGATTCTTGAATTTTCTAATCCATGAAGTTTTCTTGGATATAGTAAGGGAGGTTTGGGATATCTGGATTCCAGGATACAATTCTTATCAACTTACGAGGAAACTAAAACTGTTGAAGGTTAATTAAGTTGAAGTTTTTTCTAAAAGATAGTGGTCCTCCTTCTGGTGAAAGATTGCAGGTTGTTAAGGATAAGCTAAATGAATTAAAGAAGCTTTATTGTCGGGATCCTAACAATAAGGATCTAAAATAGAAGGAACTTAGGCTCTTGAGGTGTAAACCAAAGCCCTTCAAGATCATAATTCCCTTTTATTACAAAAACCCAAGCTAAAATGACTGAAAGAAGGGGACTACAGTACCAAGTTTTTTTCACAATTCAATACTTACTAGAAGAAATATTAATAAGATTCATTGTTTTCTTAATGAAGACAACCAACTAATTACAGACACGAATTCAATAGAAGGAGTGGTGAATGACTATTACAAGAAAATTCTTGGCTCTAGTGATTATGGCTTGCTTAGTCTTCAAGATTTGACAAAATTGATAGGATCTTCAAACTCTCTTAATGAGGACCTGAAGGAGGAACTTCAGAAACCAACTATTTATATGGACATTAACAATAGCTTGTTCAGTTTGAGTTTAAAGAAAGGTTCATGCCCTATTGGCTTCAATGCTTTTTACCCTCAATCTACTTGGCGCATCACTGAAGAATTATTGGTATAGGTGATACAGGAGTTTTTGTATACTAGCAAAATGTTGAATGAGCTCAACTCCTCTTATATATGTTTATTATGACACTCTCTAATGCTAATAATATGAGGGACTTTTGTCCAATCTCTTACTGCAACAGTATGCTTAAAGTACTCTCAATGTTGGTTGCACAAAGATTAAAATGTATTGAAGTTTTTAATTCACCATTCTTAGAGTTCCTTCTAAGTAGATCTATCTATGAAAATATCTTACTATAACCCAGGAGTTGTTAAGAGACTATGATACCAACAAATCCTTCAAGAGTAGATACTCACAAATCCTTCAAGAGTAGTTTATATATGTCAATTTGACCATAGGGTTATTTCTACCTTTCATAACTATTGACTCTGATACCACTTTGTTAGGCTCCAATCACAACTCTCACCACATCAATTAAGATTAATCAACTAGTCTTAAGAGACCCAATCGTAAGAACAAACAACCAAACAATATATATATAAATAAAATAAATCAAACACTAGATCTACGTGGAAACCCTCCAATATAGAAAGAAAAACCATAGACCAAATTAATAAGTAAATATACTAATTTCAAATAGGAAGAGTTAAAAGTTTCCAAGCTATTAACCCTTACTTGGAACTATATCACAAAATGACTACAAATTTTCCCACCAAGTTTTAGTAGTGGGTATAGGTTAATGCCCAAAATCAACAACACTCTCATTCTAATCCTAAAACAAATACTCAAAAGACAACTTGTAACTAGAACTATCAATTATAAAATGAGAAAGACCTCTTAGCTTCCCTTTCACTCCATTTCTTTTCTTTTGTCGATTTTATTTTCCTTCATCTTGATGAACCTCAACATTTCCCCTTTTTGGACACAGACATTTATACAGCCATATAAGTGACCTTGTCCTAACTAATTTTCAAAGAATCGTGGATATACATGGTCTCATTTAGTCACACAGTCTACTTACATGATCATGTATACCTGGTATCCAGCTATATGTATTCTTTGGCCTTGTATGTCTTCAACTATTGCTGTTCACCCGTAAATGTTTGCAGTTACCTACATGGTCTTCACACATGGCTATGTAAGATAGGGACATGGGTATGTCTGATTTTACACGACTATGTAAGTCATCATCTAATTTGTGCACGTTTATACACATAGTCGTGTAAGTCAATGAAACAGGCGTGTTGTACTCTAGACAACTGTATCTCTAAAAAATAGCTTCAAATCAACCATTATCCATCTTTGCTTCACTCGTTCAATATTTCAACAATCCTTAAGAATGTCCAAGATCACTGAAAGTCACTTTTGGCTCTAAATAGGGTTGGATACATAACAAGAATTTGAGTCAAGAAGCATCATGAGGACTAAGTTGGAGTTGATTGTAAGAACGTTAGTACTAGATGATGATGAAGAAGAAGAAGTAAAAAAGCTTTAGATTTAGCTGTGGCAATGTGGAAATGGGAATGGAGACAGACTCATATAATGAAAGAAAAGAACCAAGATATTGGAAATACCATATGTGGGAGGATTCATGGCAGTCTACATTAATCAAAAGACTGAAATTTAATATAATAAAGCTTTAGAATACAACCCCTCGCAATAACAAACTATTCTTATTGGAAATACCATATGTGGGAGGATTCATGGCAGTCTACAGTAATCAAAAGACTGAAATTTAACATAATAAAGCTTTAGAATACAACCTCTCGCAATAACAAACTATTCTTAATTGAGAATTCATCGAATTTGGGTACGTAAAATTTTTGGTACCAAAAACTATTTTCAATTCTTCCATCTATGATTCCCTTTCAGCAGAACTTACACTACAAACTTAACAAGGGTGGAAAAGGCAATGTTTTGGTTGGTAGTAAGAAACTCAAGAGCATTTGCATTGATCTCTTTTCCTAATCAAACATATCCTATAAATTAATTAAATAGTTCACGAATCAAACTCACCTTCCTTATTATTAATAAAAATTAATAACAAGATATATTTAATGTAAACTGAGAATTTAAACATTATAATATTAACAATAAAGTTCATGGTAGTTTTGATATTTATTTAAAATTACGGATTAAATTATCATTTTCTCCTTATAAATATTAACTAAGTTGAATCTATTGCTAAATGTGCATTACTTCAATCATCCATCACAGTTTGATCCATAGTTACATTATTGTAATTCAGGTGAAATTACTATTAGAGTAAGTAGAAGGTTATCAAAACTAAGTATAATTTCCTTCAAAATAGACAAAAGGTACATATAAGTGCTAATGTTTTTTTCAATGATAAACTAAAACGGAGTAAAGATAGAAAAGAAATGGATGTCAAGGGGGGGAAAACTGATAATATGGACGACCCTGATAGGTTGACCATGCAGAGTATATGGGACGTGATAGAAAGGTGAAATTGCAAAAACAAATTGGAACGGAGAATTAAGGTCAAGTTTGTTAGCAAGAAGCCACAACAGATAACGTTATCTGTTGGCGTTGCTATATTAGGTATGTGCTTCGCGAAGGTAATTTTGCAGCAGATTGTCTGGCTAAATTAGGTCATGACATTGCGTCAAATTTTCAGATTTGAGATGATATTCCTGAAGCCCTCTCTTTGATTGTATGGTCTGATGCCTGTGGTATTTCTTTTATGTGATAGTTTGGTCTCTTTTAATTGCAATCCAAAAAAAAAAAACAGAGATACTAACAAAGAAAAGCCTCTTACATCAAGGTGACCCCTTCAGGTGATATTAACTCAAACTGGGATTGGTCATGTATGTGGAGCCTCTGAAGTTGAAACACAAAGTTATGAGGAAAAAAGAAAAGACACGTGGGTGAGGAAATGCCATTACATATCAAAGTAGCTTAATCTTAGGAACAAACAGGTATAATTGGCAACCAAGTTTAAATTACCTAATATAGTAAAGACCTTAAGAGCCATGATGTAATGCTAAGAGTTTCTAATATTACGGGCGATATAAGAGGCCTTTGTCATTATAATCTCATAAATTCTAAAGCACCGTTTCAAAGGAGACTAATCTGCCGAGCTTCCATTAAAATGCCATTATAGTACATACATCAGTATTCTGACAAGGAGTGGAAGACGAGATTTCGAAAAAAGGGGGTAAAGGAAAAGAAAGAACCCATAACTTACAAGGGCCTGTACATCTTTTTATACATGAACATAAAAAGATAAATGGTGCCCGTAATGGCAGTACTAAGAAAAAGAGAAAAGTAGAAAATCAGTGACAAATTTACAACTTTTTAACACTGGTGAGCTGAATAGCTCTTCCTCTTCCAGAAAAAGCTTAGAGCTTTCCTCACCTTTCTTCTTGACAGAGATTTACAAAATGGCTTTGCTTCTGGAGGAGGTATGGCCTTCGAGCTACACTCAGCTCTCTGAAACGGTGCCTCTGTAGATGGTTGGTCTCGCTGCCGTTGCTCTCGGAAAAGCATAAGAAGTTTCTGAGCCTTTTCTTTCCCCCTTGCAGTCCCATTCACAGAGATGGAGACTAACGCGGGTATAGCTCCTTCTTGTAGGACCATTTGACAGCATTTTTCACTCCCATTGCACAAAATGTAAATGCAAGATACAGCTCGCTCCTGCTCAATGGCTTCGCCAATATCAAGTACCGATGCCAGTCCACTAATAAGGCTGGTGGCTGATACCAATTCCTCTTTTCCCGATTGACTAGAAGCTAGATTAATCAACACGGCTATGGATTTTTCTTTCCATCCATGATCACCAGGTGCAGCAAGAAGGGCTTGGAGGCCACTGACAATACCAGCTGAAAGGAGACTGGGAATATTCGAGGGATGGACAGAGAGATTAAAGAGGGCATGGAGGGCATCGTGCTTGTGCTGAGATTCAATTTCACCTTGAAGGATCCTTACAAGAAAAGGCACAGCCTGACTCGAGCCAATGATGGACTTTGCTTCTTCAAGGCAGGAGAGATTGAGATAGAGAGCCGTTGCTGCCCCATGGGAGTGCGAGTTGGAGATCATCGCCTCAAGCAATGCAATGATACCAGCTGCCAACATCATTTCCTTGTTTCTGAAATTGAAAAATTAAAAAAAAATATCAGTTTATATGGAAACCTTGTACATACCCACACCCAGAAGATTACGACCAAATGATCAAGAACCAAGAAAGAACAGCTCACAATCTCCCAACAACCCATAAAAGCTAAACCACTTCTCCCAGTTGAGACTTTTGGTAGGTGAACTAGTACTATAAGAACGATATTGTACATCTTCAATGATGGACATCTCCGTGACTCAAATGCAAGAGCAAAAAGTCATCCTAGCACTCCATTAACTTTATTAACCTTCAAAGTTCTACTCCAAATCTCGATAATAATCTACGAATTGCTAAGTTGATGTTCAAAACAAATCACAAACCTGTTGTTGTTAACAGCAAGGTTAAAGAGAGCCATAGCACCAATCTCTTGTGCAATATCACTCTTTTCCTGCACAGCCAACTTCAGAAACTGCAGCAAGGCCTCAACAAACCCATTAGCTCCCATAAAAATCCTTGCCTCTTCATCATCCTTAAGCAGCAACCTTATTTTTTCAACTGCTTCACACTTTTTCTCCAAACGTTCCTCTTCATTCAAGATGTTCAGAAAATCCTGATATCTCTCGCACACATTAAGCTCAAAGTCTTCCTCTGATGGAATATCCACCAGTTCACACAAATTCTTTTCACCATATTCTTCAACGTGCACAATGGGACCACTCACCTCTGGGGGAACCACTTCAAAACCATTTAACTTGCCACAGTTGATACTACCTACAGATCTTGAATCTGCAGATTCAAGTTGAGACACAGCCAACCTCCAATAGTTGAGGTCAAGAGCCTCTGGGGGACTATCAGGAATTGGAACTCCATTCTGCTCACACCAGCTGGTAACAAGACCCTTAACACAGTAATTAGGAGTCAAACCAAGATGAGACAACTTTTGTTGAGTCTTCGGACATGTTTCATGCCCATCACTGAACCATTTCTCAATGCAGGTTCTTTCGTAAGTTTGTCCAGAAGCAATGATGACAGGATCATACATTAGATGCAATGAGATTGGACACCTTAATTCTTCTGGTGGGACAGGCATTTGTCCAGATTTCCTGATGTAAGGCCTGAAATTAAAAGAATGAAGCTTTGAAAGCTGTTGCTCGAAGGCATGGCCGTCACCACCACAGCCTCCATCCTCTGAAGAACCCTGGACTGTTGGCGAACAAGGTGTTGAACACTGTGAATCAATCTCATCTGAAAGTTCACTTCTAAACAGCTTCGAGTATTTCCTCATAAGATACAGGAGATAAGCAACAATTGATTCTTTCCGCTTATCCTCCTTTGTACGAGCTCTTTCTATCAGTTTCTTCAGAGCCCTTCTTTCTGTAAGAGCAGCTTTAGAAGAGGTAATACCAAGTTTAGTGACAGCATGATGAAAAGACTCTAGCTCATTATTGTCATTGTGGTTGTCAAATTTTCTCCCCTGCTGGAGTAACGCAATAATTTCCTCGCCCACTTGCTTCTCTAAAGGACCAAGTGACAAAACCGTACCTTCAAGCTTACTTACGACCTCCAAAATCTAAGGAAGAAAAATCAATACCATAGATCAATAACAATTTTGGAGAATACGCACAGTGACAGAAAGAAGACTGAAGATAAACAATGTCTCACTTCTTCCACAAGATTATAGTAGAATGTCTATCAAGGAAATATTGGTGTCTTAACATATCACGGCATAGAAATTATCGGAAGAATAGAGCATGATCACAATTATAAATTATGTGCAACTATTGCAGAAGTTCTCTGAAAACACAAGTCCAATTATAACAAACAGACTCTTAATAAGATATTCCAACCAGCAATTTATGTTTTAATTCTCCTTCTGAGGTTCATCGAAAAGAATCCTCACCTGGCAACAAATTGATTGTGACACAATATCTTCGACACACCTAAGACTATCTACGAGGGCACCTCTTGCCTTTTCAAATTTCAAAAGAACAGAATCCCCAGTTATAGCCTGTGTCATAATGTCATTCTCTTAGTGAAACCTTAAAAAGCACAAAAAAGGGTTTAATGAACAACAATCAAGAACAAAAACAATAGAAGGTTATAAGGAGTGGAAGCAATCATACCAAGTAAAGTTTACTGCTTTCAGAACAATGCTGAAGAACATTCCTAGCTTTCTCAAGTGCAACGTGAAGTGAACATAATGCCTGAATTCCAGATCTGCTTCTAGGCCTTGCAGCTTCCAAGGATGGGAAAATTGACAAGATTTTACAATAAATTGCAGAGAGTTCCTTGCACATTTCTCCATGTAGCTGGATAAGAATCGGCATATTTGACTGTTAATTGACTCCGTTAACTACGAAATACTTTTGAAATATGTGTGGCATGTGGAAGACACTACACAATCATACCTTCGCATCAGTAGCTGCAAACAAATTTTCTTCAACCTCGGAAAAATCCATTTTTCAATGTCACTGGGAAATTTATCGTGGAAACTATGAGAACTGCAGTGTGAAACGGAGAACAAGACAAACTAAAGAAGTTAGAAAAAACAAATATGCATCATCCAAACGACTCTTTTGATAATATCAAAAGAGTAGCAGAATTTTGCCAGCATCGTTACAAACTAAGTAGAGAATCCCAACTTTTCCGGATTACAAGAAAAAGCCAAATGGGGGAAAAATCAAACAGGACAAATTAGCCGGCACTTGCTCAAAATTGCCAATAACGAACTCCAGCATAAATAAGAAATTCATAAATACACTATGAACAATTTACGTTAGATTATAGAGAAATTTGCACAATCCAATTTTGTTTTACACCTACATAATTATAAAAGAGATTCTCTAATAAGTTCCCATCCTAACAAACTTTACGAAGATGAAACATGTTAACAGGAAGAGGAGCAAAGAATTAAATTCAAAAAATAATAATAAACACCGTCGAATCCAAATTGATACAAAAAGCTCCGTCCCCATTTGATTAAGATGTTTCACGAAACAAGAAGAAAAAAAACAACGGAAAACAAACAGGAAGACGGACACTACAAGAGAAGGAATACCAATAAATAGAACAACCTACACTTGGGTTTAGACACATCAATAATAGCTACACGAGTCAAAATCTTTAAAAATTAGAAGCAAATAACGTGAAAAGAGGAGATTTTTAACAAAACCTTCGACGCGAAGATCCTTAAAGAAACAGTTCATACGGAACTCCTCATCACTTGCATATAATCCATAAGCAACGAAACAAGCAAAACAAAGAGAGAAAGAAACAGAAACAAAACAAAAAATTTGTTCGAATAACGAATACTCCTGTATTTTAGAACAACCAGTAAAACAATTGGAGTCTGTTCCAAAAAGCTTACCAGGAGAATCCGAGCGAGCCAAGGGGGACGCTTCATAAAAGAGCATTTAAGACGAGACCCAGTAAAAACAAAGCACAGAATTCGTTAGGTTTTCTATGATCCCTCCAACTACTGCGACCCCGGGTGTGCGTCGAATCGAAAAACCGAACATGATGAAATTGGGTTTTGAGTTGAGAGGAAAATTTGGCAATAGCTTTTTTAATGGTTTGGTAATATCATATGTGGGTGATTTTAGTTTTATTTATTAGGCGAAACGATTTCTTGTTTACTTTTTCAAACATTTATTTGTTTGGATTTTTTGCCGCTTATACCATTCCATTACACCGGCCGACATTTGCCGACGTCATCGTTTGTCGCGTAGCAGAACTGTCATGTCACTAATTTACGATATTTTCCTTCTTCACGTGAAAATTGACTGCTCCGGTCCGGAGTCATGAAACTCCCAACTTCCTACTTTCTTTTTCCCCGCAAGAGAAGAGAAGCGCCTGCGCCCCAGTGTTGTTGCGAAAAGCTTTAAGCCATCGAGTCATCGGTGTCTCCTCGCTCACCGTTCATCTCTTAAAATCTATTCTACTTGGTTCGTTCTCTAGTTTGTTTATGTGTATGTCAGAAAGCTTCTATATTGAACTAGTGATTAGCATTCAAATAGACTGGAAATTCTTACAAACAATTGATGTTCAAATTCTTACAAGGATAAAAATGATTTCGCCGACAATTGAATAGAGTTTCGAATGATCAATTAACTCATTTTTATCCTTTAATTGATCAATTAACTTATTTACTCACTTTACTTGTCTATTAAATTTGATCTTTTCACATATTAATTTAATAGTATTGTCAAGGGTTAAAAAAAATTATTGTAACATATTTTATTATCATCAACATTAAAAATTAAAACCTCATTTGATTCAACAATTCTAAAATATTGTAACATATTAATGTCAAAAATATATATATATATATATTGTAACATATTTTATTGAAGCTGTCGATCGATACCAACATTTTCATTTGATACTAGTCGATATTTAAAATACTACTCAACATTTTAAAGTTTAAAATCTTTAGGAATTTTCATTCAAAAAAAAATCTTTAGGAATTTATTTGCAAAAAAAAAAACTGTCTCTCTCCTCTCTACCTAGCCACACCTTCAAGCTCCGATGACCATCCTATTACACTCAAAGTAAAGGAATCAACTATAATGACCTTATTTGGTAAACGGCTTATCAGTTATTGTTTCGCGGATTGAAAAGTTTTAGTTGTTTGACTATGTCAAACTACTAATAATTATGTTTAGTAATCAACTAATTGGGTTAGCAGATTGAACCCAATCTGTTAATTTTGCAAATGCTCTTATAAGGAGCGTTTTCTTCCGGTGTATAAGAAATTAAGGGACTAAAGACTATTATATTTAAAAGTTATTAGAAATTATTTAAAGAAATAGAGATATAGATACAGATACAGATAGTAAATTTATTCTTTATATTTAATATTTTAATTTTAAGTTTTGAAGTTTAATTAATATCAAATTTGAATTAGAATATACATAAGAAAGGATGGAGTAAATTACACAAGCAAAAAATTGAGGAACACCCCGTATGTCTTCCTCTTATAAGTTAATTTATGCATAAGCAATCAATATTAAATAATTAATTTTAATAAACATCTTTAAATAATAGTTGATATTATCCATTAATTAAATTAGGTAATACGAATGCATTTTCAACTAATTGCAGGTAAAATTAGCTAACAATTAATGTAATCACGCGATGAATTTACAGGGTTTTGTTTCAGTCTACGTGGGAGTTCCCTACCAAACGTCCGGCGTAAAATATGCTTTGTCTCTGACCGAGGGATCTCCTAAGCTTTCTCAGAGTTGTCCGTGCACGTTCTTAGGTTGATCAGTCACCTTTTAGAGCCTCTGATTATTGTCAGTGCATGTTCTTAGGTTGATCAGTCACCTTCTGATTATAGAGAAGACTTATTTCAAGATAGGTCTAATTAAATTCCAATAATAAAAGTTATTTTTCTGTTTTTTATATAGAACAATAAGCATCAGTTACCTTTTACAAACATATTTATACTAAACTTAATGTAAAAAAATAAAAACGTTAGTCTTGCCAAAAGCTAACAATATTTAAATTTATTAATATATACATATTATTAGATGGATGGATGGATGTTAATTTTTTTTATATATATATAAAGTATAGTGTATAGATTAATATTAATTTTTGTTATGGGTGCAAATTATTAAAAGTTGCCTTACACATGTCAAATTATAATCTAAAGGTAAAATATATTTAAAATTATTTTATAATTTGAAAAAATTTAAAGACTATTTGATGAATTAAAAAATTACTTAAAACAGTAAATACAGTATTATACTAAAATTAGATTTGATACCGTAGTGATACTGGTACGGTACTTTTATATCAAGACCGCCTTGGTATAGCTCCGGATCCTGCATCACGTTTCTTGTTTTCTGTATGAAAAATCGAAGGAGGTTAATTTCGCGAACTTTCCGATTCGTTTATGGTAAACAGAACATTAGAAAAATTAAAAGAACTAAAAATAAATCAATACCAGAAAATTTGGTAACGCAGTTCGGCATACCTTGCCTACGTCTGCGGGGCCTTCACCCAGATTAATCACTTTCACGAAAGTACAATAGAATTACCCAAGGCTTTACTGAGCCGACACCACTCAATCCTTGATACTATCTCTTAACCTCACTTCCCGTGAAAGAATTTCACACCCAATAACACGACCGATTCGTGTTAATCTCAACAGAGGATTTTCTCAATAAACCCAATAGTACGACCGCCTCGTACTAACCTCATCAGAGGATTTGTCTAACTACTTTCACTCAAAACAATAATAAATAAAAATACCTCAAGTATTTAATCAACTGAAAACTAAATAACAAAGATACTTGAGACTAAGAAGACTTCCCTATGAGTTTCGCTTCACTGAAATAAATCTGAAAGTCGTCGCAACAACGATGAGCTGATTCACGTGAACATCAACACAAAGCCACAAACCACATGCAGCCAACCAAACC
>JANKOD010000001.1:6118183-6129600 GCA_026284645.1 Erythroxylum acuminatum
AAATTTTTATTAATGAAAATAGAAAATATATAAAAATTATTCTTTAATTGTTTGTATTTTCTATAAATAAAATATAAATAAATTATTTTAAATATAAATCACATAAAATAAAATAAAATAATTAATTAATACTAATATTTTATATAATTAATAATAAAATAACAAACTTTCTGTAACAACCATTTTAATATAAGAGGTATAATAGTCATTTATTATACATTATATTCCATTCTATCCATCTTCCAAACATCATTTCACTATATTACGTTATGAAACATTCCATCCCTCCTAAACAACTTTTTACTATATTATATTCCATTCCATTATAAACCATTCCGTTTCATTCCATTAATTAACATCTAGCCAAACAAGGTCTAATAGATTAATGTACAAAAGGTAAGAAATTTGGCTCAATTTTGATCATAAGTGCCTTTATCATTTTATTACTCAAAAAGAAAAAGTCCAATCAAAATAGTATTATTTAATAAATTTTTTACAGGATCACTCAATTTTAACTAATTATGTATACACCTATCATCCAAAAGTAACTAATGATATCTTAAACATAAAACATAAACAAGAATTTAACAATAAGGAAGTTGATGTTGATCCCATGCGCGTTCATGTTTACGTGTTATTTCATGTTTATATATTTTTATGGTGTTATACTTCTACTTCTGTCATGTTTAAAGAAACAAAACTACATATTTTATGCCTTATACATGGCAGGTCTTTCTTTAGGTTTTTTGAGAATAAAATCAGTCATCATAAATAGATTTTTTCAACGTTGTCCGTAAAACGAGACAAACAAATAGACAGAAGAAGATGACCTTCGTAGAATTGCCAGATTTGGATCTATGGTTGTCCAATCACTTTAAACAGAGGAAACTTAGTTGATACTTTGTGATACATATGAACTAGGTTTTCCGTCACAAATGGGAAACAATAGTGTTGACAGATTCAGGACCTTTGAAAAGCTTCTACTCTTTTTATATAGATAATTTGGTATTCCATCAATAGCTGCTAGCACGCTGGATAACAAATACTTAGTCGAACTTCCTGTTGCTTTGAGTTTGTGATTCTAATTCGTATGCTATCACAAACCAGCCGTCCTTAACGCCTAAACGCAAAAATAGCATGAGTATTTACTCTGGATTCACATTTCGATCAAGAAGTCGAAAGGGTATCAAATTGGATGCAAAAAGATAAATTCTTTGGAAGACAACAACAGAAGTTAAAGATAAGACAACAACAGAAGCTACGTATCTAGGTGGGATTGGCGTGGCGGGGAACATTTACGAATTACGATAAGAGGTTAAGAACAAAAGAAAGGGAAATAAGTTGTTTATTGCAATTGCAATTTACCCCAAAGGAATGGGATAGAAATTAAATTATGAATGGTATTACAATTCATGGACTTCCCCAAAATTTAGGGCCTAGTTCGGGAGTCATTTAACATCCAAGCTAAACTAGAAGAGGAAATGATCTTTTATGTTATGAGCTTTCAAAAACTCATCAGGCCGAAAATGGAGGGCCCATTGAAACATCAAGAGTTTCCAACTGAAACGCATGAACACCCTCATCTCTTATTTTCCAATCCTGTCAAGATTTTCAGAGACTGTCTTCATTTTAGGTCGAATTTCAGGGTCACCCTCGGTACATGCAAGAGCGACATGGAAAACTGCTAATACCTCCTTTTTGGCACGCACTTCTTGGAGCAACACTGGATCCACGATATCTGACAACGGGTTCTCTTCTTCAAAGACCTTTCTGACCCATCTGACTAAGTCCGGCACTTCTACAGAAGTTGATGTGGTTGGTGAAAGCTCCGGAGATTTCCCAGTGAGCAGTTCAAGTAAGACAACTCCAAACGAGTACACATCCCATTTCTGGGTTGGTCTATTACCTGGTACACGAGCTTCAGGGGCACGATAGTTGTTGGTTACTTCTGATTGAGAAGATTTAATGTAAGGAAGTGTTCCACCAATAAAGCCACCAGAAGATGACGGGTTGTTGCCTGTAATACTGATTAATCGGTTTAGACCAAAGTCAGAAATGTGAGCTTGGAAATCATTATCCAAGAGGATGTTAGATGGTTTGATGTCTCCGTGTACAAATTTTCTTGGACTGCACTCGTGCAGGTAGGCCAAGCCCCTAGCTGCTCCTTTCGCAATCCTCAGCCTGGTTGACCATGCGAGACTCGCTGTTGGCTGCCCACTTCTCCCTGCAAGAGGATATGCGTAAGTACTCCCATAATTATCAAAAGTAAGTAAAATGACAATTAGAAGGTTTGGCATAGGTTATGAAACAGGTGATTTCTAAGAGTTTAGATATTTTGTCCAATTTTACGGTGTGTTATTTTATCATATGAATCTCAGCTATTTATTTATGTGAGTTTCGTGTAGATCCCACGTAAATAAACGCGAAATTCGTAAAAATAAATGGCTAAAATTTATGAGACAGAATAAGACAACATCAAACTAGACAAAGGACGATTTATAATGCCAAGGTACGTTACATCATTGTTAAGTATTAAAGAGATAACGCTTTAATGGTATATGTAAGAGACGCATGAATGACGATATCCCCATGTAACTCAATTTGTTGGATCCATGGATTCTTCGGCATTAAATTTCTCCTCGGTACGCTAGCAATTAGCAGCAGATCGAGAGAAAACAATGCGGTGATGAGAACTAGTCGAGCCACGCAGAAGCCCCAAAATGATCCTTACATAATATATATTTCAACCTATAGATGAATTCAATATCGGATAAAGCGCTAGGTATTTGTGCCCCATCTATCTGCCATACACGTAAAACCGTGGACGAAACAGCTTTTCTTTTTTGTGTCCGATTTTTCAGCAGGTCAAGTTTCAAGTATAGTGTCGAGAAAAACAAAAAAAAAGAGAAGAAAAGGGATTGCCTTTCACAAAGTTGCTAGAAAAGACAATGCTACCTACAGGTGCAAACTTTGGAGAGGTGTGAGATTACTATCGACCCTCCTAGGTGATCATGTCCACGACTTTAGCGGCTCACGAAGCTAGAGCGGGCAAAGTTGGGGCCGGGCATTTATTTTGAAGCAGCAAATGGTCTTACCTAAATGATTAAACCGTGGGCCATTGTCTATTCTTCACCTTGTGATTGGACGATCTAGGTCATACTCAAGCTAGCGCATGGGCCATAATCACTAATAAATACGCTTGTCCAGGTGATGCGTGGCCAAGCACGAGGGACCTACCTTCATTGGTTAAACCCCACACATCCTACTAATTTCAACTCCATTCCTACCGTGTTCGATCTAGCTAAACACAGCCATGTCGCTAAACACAGGCATATGGTTGGATGAAAGGTTTTCAACTTTTTTCGATTGACTCGCCCGGACTGATCCGAGCTTTTGGCACAATGTAGAAGCCATGATAACTGCTACTGACAACCCATTCGTGTTATTAGCCTCTCGAGCATGGGCAGAAAAATGCTCAACCTCTTTCTCCGACCTAACCAATAACAACGGGACACAAAAGGATACAAATTGCAACCAAAACTGATACAAGAGAGAAGGAAATACTGACCTCGAAGAGCATTAGCCAAGTTGCCATTAGAGATGAAATCACTAATAAGAAGCTTCTCATCAGAAGCCCAGTAATAAGCTCTTAACCTCACAACATTTGGGTGCTTAACTTTCCCAATAGCTTGAATTTCGCCAACAAACTCCTTGTATCTCTGCTCTCCTCCCTCACCAAGCCTCCTCACAGCCACTGGTATTCCATTTCCAAGGACAACCTTATACACTATTCCCAATCCACTCTTGCCCAGCACATATGCAGAGGCTTTCAACAACTCATCAAGCTCAATGCTGAAGTTCTTGTCCATGGCTACCAACTCTCCTTCTCCTTTCCCCCGAGGTGCTTTCTTCATGTCTTCTCCTTCTGACTCCTCGTTTTTTAAGCTATTGACACATGAACAGAGCGAACAGATTTGTGATTTCTCATTCCCGCCCAACTTGTTCTTACCGGTGCAGCTACAGCCATTAGAATCGTCCTTCTTCGTCCAGTATACATAAACTATAACCAGACCAATGAAGGCCACGCCAAAGGCATCGGCTAGTGAAATGAGTATGATCAAACCAGAGCTTAAACCCTTTTTCTGACTGTTACCTGACTCTGGTGTGGAGTTTTGACTTGCAGGTGAGCTGTGTGCAGAGTCCTCGCAAGGCTTTCTTAGAGGAAATCCACACAAGAGCGGATTATTTAAAAAAGCAGTTGGTCCCTGGTTTGCAAATGAACCCGTTTGCGGTATTTCGCCGCTTAAATTATTGTTTCTTAGATCAAAACTGACGGTCACTGGTAAGTTTCCAAGCGATTTCGGTATTCTCCCAGATAAATGATTGAAAGAGAGATTCAACGTCCTAGACAGGGACTTGAGTTCACCGATATCATTGGGTATTGAACCGTTAAAATCGTTGGAAGATAGATCGAGTTGCACTAGATTATCTAATAGTGGCCATATACCAACCGGAATTTGCCCGGTAAACTTGTTTCTTGCAAGAATCAACCTTTGCAGTTGTTTGCAGTTTTTCAAGTCTTCGGGTAATGACCCAGAAAGAGAATTGATGGAAAGATCAAGGTTTTGGAGTTTCGGGAGGTTACAAATGGAGGGGGGTAGAAAACCAGAGAGATTGTTACCGTAAAGGAAGATACTATGAAGTGAAGTGGCGTTAAAGAGCTGAACAGGTAATGACCCATAAAAGTTGTTGTTGTGGAGATTGAGTCGCCGGAGATAAATCAAAGTTCCTAGCTCCGACGGGATATATCCCCTGAGATTCTTTCCGGAAATTGCAATTCCGACGACCCGTGGATCAGGGTTTCCGGTGATGTTCATGCACGAAATGCCCGTCCAGTGACAAGGGGTTGGATCGTCTTCGTTCCAGTCGGAGAAGGGAGAACCTTCTGATGGTTGATCAACGGCGGATTTTAGAGAAAGAAGGGAGACACCATCTGGTGTGAGAGAAAGGCATAACTTGATGGTGTTTAGGAAGTGAAAGAAGAGAAAAATAAGTCTGAGGGAGAGGCTTTTCTTCATTATGGATTGTTGTCTGCGTCTTTGTGGGATTTAGTGTTTGTGTCTGTGAACTGAATAGTGGTTGTGTTTTGGTTTTTGAAAGAGAAAATTAAAATGAGAGATATAATGAAATTGAAGAAGTGCAAGTCGAAGGAGAGTAGGCAAGAGGGTGATGGTCGAGGAAGGTGGAAGGTGGTTGAAGTTGGAGGATTTATGAGAAAGAGACTTGAGGAGGAGGAGATCTTGATTGAGGCGGGGTCCACGTCCCGCCAAAATAAGAGAGATAGAGCACCCCAGATCTTCTGTCCAGTTTTACTATGTCTTATTCTGTCTCATAGAATCTCAGCCATTAATTTTGCGGGACCCACGCGGGACCTATACGAACCCCACATAAATAAATGACTGAGATTTATTGGACACAATAAGACACCATAATATTGGACAGGGGATCTGGACTAGAGATAGAGGGCTTTAGACAAGGTGAGGTAGGGGAGTAGAAGAAAAGCAATAGAAAGTGCCTTCTCTTCCGGTCTTATGCGTGATGGTGATGTCCTAATGTGTTTTTGTCTGTGATGCATTTTGTGGAGCTTCTTTTCCTTTCGTAGCTTGTGGACGATAGATGTTTGGATGCTGTTTTCCCCCACTGTTGGAAGAAAGAAATATCTTTTGACGTTTTCTGCTTAATACAATTGGACATGTTGGTCGGATAGTGGAGCTAATGTATTGAATTATTGGACAAGAGGTCCCGGAGTTCAATTTTGTTGTATATTTTTAAGCCTCCGTTTGGACTTTAGACTATCCTGTACTTCTCTTGTTAACCCCATTACCAGATCAGTATATAAACTTGGATACAAGTGATTGTAACTAGAAGTAACTGAATTATCTGGAATTCTGTAACGATGTCGAAAATGAACACAGAATAACCAAGGGAAAATGTGATTCTATATATTGGCCATCAGCAGTACAGTATGATAGTGCTATTACAGGGGAATTGATAAACAGAGGGGTTGAGAAAGAAAAAGAAAATCTGGTACAGAGGTACCCAGATGAGGGGAAGGGACGGTCTTAGCCTATTCTGGAATTTTCATATCTTCTTCTGTCGACCAAAAGGACTAAATAGAGGAGCATCATTTGTGTGTGTGATTATTCCTGCTCATGTATTGGTCCACATGGCAACCACCCCCTGCATCTTGAAATCATCATATTTTCCAGGCAGCTGCTTTGCACGTGTACTCCTACGCAGGCCTCGAGGGTCATTGCTAGCATTCTCGTTCACGAGCCCAATTGTTGCACTTGAGTTCGTAACAAATTCGGGTAACTTAAACTAGCACCAACTGCTACTTATGATCTAATGTTTCATTCAATGAGTTCAAACATGGCAAATGGTAGTTAATAATCTCTGACGAGGGTTGGCTAAAGAATATAACAGAAGTCCTAAGTAGTTAATAATAATTGGAAAAATTAGTAATATATAATCGTAATTCATGGTATCACGTCCTCCTATGGCTACCATCTCAGGAAACAATTGATTGTTTCAATTATGTTTCGTAAACCTTAGATCTGAATTATCCACATTGACAGAATTTGACTCAGAAGAAGAAGCTTAACTTTTCAGATCAATCGCTGTCACATAACAAACGCCACTTTCTCGCAAGAACTACATGACAATCCTGTTGATATTTCTACTCCGCTCCAGTCTAATGACTTACCTTCAAGGAGAGGCTGTGTGGCATCAATTATTATTTTAGAATGTTTAGTGGGAAAGAGCATAATGATGATTATGTCAATCATAAAAAACATGCTTAGAAGCTAACAAAGGGAGTGAGACAGAGACAGTGAGACGCTTCTTTCCAGCTCGTTTTATTTTTTGCTTGTTAATGTTTGTTATGTGGTGTCATAGTCGGGCATGGCGTTAGATCTGCAACTCCTCCCAACCAGAAACATAGACTAAGGAAAGAAAAGGATCAAATATATTCATTTTAGCTACAATTGGTCCATTTCGTATTTGTAGTTTTTAACTTTTACATCAGCACGTGGAACTATTTTGTTTTTAATAGAAGACGATTCCTTCAGCGTTTCCAAAATAGGGAATCAGGAGAAGAGGTTCTCAGCCAGGATCTTCTGTCCATTTTACTTTGTCCCTTTTCTGTCCCATAAATTTCAGTTATCTGTTTATATGAGTTTCGTGTGGGTTCCGCATAAATAGATGGTTGAGATTTATGGGACCGAGTAAGAATAGGGTAAAATAGACAGAAAATCCCATCTCCCAAATACTTGACAATAATTATACAGCCAAAATAATCTCAAAGGTCAGGGTATCCTTCTGTATTGTAACAGATCAAAGGGTACGCCCAACTCCATTAGGAATGATGTTTCATGGAAAACATCAGTTTTCAACATTCCCTTGATATTTTACTTTGAATTGAAACATCCAAGTATTACATCTTCTCTCCTTTTATAGGATCCCTTGAAATGTGAGAACTGCAAATATATGTTTAATGACATTTTCAAGTTGCAAGTTGCAAAATCGGCCCTCCTAGCTTCTCTTCATTCTTCATCAATTCTTTTTTTTTTCTTTTTTGTTTTGTACATTTGCAAATTAATAACATGCCTTCCTTTCCATCATTGTCTTCAGGCTGGTCTTTGTCAAAGTAAGCAATTTCTTGGTTCTTCACTCTTCATTCTTCATCATTCACTTCTCTGCTCACTCTTTTTTTTTTTTCCTTTCCAATTCTCAGTCTTTAAGTAAACAAGTTGCAAAAAGCTAATCTCTTTTCTACCCTTTTGTTTTTCACTCCCGTAGACCCTTAAGACCATGAGGGTACTGATACTATGTTGAAAAAAATACCAACATAAAAACATGAGCGAGCATACAGCACTATAGAAGTATGATATCAAGGTCCAAGTGTCGTCCTCGTACGTTTTTCATTCCAAAAGCATGTATTTCTACACGAAGGAAGCATGGCTTGTATCGTTCACCTGCTCCCATCTTATCCATACCTTATTTTTTTTTTAAGAATTATACAATAAAGCGACCTCAAAATCATGCTATACTTCTGCAGTATTTTGACAGATCAAATGATAAAACAAACCCCATTTCGAACAAAGAAGTTGTCTTGTTTCCAGCAAAACTAGGTTAATTGGTTCACCCCACAAGTTACGATACGCATGCTTGACTTCTAATTTCTTAGTCGCTTCTTATATAGAAAAATGAAGAGCCTGTAACTACTGTAACTACTAAAAGATAGGCTACTTTATAACTATAACAGAAAGCTAATGCTGCTAGTAACTATTAATCCAAAAGAAATGTCGACTCCAGCCAAAAGTAACTTTGTAACTAGTTTGTTCAGCAACTCTATTGAAACAACAACTCTACTGAATCTTAGTAGTGGCATGATTAATTGTCTCTCTTCTCAGTGTTTCTAAACACTAGCTGGCGCAATCATTTACTTTCCTTTAGTTTTAGTCTGCAATAGTTATTGGCTGACAATCAGATCGAAATATTTTAGATTTTTCTTATTTGACTAACGTCCTTGAACTGCAAAGAAGTTGATATTGTTGGAATGTGACTACTTTTTTCCTCCTATAATTACTTTATAACAGTATTTCCATTTTTTAGGGTGAGTATTGTAAGTTAGCTCATTGCAATTAGCAGACTGTAATGGTTTATCAAGCAACTTCAGTTTTGAAGCGACATGAGTTGGATTTGTAGTAATCATCCTACTATATGCATCATTACAACATTGTTGTAAACTAAAATGTTAACGAGCTGCATCCAATTAAGTTGCATTTGAATGTTGGTTAATGTTTTAAGATTGATTGGGGTACATAAGATTTATGTTTCCTTCACTCATTCTATGCTACAGGAATGTCTATATGAATGTTAAACTTGTTTCATCATATTGACGATATAATTTGAGTTAGCACATTGATGTGATATGAATGAAACAAAATATACAAAATAATATTAAAGAAAGTTCACAAATAATAACGGCAACAATGTCTAAAGAGGAATTCCACTATTTTTGATAGACCTGTAAAAAAGAAAGTTTTTGAAAATGGACGGAAGAAAACAATAACTAAAGGTATGAACAAATGATTGTATAAATGAAAAAAATAAAAATAAAATTCAAAAATTCAAAATTCAAAATATAAATAAAGATAAAAGTAAGTACATAAATAAATAAACAAGAAAGAAAACAAATGAAGAAATACAAACAATTTAAAAAAGAAAACAAAATAAATAAATAAAATAACTAAAGGAGCAAGTGCTGTAAACAAAAGTATTTAGGCTCACTAAAAGACAAAAGTATTGAAAGAAAAGGTTCAAAGGATACTTGAAAGGAGAAAGACTTCTCTGTGTAGAGTCTTCTATATCCTAATTCTTCAAAGTTTCCTATCAAGGGTCAAGTCCTTGTAATTATTAGTAGAGTCATATTATTCTTAATTACCTTTCCCTAATTCTTCTTGAGTTTTCTCTTTTGCTTTTATAGTTCTTAAGTATAATCTTCTCACATCTTCTCACTAAGGCGTTATGATATCTCCTCTTAATATGTCTGAATTACCTAAGTCTTATCTCCCTTAATTTACTATAAATGTTAACCACTCTCAACTGTCTTTTCTTGTAAGATTGCACATCCAACATAATATCCTCATCTCTGTCATCATTAACTTATAATTATATATGCACTTGTTTGATGAGTCGACAATTTGACCCATAGATCATGGTCAGCCTAATTGCTAAACATTAGAATTTACTTTTTAACTTGAGTGATATCTTCTTATCATATAAAACTCCTGAAGTGCCCCTCCATTTAAGCCATATTGATTTGATTAGGTGAACTATATCATTATCTATCTCGCCACTGCTTTGGATAATGGATCCAAGGTACTTAAAATAGTTTTTCTGTAGTATAACTTCTATACCAATCTTGATCTCAACATTAGATGCAACTATGCGACCAAAAAATTTACACTCTAAGTACTCCATCTTAGTCTTGCTTAATTGAAAGTCCTTTAACTCTAGCCTATCTCTCCAAAGTTTTAGCTTGATATTAATACCCTCTTTTGTTTCATCCGCTAAAATAATGTCATCAACAAACTATTGCAAACAAGAAGGTGCTAAACTAGAATCCTTGGTATATCCCAATATTGTTAAAAAATACTCTACATCTCCCCCTATGATCATCCTTACTCTAATGTTAACACATTAATACATATCTCTAATAACTTGTCAAAAACCACTACATAACTTCCTAAGCCTTCTCTAAATTAATGAAGACCATATGCAAGTCCCTTTTTCTATCCTTATAATATTCCATTAATCGTCTAAGGATATGTATAGCTTCTATCATAGACTTTCCTAACATAAAACCAAATTGGTTCTCTGAGATAGGTGCACCTTTTTCCACTCTCTTTTCAATCGTCCTCTCCTATAATTTCATGGTGTGATTGAGTAGTTTGATGCCTCTATAAGTGTTACAACTTTCGATGTCCCATTTGTTCTTATAGAGAGAGATTAGGGTGATAAGTCTCCACTTATCTGACATTTTAGTAGACTTATAGATCATATTAAAAAGTTTGGCTAACCAAGTAAGACCCTCTTCTCCTAGGCTCTTCCACATCTTTATGGGTAACTCACACTGTAAGAGTTAATATATTTAGTGACAACTTTTTTGTAGCTAACTATCATTTCGTCACAAATATGAGATTTTTTGTGTCAAAACAATTGATTAGCACTATTGTTTGGATTAATTGTGATGATTTATTTTTTTGTCACTAATATAATGGCAATTGTGACAATTTAGTATCTTTCACAATTAAATTGTCACTATTAATATATTAATAGTGTCAAAAAAAATTTTATCACTAAGTTCTATCACTAAAAGCATATGCAATTTGACGCCAAAGTAATTTTGGCAGGAATGAATTGTAATTATGAAAAAACATATGTTGGTCACTGATATTTTCTATTTGTTGGGACAAAACATAGTTTGGTCACTAATGTTTTTCTTTTGCTATGACGAAACAGTTTACTATCACACGATATTTTACTTTTTGTGACGAAAACTTTTGTCAATAAAAATTTAATTAATTAGTGTCTACTTATTACTGTCATAAAAATGGATCTATCACTATAGGCACTACTATTTGTAATTTTTGTGACAAGAAATTTTGTTGTCACTTGAGCAACATTTTGTTACAAAGGTTATTGTCAATATAAAAGTAACAAATTAATGATAACTATTTCTTGTTATAATAACATATTAAAATTAACCACTCAAATGATTAATTTTTTCATTATTGTATGAATTTTAGGGACTAAGAACTGCATGTTATGATTTTTCTTTAATACTATTA
>JANKOD010000001.1:6129700-6158880 GCA_026284645.1 Erythroxylum acuminatum
TAAAAAATAAAATCTGAGTCCATCTATTTTTATTAAGATTACTATTATTTGAGCCCATGACTTTTTTAAATGAAAGCTTACAAATAGAGAGATAAAAACTACATGCTTAATTGACTTTTTTTTATTTAGATTTTTCTACCCTTTTGGCTTCTTCATCACATTACTTTTTAGCTTTTTGGCTTTTCTTCCCCTAACTCCACAAGGACTACCACACCCAAAGAGAAAAACAATAATCTATATTGAACGCAATTGTGGAAAGGATTCCCCCACAGGCTCTATCCCGTTCTAGTGCTGATAGGTAAATTTTCACTTCTTTTCTTTAGAAGAATGTGCAGTATGTATAATTTAAAGATGTGCTCTTTTAAGTTGTAATAGAGTTGGTACAGTTTTAATCTTTACATTCTTTTAGACTTTTAATGAAGATGCAAGATAAGATTTCTTATTGTAGATGAAAAATCATAACATATAAAGTCGTAAAAATGAACAAAAATAGTACAAATCATCTAGCACTAGTGATAATAGAGATAAAAGAAGTACCCTAGATGCCCTTATGAATAAAAAATAGATGGACTCCTATGTTATTTTTTATTTGATATCTTAATATATCTATAATTTTTTATTATTATTTTGTCACCAAAAAAATTAATGGGGGCAAAATTTTAATTTTTTATTGGAATTAAAATTTAAAAAAATAATTTAAATTAAAAAAATTTCAGTAATGTAAGAGTCTCTGGATCCGACTCTGGTTCCTACGTAGTCCATGCCCAGGAACTTACAAGACCAGCTCGAGATACATATGCCAAACATTGTCGTTTCATCCCAAACTCCATTATAATTGCGTTAGGATTTTAAGCTTCTCTTCTTAGTTTTCACATAGCCTCCTCGCTGACTTGCCAGTTCATATTAGACGAGCCATCTCCACACCATGTAAGCTGTCATGTTTCTCTTCTATCTCAGTCACTATTAGTAGCTTCATTTTCTCTCTCTCCCTCTTTTTTCTATTTCTTTAACTAAGTTGTATTTCCTTTTGTCTATGTGTTTAGTTGAAAGTCTTGTAAGTAGCAGCTTGCAATGGCAGTCATGTTCTACGATCTTGGCTTAGCCACTAGCCTCAGGAAGATTGACAAGTACCTTTTTACTCGCAGTTACATTACTAGGTAAGCTTTAATTTCTTGTGTCCTGAGGTAGACTTGTCTTTGAATTTGATTGTTTCAGTTCTGGAACAATATAATTTTGAGAGAAAGTGTTTTGTGTTAAGCAACCATTTCACCACAATAGCTTAAGCTGTTGTGTGAGGCTAACTTAATTGGTTTTATATATTCACTAACACACCCCCCCAAGTGAAAGCCCTTTGGGCTTGAAACTTGCACAGGCCCACTCTACCTTGTGCTTAATAATAGGTGGGTGGCAAGATTTGAACTCACGATCACTTAGTCATAAAGGCTCTGATACCATGTTAAGCAACCATTTCACCATAATAGCTTAAGCTGTTATGTGAGGCCAACTTAATTGGTTTTATATATTCACTAACATTTTGTGCGACAAGACTCTTATTGTAAGAGTTTTCATTCTTCTGTTACTATCTGTAGTTATCAAGCATCGAAATATGATATTAAAAGTAATAGGAAAAACTAAGAGAAAAAATTAGTTTTTGGTATAAAGTTGATTGTGTAGATTGCATATGGGATGTAAAATTTTATTTACTTAAAATTAAAATTACATTTTTAAAAATAATCAAGTTCTAATTAATCATTAATGTTTTTGTCTTTTTTTTTTCTTTTTAGAAAGATAAAGATTCTGATGAGTGGCACGACACTATTAAAGTTTGGAAGGTATCACGATAAAAGCCAAATATAATTTGGTTTGTCTATTCTAAATGGAGAAGAAATAATGGTATGCAAATTATAGTCAAATTAGATATTTTTAATTTTTAAAATTAATTTACTAAAATTTCAAATTTTATCTAAATATGCAAAATAAGCTTCAAAAAGAGGGTGAGAAAAACAAAGAAAAGATTTCATCTACACCTCTACTACTAGCTGACTATTTTGGTTTTGTCCTTGAAAGAAAGTCAAGCTATTCACGTGGTTTAGGTGTTAAAGGCATAACATCTAAGTCTTGAGAAAAAAGTCAAATTCTAACTGAAGCCAATGTTGCAAATAAACATGAAAGTGATATAGATAATGCAGTTGTAAGACTTACTAAAATCACAAAAACACAAAATGATAATATTTAAGCTCAAGATGCAACTATTGAGAAGCAAGCCATGGAAATGAAACAAATTTCAATTGTTTTTGCATATTTGGCAAATACTGGAGTGATTCCTAGTTTGTTACTCAATGCTTCAGCCTCAATTGGAGATCCATCAAGTGCCGCACCCTCAAATACCTCAACTAGTCATGTGAGTTTTAGCTTAAATAAGCATGTAGTATTTTGAGATAATTGTAATAAATATAATTGTCTTGAATAATAAAATTTTCAATTTTATATATTGGAAATTAGAATTTTGTACATTTTGGTGATTTTCATATATTTTATATATACTAATATTTTTTATTTGCTTGTGTCATAATGTCTTGGCACTAAAAATCCTTATCATTTGTGACAACTTCTATTTTATGGCCACCAATGCAAAAATGTTTATCAATTAAGCAATTAAATTGTTAAATTTAATAATATTATTTATGAAAAACTTGAACACATTAGTGATAAATTTATTGTAACATATAATCTTTATTAAGTGACAACATTATTGTAACATATAACTTTCTTACTTGTGACGAAATCTGTTAGACAATATAGTCACTGATGCAAATTTCTTTTACCACTAATCAATTCCATTGTTGATTGATAATTTTATTTGTGAAAATACTAAACACATTAGAGACAATATTTTTTGTAAGAAAATTTTTTCATTTTTTTAACAAAATGATGTTGACACTTTTTCCTTAAAATATTAACAACTAAGAAGTATTGGACACTGATAAAAAAAGCAGTGTCAATTATTTTGTTAATATTTTCAATTATTTTAGTGGCAATGATGATGTCACAATTAAAATAAATATTGCTACGACTTTATTCTTCACTACTTTATATTGTTTGTGTCAACAAACTTGTCACAAACATGTACAGTTATTGTGACTATATGGTTTTGTCACACATTCCATAGTTTTTAGTGTTAGTACTTTTGTCACAAAAGTGTTACATAATTGTAACCATTTTTCTAAATTAGTCGCTATTTTATTAGTGACAAAGGCATTTGTGACAGGAGGTGACGACTTTAAAAATTAGACACTATTAATAGTAGTGACTAATATTACTACTTTTAGTAACAAAATTTTACTTTCACTAAAAAAACAATTTCTTGTAGTGTCATTAGGTCCTACTACCCTTCCACTCTTCATTTTCCTTAAATCTCCTCTAATTTCTTATTTAATGATATGCTAGCAAGAAGTGAAACTACAATATTGCTCAGGAGTGCTAAAATCACCAAAGAAAATGTTGTTAATCTTTGCCTTCACTAAAAGCCTATAAAAGTAGCTTTGTCATCTTCTCTTGATTTCATTTTCATCCACGAGCACCCATTATGCTCCATTCTTTATACAATAAACTTGATCTAAGTCCTTGCTTTCCGTTCCTTAGCTATCACCAACTTAAATTTATCCTTTTCTCCATCCTTATTTTCCATTATTTGATATAAGTTCTTGAAAGCTCTACTTTTGGCTTTTGAGACTATCTTCTTCACCTTTTCTTTGCCAGCTTGTAACTCTCCCTGTTGGCTACATTTTCCTCATCTGTGCTGCTATCCAATAGAGCTTTATAGAGCCTTCTTGATCTTCACCTTGTCTTGAGTGCCTTCATTCTACCACTAAGACTCCTTCTTACTACCCTTGAGCCATTTAAAAATTTCCATATCTCCTTAGCTATATTCCTTAAAAGAGTTATCACTCCCTCCTACATTCGGTTAGCATCTCCTTGTAGTTTCCATACTTTAGACATTACTCTATTTCAAAGTTACTCCATAGTGTCCCCTTTTAGATTCCACCAGCTAACTTTAGTGCACCTCTAAGAACTTCTCGTCTTTCTTTAACCCTTAATTATAAGATTCATAAGCAATAATCTATACTAAGTTGAAAAGCATGTGTTAGGTATCACCTTGCAATCATTATAACTAATTAATCACTTCACCTCACAAGAAAGTAATCAATCTAAGTCTACGTGTTTTACTACTAAAAATTTGCAAGTGCTCCTTTTTTTGTTAAAGAATAAGCTTGCTACCACCAATTAAATGCTACCAAAAAGTTTAATAAAGTAGTCCCATGTTTATTTCTATCTTTATTCTTGAAACTTCCATGGGCATAAGAATACTCGTTCAAGATTGCCCTTATATGGCCATTATAAGTACCCTCTTAAAATAAGTTTCTCGTTATAGGGAATATGCTAAATTACCTTATCTAGATCTTCCTAGAATTGATGCTTAAATTATTCTTCCAACCCTAATTGGGGTGCATAAGCATACATCACATTGAAAACAATATCTTTCTGATTATATTGTCGAAACCCTCAAAATTAATTTTGGTTATCTAAACTCTTGTAATAGTCGTAAAACCAAGTCGAATCCTAAGAGAACTCAACATTAGTTTCTTAATTTCAATTGACAAGACAAAATGGAAAATTATGATTGATTAACTAATAAACTAAAAATTCTCTTGTACTTAACTACGATTCAAGGAAATATCTCATCCAATTATAACATTGATCATTGGTCTGAAAAGAATAATTTTCACAATTCAAGTAGTTAGTCTAAAACATATCATGATAGTTATAATAAGTCTCAAATTTTCCTAAATTAATTGGTTCAAACCTAACATTCAAACCAAAACATGTCATTCCTTGATTGGGTATATGATAGCATTCCATATCAATTGAATGATAGTAATAAACTTGGTAAAAAAGAGTAAACCCTAAATTAAATAATTGAGATAACTAAAACTATTCAATTTAACTTTCTTATTTCTTATAAGTTAAATATGCAAATTCGTAAATAACCTATTTGTTATTTTTACTAACCCTTTATGACAATTATGGATCATTGAATTCATGGATAACTGTAGAATAATCAACATCAAATTAAATTTTCAGATCAATTAATATTAATTATTCATAAAATATAAGAACATAAAACAATAAATACTTGAATTAAACATGAATCTAAGTGTAGAACAAAACCTCACAAGGTTACAACTAAAGTTTTGAATCCTTTTTTATTAGCCACACATGACTTTAGTTCCAATACCAAAAATAGAAGAAAATATGAAATATTGAGAGAAAACTACTATCACACACTCTACCATGTCCACCAACATCAATAGTACATCTCTTTTCAGATGCCCACAACTCAAGGGAGTATTCTATTCTGTGTATTATTCTTATTGATTATTTTTGTGAGATGTGAAAATTTAGTGCATACATTAGGGACAATGTATGATTTAGGTGTGGGAGAGCAAGCGTATGTATTATGATACTCTATGATTTGTACTTGAACTGATAAATACTATGATTTATATATTGATTATTCCTAACCTTATAATTTTTTGATTGTTGTTTATAAATAATCCTCAAGTTATGATACATTTTTTGGTTAAGTTATAATGCATGAAAGAGACAAGCATTATTAGTGCTTTTCATTAAATTATTTTAAGTATCTCATTGGTTTTGTTGAATGAAAGTGTGTAAGACTTGATTTATTTTGACATCTACATGAGCTTTGAGCCTAAGAACATTCATCACATTTGTGCTCATACATATCTTTTTATTGTGTGTTATCAAACATAACTCGTTTATGCTAGAACTTACTTTTGAATACACGACAAGACCACATTTTTGATAAATTTGTGTATAAAAATGATAAAGGTATTTAGAATAACCATTTTTTACCTAAACATGCCTACCTTACTTTTTATCTCTAGAAAACCAATTTGAGCCTTACCCTTTCTTTTCTTGCATAATAACCTTGTTATAAGCCACTTTTACCCTTCTTTTGTTGATTTGCTTAATGATTTTTAGCCCTTAAATTGAAGGAATTGTATAAATCTTATTTGCATAAGATTTTGACTATTTTTATTAAAAATTAATTAGTTGATTCAAGTTACATTGTTTTCATTTCTCATTTTTTATAAAATGGGGGAGAAGTATTAAAAAAAGAAATCTCATCTATTTTTAATAAAAATGAAAAAAATAAAAAAAGAGAGAAAAATTGAAAAAGAAATGAGGTGATCGAAAGGAATGCTATTTGAATCAAGTGAGTTTTTGAAAAAATTAAGTTGAAACTTGAGTAAATAAGTTTGTATGATTTCCTTCAAATTTACTTAACCTAAAAAATTCTTTTTGTCATGCCTTACCTAAGCCATATTACAACCCTTATTAAGTCCCTTTGATTTATACATTAGGTTCATCTTTATTAAGTGATGGATGAGAAAACTTATGTAAATAACTCATTATGCTTTGATTTGAGAGCTTAATGAACCCTACACTCTTTAAGTGTATATAGTGAAATATAGGAGAGGGTGTCAAGTCTTATTTCATTTGATTTTAATGGAATTAATGAGAGGCTATGTTTTCATTATAACAATGTGTCTTACTAGTGCTTTTTCTCTCAGTTGTTATTTTATCCTAAACTTTTAATATATATTAGCTTTTTAGATATTTTTTAGATAACATGAAAGAACATGAGAGGTTGTTATAAGAGTAAATGATGTGTTGAATTGTTGTACGCTTGAGGAGAAACATAAGTCCAGTGTGATTAGGTTTTAGATAGAAATCTTTGCAAGATAGAGGAGACTAGGTTTTGAGTAGGAAAAGAAGACAAAAACAAATCTTCACCTTATTTAACATTCTCTTTCCGTTTTCTTAGCAGTTGTCTCTCAATCTTTCATTTTTTGTTCTATTGTTGGTGTTGGAAATAAAGCCATATATGGCTAAACCTAAATATTTTAATTCAAGGAGATTACAAACTATAGTTATAACCTAGTGAGGTTTTGTTCTAAACTTATATTCATGTTTTAATTCAAGTATTTCTTGTTTTATGATCTTATATTTCATGAATAATTAATATTGATTAATCTGACAAATTGATTTGATATTGATTATTCTATAACTATCAATGAATTCAACAACCCATAGTTGTCATGAAGGATAAACATAAATGGCAAATAGGTTATTTATGAATTAGCATTTTTGACTTATAAAAAATAAGAAAACTAAGTTAAATAGTTGTAAATATGCCAATTATCTAGTTAAGGTTTAGTCTTTTTTACTAAGCTTATTTTTATCATTTAATTGATATGGAATACTATCATAACCAATCAATTGATGGTAAGTTTGGTTTAAATGCTATGTTTGAATTGATTAATTTAGAAAATTTTGAGACTTATTATGGCTATCCTAATATGTTTTAGACTAACTGCTTAAATTGTGAAAATTATTCTCTTTAGACCAATGATCATTGTTACAATTAGATGATATCTTTCCTTCAAATCAGAGTTAAGTACTCTTGAATTTATCACTTTCATATTCAGTTTTATTTTGATTCCTTGCTAATTTTATTACATTAGTTAATTAATCATAAACCTCCACTTTATTTTCTTAATTGAAATTAAGATATTAGTATTTAGTTCTCATGGGATTTGATCCGATTCCACAGCTACTACAAGAGTTTAGAGAATCAAAATTAATTTTGCAGGTTTCAACAATCCTATCAATTATAGAGGCATAAATTAAAGGAATCATCAAAAATAAAAATTTCATCCATAAAAATGTCTATGATGTCATCCCCTAAATCATCAAAAATGGTCCTCATGCACCTTCGAAACATAGTAAATGCGTTGCTTAACCTAACTTGTATCCTCCTATAAATGAACATAATATATGGAAATGTGGATGTCATTTTCTCCTGGTCCTCCAAGGCTATGTGAATTTGAAAATAGCTTGACAAACCATCCAAGAAGCAATAACACATATGGTCAACTAGTCACTTAAGTTATTTGGTCAATAAAAGGGAGGGGAAATGATCCCTTTCTGTGGCATCATTTTGCATTATACAGTCTATGTATTCTTTGCACTCCATAACGGTCTTATAAGAATTAACTCATTCTTCTCATTGGGTACCACAATTATACGTCCTTTCTTTGAAACAACTTGTATAGGACTCTCCCCAAAACCATCAGAAATAGGATAATAACAACTGCATCAAGAAGTTTTTTTTTCTACCACAACTTTGACAATATCCTTCACATTTGGATTAACTTTAAGGTTGCATAACAAGCTTGAACCCATCGTCCATCAAAATCCTATGTCTGATACTATTAATAAATTTTTAATACATTAAATGTCAATATATTAAAAGCTAGACCATAATCATAAAAAAGTTTAAGATTGCTATTAAAAATTTATAACATCGGGATTTTAACAAAAAGTAGAAATACATTATTTTTAAATAATTATTTGAAATAATATATAATACTATTGGATATCGTTAATATATAATGTATTAACACAAAAGTAGTTATTTTGATTCCAAACCAATGTTTATTTCTTCTTTTGCAAATTAATATTAAATCAATATATTTTAAATAATAATGAAAAATCATTTTACATGTTCTTAATATATTTAATTTAAGTAAGACCATTTATTATTAATTAGTTTGGTAATTTTACTATCTTTCGTTTATTCTCGTTGTGACTCCTAGGCTTGTGAAATCTTTCACCGATAAGTCTCATCAGAAGCGCATCATAGATTTCCAGCCTATATACCAGTAAAGTGGTTTATAAAAAATATTCTATAAGAGATCAAAGATAAACAATGATTGACTATAGCTCAGATTCTAGGTCTATTGGTCAAGACGCAAGTCCTCCTTTGTATGGAAATCAATTCTTAAGGCCTACCTTTTAGAAATCTAAAATGTCAAATCTTTCCCCTTTTAACAAAGACCTTAAATAGGATCTATAGACTAAGACTTTATGATACACAGGATCCTCATGAAGAGGCAAGTGTAGGGTATACTTGTCTTTTTTGTATGACTGTAGCTACATTATTCAAGAATCGAGCTAGGACAGAGAGATAACTTAAAAAGAAGTCATAGGATAAAAAAACACAATATTTTTATTGATTTTCTACTTCTGATTAATTGCTTTTATAGACTGAGTAAGGGGGATAGAGACGAAAAAAATTTTAGGGAAAAAATTCCCATGGTACAATAATACACACTAACATACAAAAGCAAAAGCAAAAGTAAAAAAGAAGAATTATTGGGAGACATTGGATCCCAATAGTATTCCCGAAAGATAAGAATATACTAAAAAGATAACAAGGAATCTTTTTAGTAAGGAGGTGCAGAGAGAGAGCATGGGTTGCCACTGTCATCATCTGGGTCATCTGTTATGTCCATGTCTTCATCTAGTTTGTTTGTGACTTAGACAAAAAAGGTCAATTTTCATATTAGTCCAAACAAGAAGCCGTGGGTCCTGGGCATCTTAGACATAATCGGGAAGATTAAGCCCAGTGCTAGTGTTGGGCTTTGGATTTTTAGAATTTTCTCCCAATTCAAATGTTCTTCTGGACTCAAAACTAGGAGGCCTCCTAGGCTCAAAGCTAAGAGGACATGGAACTTCTCTAGCTATGATGTTGAAACCTATAGTAGCAAATTGATCCACGGAGGTTCAATATCTATCAGTAGGAGAAATGGGTTCTGATAGGGTAAAATCATCTAGGTATAGTCCCAGAGAGGTACATGTTGTAAGTTTGGTGGTCTTTGGGTAATGGTTCAGATGGTATAGAAAGAAGTAAAGATCTCTTAGTAGATCTTTATGTTACTTGGGCCAATTTGTGATAGTGCGCCAATTCTAGAAATGATTGATAATGCAAATGTAATCATAACCAGTAAGGCTATATAGATAATGAATGATGAAAATAGAATGAGCTTTCTGTTCGAAGAGGAGAATATCCCATAATTGGTGTTTGCTTAAAATTTGCCTAAGTTGGAGATGCCATTTTTGCATTGGTTGGAACCATTGTAGAAATGTTCACGTAAGTGAGTTGGCATTAGCTAGATTATGCAATGGTGAAATAGAAATTGAGCAAGTATAGAGGGCAAATAATGCCTAAAGATGCCACATGCTGGCTTCAGAAAGAGAATCATAGAGATGGTAAACAATCTGATAAGGAGTCTCTGTATCAAAATAATGAGGATTTGGAGGGATTTTTAGAGTGGTGAGAACAATATGGAGGTAGTAGAACAAGCTCTTTTGGAGAATAAGAGTAATGTCGTTCATTGTTTTAGGAGGAGTCTTTATATTGGGAGAAAAAGACTTGTTGATTTTTATATATGAAGGATACTCTATGATAGGAAGGAAGAAAGGTATGGATATCTTGAGTGAGGGAGAGAGGAACCAAATTGGTTTGTGAGCCTGAGAAAGGATGTTTGTAAGAATGGTGTGGTGACCATTGATATGATGAATGGTGAATTTATAGTAGGAAAATCATTCTTGCCATCGAAACAACCAGTTGTTTGGTAGTGTCTTCTTTTTAGGCTAAAAAATCATGGGAAAAGCTGAATTGTCCATTTCAATCAAAAAATGGTAAGGGCTTGATAATGCTTTTTTGATTCTTTGAACTGACCACTGACATGGCCGCAGTAGTGTCTTTTTCTATCAATCTCTTCATTTAGGATAGCACCCCAATAATGGTCACTAGCGCCTGTATTTATAATGCATTGGCCTTTGTTAGGAATATTTAAAGCAGATAGATTCTGACAGGCTTGTTTTTAAGTGTCGAATGGATCTTATTTGATCTTTATTCCATGGTGGTGGATTCTTCCTAAGCAACTTTAATAAGGGAGATTTATAATCAGCCACGTGGGGGGATGGAATCTTTGATGTAGTTAACAATTATTGTTTAGTGTTAAGATTTTCATTAGGAAAGTGCAATAGCTTACTAGCTATGTCTGGACCAAGTTGATTAAATCCATTATGGAATTTTATTCCCAAAAATTCTATTTGGGTCATCCCAATATGACTCTTTTTAGCTGAGAGCATAATCTCATATTGTTTTGTAAGATCCAAAAAAGATTAGATTAGGGCCTAGTGTTCTCCATAGGTTTTGGAATATCGAAGTATGTCATCAATATAGACCAAGGTACTGGAGACAATGGGCTCATAAATCTTTTTCATGACTCGTTGAGTCTAAATGGAATTACTGTCCATTGATATTGGGCATTAGGAATATAGAAGGATGTCTTGTATCTTTCTTGGGGGTCAATTTTCAATTGTCAAAAGCTTGCTTTTAAATCAAACTTGGAGAAAATTCTAGCTTCTTTGAGAAAGAGGACTTGCATACTAATCTTTGGCAGTGGGAACTTATCATCTTTTAGGAAAGAACTAATAGGTTACTAATCAATTACAAACCTCCTTTTCCCTAGCTTTTGTTTAACTCTCTTATTCACATAAAAAGCTTGACAAGCCCAATCGAATTTTGTGGGATCGATCACTCCTTATTGAAGTAGGATAACACATTCTTCTTGTGCTAATTTTAGATCATCAGGATTCATCATTGGATGAGTAGGCTTGGTAGGATTGATGTCTTCATAATTTTTAAATGGTAATTCGATGAAGAAGTGAATATTTTTCTATAGAGGATGGGGATGTGAGAACTAGGCATGGTTCTCATAACAGTATTCCAAAAATTGGTTATGTAGTGTTTCATATAGAGGTGGCATTTGTGTGAGTTGAAACACATTTCTGATACCAATATAAACACTAAAATTGGCATGACATTTAATCCCTATATGTAGGATTTGTAAGGGAGATGTCTTACAATAGAGATCCATGCCATTCAGAATATCTGGGCTAAGTAGATGGCTTTTAAGAATTTTGGTACAAGCCACACGATCAGGGAAGAAGCAGATCCCTATTTTCTTTTTTATGATAAGCTCCAATCTTAAAAGAATTTTCGTCAGTAGCAGTAAAATATTCGTCATGAGATATTGATGCTTCATGTGGTAAAATTTTAGGCTTCATAATAATATGACATGATCTATTGGCCATATACCCGATAGCCTTGATTGGCTTATCATATTTGTCTTCTTATACTAATTGGATATAGACATAAAGTCGAGGAAAAGTGAAAAGCCTGGAGTCTACCTCAAACATTCTTCTATCACCTGCAAAGCCATGAAAGTTTGACAAAAGATGGATTAGGCCATATTTACGCTCAAAAACAACATTTTCAGCAAAATTTGGAAAAGTGAGATATAAAGGCCTTTGAGTCAAATCTAGAGTATCTAACTCTTTTAAAATTCTTCGATTGGCCATATCTTCCTCAAGTTCAATTCCTTACTGTATTCCCTGAGTTGTTATGGTTTCATTGGCTATGGCTTCCTCAAGTTTAATTCATTGTTGTATTCCCTGAGTTGTTATGGTTTCATTATGTAAACTCTGTAATTTCCTTTTAATCTCCGGATCAAATTATTGAGGTTCTCTATGCAGAAATCTTGTTACTACCATACACCATAATTAACAAACATGTAAAGATTAAGAAATAACTAAAAGAAACAATTATAAACAAATATATATACAAAACATCAATTGAAATCAAAAGCAAAAACTAAAGCACCACATACCTTCAAAACAATGCCAAAAGATCCCACAGAGAGTGTATGTAAAGCTTTTGTAATGAAAGAAATTAGTGTTTAGGATATAAGGGTTTGGTTTGATGCAATTAAAAAAAAATAAAATTCAAATAGTGAAACCAAATTAAATCAAACAGTCAAAAATGATGAAAGTGATGAATGCATTTAGGATCTATTTCTCGGTTCAATCTTAGCCTACACACAATTAAACATACATCATTTTCATATTATTTTCACACCTCTCATAGAACTGTTGATCGTAGATTAAAAATAAGCTTTATTAACCTTAGTTTTCCTTAGATCATGTTTAATTAAAACAAGCTTTTTAACCAAACCTAACCGTCAAACAACCTATAATAAGTTCTCTAGATTTAATTAGACAGCTGCATTACGAATAAGAAAAACAAATCAATTTAGGCAATAACGAGCTCGAGCCATTTATCCTATGTTACATTATCCCTAATGATTTAACAATTAGTTGCCACAAATGAATCTATAACATAACGATTACGTATTGTATTTAAGATTC
Source organism: Erythroxylum acuminatum (assembly GCA_026284645.1). NCBI lineage: Eukaryota > Viridiplantae > Streptophyta > Magnoliopsida > Malpighiales > Erythroxylaceae > Erythroxylum > Erythroxylum acuminatum. Next base: position 6,142,913 of record JANKOD010000001.1, read on the forward strand.
TAACAATAGGTTCATACATTAACACTTAAAAAGATAACGAGAATTCTAATTACTCGTACATGAATACCCAAATCAATAGAAATAGAATAACGTAAATAATCCCTAAAGAGAGATAAAACAATGATACACAATAAAGATATGCTTAAATATGATCCTCGACATCAATTTCACCTTTGAATTGGAATAGGAAAGCTTAGTTGTCCATGGGTCTCTAAAGAGTAAGTGCTCTGCCCCTTCACAAAGTTCCAAAACGATTCCATCCTCTTTTGTCATAAAAAATGTCAATTTATAGCAAACACTAGGTTTCTGGGCATAGACACAGTTGTGTGCACTGCCGTGCATCCCAAAGATCTGAAACTCGTAAAGATACATGGTCCAATACACGATCGTGTATCCAAAATTGTAAGTAAAAAATGTGTCTTCCAATTGCATACACTACCATGTAAGTATATACATGACCATATATCTCCTAGGTTTTGCTGAATTGTTGTTTTTCTTATGACTTCTTGTCCAATCCTCACCCTAATCTATCTTCTTCTTATTCCACAAGGGTAATTTTATTTAAACATCAAAATGTTGGCTCAATGAATATGCTCTTAACTCATTTTAGCTTTTACCTAAAATCAAATATGAACTAAAATAAGTATCTTAAATATTTCACAACAATAATCACTAAGTATTAAAAAGTGAATGTATAAACAATTAAGCACACATTAAATTCCCTCACATTTAGCTTTTGACCGTCCTTGAGAAAAATAACAAAATCAAAGTCACAAACTAAACACTTTCACAATTTCCATATTTCCTAAGAATATATAGCCATAAGTAAAGAGAAATAATTTTCAAAATCATAACAAGAACTAAACATGAAATCCCTCTACTCATGTTCAATCAACAATCATCACGTTTAGAAACTAAACAATCTAATAGTAGACTTGGGCAAAGAGAGTAAATAACATTGATCCATAGGTATATTCAAACACCATTCATGATCATGACATTCCATGACTTTGCATCTCATTTCATTTCTCCACCACTAAGATTCACATGCATAATGAACAATCAACAAATGCTTCACTAGCTTTAAGGCTTGGGTAGGAAATTTGGTTAGGTTTAAGCCATGTAGTGTGGTTAACACAAAAAGGAAAGTTAAATAAAGCTCAAAGGGGATTAACAAGGGAAAATTCAGATTAATGGGTAGGTTATTTGGCTAGTGTAGCTTACGAAAGAAAAAATGCCTATATCATTTTTAGGTTAATGCATGTGATAAAATTGTGGTATTGAATAGAAAATCAAAGCAAAGTTAGGACATACATGTCATGAAGGTCACACACAAACAAAAGACAATGAGACTGATATGGATGTGTCGGTCTATAAGGGCTCAAAATTTCACTAGATTATGTCTATCACTAGTCACTACTCTTCTAAAGATATATACACTTCTAAAGATAATGTATATTAACTAATCATAGGACTAAAAGTACATGCTTAAATTGCCATGAATTTCTTTAGTTAATTCACTCTCTAATTATGACTATATAGTCTTATTATAATTATTTTAATTAATTTCAGCCAAATTTAATTCGTTCAAGTTTAAAAGTTAAGTTATTATATTAATGACATTTGATTAGTACATAATTTTTTTAATTTTATATCATCTAAAAATCATAATAATATAAATTTGAAATCGCAACTATCTCTTTATTTCTATTAATATTATTTTTACATAATAATAATAATAATAATAATAACCATAATAATAATAATAACCATAATTAATATACAAATTATTTAATTATCATACAGGTATAAAATTAAAAATAATACATAAATATTTGAAATTTTACAATTTATTTCACAGTAAAAAATAATTACATTAAAATATCATTTATTAAGAATAATATAAGTTTATTAATCCATAAATATTATAATAATAATTTTTCAATTATTCTAATTCTAGCCATGATCTAAGTACTTATCTCATTTATTCTTATCTTGTGCATTATTCATCCTTATCTAATCCATTCTTATCGCATTCAATTATATATGTCATTTATTATTTTCTTCATCCATGAAAGTGGTAGTTATAAATTTTGATTAATACGAGGTGAAATATTTGTCTTTTATGAAAAATTGAAATTATAATATTTGTCTTTTATGAAAAATTGAAATTATAATTTATCATTATAAATAAAATATAGTAATCCTAATTATTATAATGTGAAATTTTAAGATATTTAATCTTAATCAAGAATATCATAGTAAAATTAAAAGTTTGAGATTTTAATTTTTTTTCTTCTAAACTCATCATTCTAATTTATTATTATAAAAGAGATAAAGTCATATTTACCATTGGGATATCTTTTGGGGTAATTAGCTATTATTATCTTTTGTGTAATTAGTTGTAATTATCTTGTTCCTTATTTAGATCTTTCTTTTTAGGCAAGTTAGTTCATGTGTTGTGTATATATTCCTCTTTTACGTGAATGAGAAATATAGAGAAATTCTGCCGCATAATTCTTTATGGTATTAGAGTAGCACAATCTGAAAACCTAGCCTGATTTTTTTACTGGTGTAATATTCACACCATTGTTGGAGAGAAGAACAAGAAGTTTTTTTTTAAAAATAGAAATGGAATTAATAAATGAAGAATAATAAAAGTAACAGTGTGAAACAAGGGATGAACCCTAGCAAAGGACACAACTATATCAAAAGGTTAGGCTGAAAGTTAAAGAAAAGGTAGTAAGCCAGGGATGTAGTTTCTAGACAATACTATTCATATCTTCCCATAGCCAGAACCAGAAACCTTGTGCAAAGTTTGAGATGCCAACCAAAAGTTCACATGCAAGCAAATCAAGTCAAGCAACATGTTAAAGACGTAAAGCAGAGCAGATAAGTGGGCTACACGTCAAATGGAGTTGTTTTGCCAACACAACCTCACGGATTTCAGACAATATCAAGGAGATTAGTCTCTCTTTTAGAGAAGCTTTGTTCTGGAAACGTCGGAAATTATGTTCTCGCCAAAGCGAATAAATGCAAACTCCCAAGACAACAGTAGAAAGAGGTCTGTTGGTAGCTTGATGTACAGATAAAGAAGTAGTAATATCAACAACAGTCAACCCTGGATCTGTCAAAGAGCACAAAGTAGAGACATATTCCCATATAGCTTTGTTAAATGGGCGTTCAAAGAAAAGGTGAGAATATGTCTCCAACTGTTGAGAACACATGGGACAATGTTGATCAATCTACATATATGGAATGCGATCAGCTGTGGAAAGCTTATGCTGAATGGCTAACCATAAAATGAAAGAAAGTCTAGGAGTTAAATGTTTGCTCCAAACTGTGGCTGCCCATGGAATAGTGGCTCGATGACGACGCAAGTTGTCACAAATGATGCGATTGGTCAGCTTGGCAACAAGAATATCTTTCCAAAAGAATGTGTCAGATTCTTAGGGAGTAGGGGATTAGTTTGGTTGAAGGTGGCATAGGCTTCGAGGAAGATTCCAAGAGGTTCCAACTATGAACGCTCGCATCCGGGTTTGGAGAGGAAACAACGAGGAAGCTCTAGAGATATTTAACTGATGAATTAGGGGGCCCCGACTTTACCAATTATCATACCATAAAGAAGCCAATCGACCATCTTTAATAATACACGAAGTCTCTTGGTGGACTTCATCCCTTAACTTCAAGAGCTGGTTGTGAAAGAAAGAATGGGATGCTTTCAACTAAATAGCCCAGATGTTGTTGCCTATAAGAAAGTAAGTATGTAACCATTTAATCCACAAAGTTTTCTTGTCCTCTAAAATCCACCAGAGGCGCTTAAGAAGAAATGAACGATTAGCAGCTTTAATGGGAAGAATGTTCAGCCCTCCTTCCTATTTTGTAAAACAAATATCGCACCATTTCACCTTAGCCGCTCCCTGAGTACCATTGGAGTGGCTCCATAAAAATTTTCTAAGAATCCTCTCAATCTCCTTGATAATGCCTTGAGCTAAAAATATGTGGGAGGACCAATACACATGTAAGGAGTTAAGAACTGATTTAATAAGTTAAAGCTTACTTGCATAAGAGAGCGACTTGTTCACCCAAGAAGTAACTCTTTTATGGATTCTTTCTAAGAGAGGGCAACACTCTGCATAGTTGAGCCTCTTGGTCAAGATTGGGAGACCAAGTTATAATAGAGGGGGAGTGTGCAACTTCATACCCATGGCCTCCGAAATGGTGGATTCCAAGGCAGCAGTTTTCTCAGACAATAGAAAATGACTTTTAGTCAAGTTAATCCGCAACCCAGAAATAAGTTTAAAATCATGAAGAGCCTGCATAAAAGTCTGAATAGACTCCAAGTCAGCTTTACAAAAGAGAAGCAAGTCATCTGCAAAACATAGATGAGTAAGGCCAAGTTTCTTGCACTTAGAATGATGTTTGAAAAGCGGATTGGAAAGAGACTTCTTGCAGATGATAGCACAGAGAACCTCCATGGCCAAGATAAACAGATACGGGGAAATGGGATCACCTTATCTAACACCCCTGGCGGCTTTAAAGTATCGAGTAGGAGAGCCATTAATCAAGACCGAAAAGGACACAGAGGAAACACATTCCATGACCCACTTGATAAATTGGTCTGGAAAACCATAAGCCACCAACATAAGTCTTAAGAAAGACCAGCTAATACTTTCAAAAGCCTTGTGAAAATCGACTTTCAAGGTACAATTCGAAGGGTTATTAGAAGAAGAGTATCCTTTCAAGAGTTCTTGTATAATAAGAATGTTGTCGCCAATAGATCGATTAGACAAGAAAGCACTCTGGGTATCACTAATCAGCGGAGCCAGCACTTTCTTCAACCGAGCTGCTATTATCTTAGAGATCACCTTATAAATGAAGTTAGCGCAAGAGATGGGGCGATAGTCAGAAAAGGAAGAAGGATTAGCACCTTTTGGAATCAGGCATAAAAAGGTTTGATTAATCTCCTTAAGCATCACCCCATTTTGAAAAAATTCATGTATTGCTTCCTTAACAAATCCACCAATGACATTCCAAGATCGTTGATAGAAATAGCCATTTAAACCATCCGACCCTGGAGCCTTCTGACCATTCATCCCAAAAACACAACTCTCAATTTCACTATCCTCCGCTGGCTTAATTAAGAGATCCATGTCAGTAGGGGCCACACGTGTAAGGTTAAGAAGCTGCAAGTCTCGAAGGGTAACCTGAGCATTAGCCTCAGTGCCAAGTAAGGAGCTGAAAAAGTTAAAGGCTTCATCTTGAATAAGGTTCGGATGATGGATAACATGGCCATTGGGAGTAGTAACGGAAAGGATCTTATTACGGTTCTTCCTTGATAAGATGGAATGGAAGAAAAATTGAGAGCACTTGTCCCCATCTTGGAGCCAATTAATCCGGGCTCGCTGCTGCAAGAGGGAGGAGTGGTTATTAACTGCTTGAAGATAAGATGTGAGGGCTAGCTTCTTCTGATCAATGAGGTTTTGATTATCTGTGCTGGAAGATAAGAGAGACTATACCCTAACCAGCTCCAATCTAGAGTGATTGACGGATTCAGTAGTAGGACCTAGAACAGACTTTATAAGTTTAAGCTCCTGCTTAATGACTTTCAACTTTTGAAGGCAAGAGAACTGCCTAGTACCTCTACAGTAGTACAAAGAGCCCTTCATGCAAGCTTCAACGAACCTAGGAGCTTCAGTAAGATAGTTGTTGAACCAAAATGGGTGGTGGACAATCATAGGTTTTATCAGGTTAGAGACCAGGATGGGGGTATGGTCAGAGAATAAAGGGTCCAGGAATCTAGCTGAACTATTGGAGAAGACCTGAAGCCAGAGATCATTGATAAGAGCCCTATTAAGCTTCTTTCGAATAAACCACTGTGCTTGTTGTTTATTAGACCATGTGAACAAATGGCCATAGAATTTGAGATCTGTTAACTTCGCTTGCACTAGACAATTCAAAAAATCAGCAGAATAGTTTCTCAAGCTGATGTTTCCTTGAGCCTTAGATGTGTAGAGTATAGTGTTGAAATCCCCACATAAAAGCCAAGGTTTGTTGATACTGCCATTCACTCAGCTAATATTATTCCAAAGATCTCGGCGTTAAAACTCAAAGTTACTAGCATACACAAAAGAGACAAAGAACTCAGTATGACCTTGCAACAGGATGATACGAAGATGCATAGCCTGCTCTATAGCCTCAATAAGGTTAGCCTGAATCTCATCCGAATTAACACAAACAATTATCCGACCATAAGCGTGGTGACTGTGATTTGATAACAAACCCCACTAAGAACCCAAAATTTGCAATTTATTCATATTAGCCAGCCGAACTTTCGTTTCAAGCAAGCCCAACAAAAGAGGTTTTTCTCTCCAGACAAAGTCCTTTAAAGCCAGCAGCTTGGAAGGACTATTTATTCCTCTAACATTCCACGCCAAAATAGGCATATTAAGAGGAGGGAGTTGTGAGGCCTTTACCCTTGCCCCGTTGGGATTTTCGTCGTGATATGGATCGTGAGTCTACACTGTGCATATCTGCTTCAATGCCTGGAGAAGGAAGAGAGGATTCGTCAGAACTTACCATTGTCTGAGAGGGATCCTTATTAGAGCTATTATCCTAAGTTGAGGAGACAGCAGGCACTATTGGAGAGCTCTTAGGAATGCTAGGATCTGGCAACTTGGTCATATCGGCATTGACTACTTCTGGGTTACCACAAGGCTCTAATGGCTGAGCTAGAGCAGTACTATCTTAGTTAGTCACTAGTTCAACTATATGAGTAACATCAAGAGCAGTAACCTCGTGGTTGTCCTGACACTGGAGAGCATTTTGTTGTTCAAGGGTCAGATTGTCAACTGACTGACCAGCGTAATCTTGATGCATCAATTCCTGGTAGGTGCCAGTTTTAAAGGTCTTACCAGTAGGTCGCTAAATAGTATTTTGAGGTTTAGCTGGGGGTCTCCAATAGTAGGAAACAACAATGTTGTCCTCCCAGAACTGCTTCTCAGCTCTAAGCCTCATAATCGGTATTTCATTAGGTAGTTCCTTAGACACCTCTATACTAACGCAAATACGAGCATAACCAATTCGCTTTTTCATTGTCGTGTTTCATCCATACACAATGGCTTACCGATGAAGCTGGCTAGTTGACTTAGACCCAGTGTGGTCCAGTACTCCAGCGACACATTATGGAAATTAACCCAGATTAGGAGATCCTGAACTTTAATGGTTTCCAGCTTCAGGCCTGGCTGCCAGATTTGCAGGAATAATGGCTGACTCCCAAAATGCCACTGACCCTCCTCAAGAATTTTTGAAGCTACAAAGGTGGAGAACAAGGAAAAGAGAATAAGGTTGCCTTCAGAAAGCAGAACATCGGTAAGGCCTCTATTCTTCCAAAACTTGTTAGCCCATCTCTGGATAAGGGGAAAAGCTGGGCGTTGATCAAAGAAAAAACCGACAAGCGTGGCTTTCCAACTATCAGCTCCCGCTTGAAGGGTGTCCAGGTCCGGACAAACGATAAGCTTCCCATCAACTTCACTGGGTGGCGTGTAAGAAAGAGAAGATGCCAGAGAGTCCCCGACTACCTATTTCCATGTTCTCTAGGAAGCCAAAGGAACTGCACCCGAGGGGGTAAGAGAGGAGTGGGGATAAATAGTGGATAAAGGTGGAAAGGCTTATGTGGGGTGAGTAAGTGGGTCAGATGGGTCAGCCATGATGCAGGGGAGAGAGGCAGGAAAAGAAGTTTTTAAGGAAAGGAGGAGACAGAGTAAGCTGGAAAGAAAAGGAAAGCTGGGAAAAGGTAAGGGAAAAGAGCAAAGGTGGGGTAAGCAGAGAAGAGAATCCAAGGGGAGATTCTAGAGAGAAGGGAGAGCGTCTCTCTCTAACCCATGATTGGTGAGTGTTACATTCTTATTATAAGGGAAATGATGAGCTTCCTTATTCTTTTACTTTATAAGAATTTTTTTAGCAATGTGGTCGTTAATCTTATGGCTGTCCAAAATTTGTTGCCTTTGGATATAGTTGTTTTTCTTACAATGTTCCATTCAGACTTTGTTGATGGGAGAGAATAAATTATATGGATGCCAACTTCTTCTAGTTTGTTCACTTTTAAATCAGCTCATGAGCAGATTAAACTGAGGTCTAAACAAAAATATCAATTGCAATACATTTGGAATGCTATAATACCACTAAAGCTCTCTATTTTGGTCTAGCGACTGTTAAATGGATTGCTTACCTTACAAGAAACAGTTAAACAATTAGGTTTCTCTATGACTATAAAATGTTGTTTATGTGAGAATTTAGAAGATATTAACCATGTCTTTTTTTTGGGCAATATAGCCTTCCAGGTTTGATCTTATTTTGAAGGGAAAATCAACATAAATGGAAACCTAATCGAGGATGTGTATATGATACAACCTGATGGTTTCATATCCATAAATAGAGAAAAGGTATGCAAGCTTCAGAAATCCATTTATGGATTGCAGCAAGCATCCAGGAGTTGGAATATTCGATTTGGTGAGACAATCAAAGAGTTTGGTTTCTCACAAAATCTGGATGAGCTGTGTGTATATAAGAAGGTTAGTGGGAGTGCAATCGTGTTCCTTGTACTGTATGTAGATGACATATTATTAATAGGAAATGATGTCTCTGCTTTGCAATCAATCAAAATTTGGTTAGCTAAGAGCTTCTCTATTAAAGATCTTGGAAAAGTAACTTATATTTTGGGGATAAGGATCTATAGGGATAGATCTAAGAGATTGCTTGGTCTTTCTTAGTCTACGTACATAGACAAGATGTTAAAGAGGCTTAGCATAGAGCAGTCCAATAGAGGTTATCTTCCCATGATATATGGGATTACACTCTCTAAATCTATGTGTCCAAAGGCACAAGATGAAAGGACTCGCATGAGTTTGATTCCTTATGTTTTGGCTATAAAATCAATCATGTATGCTATGTTATGTATTAGACCAGATGTATCGTATGCTCTAAGTGTTACGAGCAGATACCAGTCAGACCCTGGTGAGGGTCATTGGGTGGCTGTCAAGAATATCCTTAAGTACTTAAGAAGAATTAAGGATGTATTCTTGGTATATGGAGAAGGTGATCTTGTGGTAAGCGGATATACTAATGCCAGTTTCCAATCCGATAGGGATGACTCCAAATCTCAGTCTAGATATGTATTCACACTGAATGGTGGTGCAGTCAGTTGGAAAAGTTCCAAAAAAGAGATAACTGCAGATTCGATGAAAGAGGCAGAGTACATTGTAGCTTCAGAAGCGACAAAGGAAGCTGTTTGGATCAAGAAGTTCATCATGGAACTTGGTGTGGTTTCGAGCATTGCTGACCTAGTGCAGTTGTATTGTGACAACAATGGGGTTATATCGTAAACAAAGGAACTGAGGTCTCATTAGAAGTCTAAACATGTACTCAAGCGCTACCATTTGATTAGAGAAATCATTAGTAGAAATGATGTCAAGATAGAGAGAGTTCTCACCAATCAGAATATAGCTGATCCGTTGACTAAGCCTATTTTCCAAAAGAGTTTTGTGTCACATGTACACGCCTATAGTATTAGATATCAAGGCGATTGGCTTTAGTGCAAGTGGGAGTTTGTTAAAGAAGTGCTTTCAAGGCAATCACTTATAACACTTATTATACAAATCATTTTGTGATTAATAAAGGCATTTTTCATTATTTTGATGTTCATACATTTATAGATTTGATGTTTATCTTAAATTGATTTAATGAAGTCCTTGATACAAAGCATAGCATGGAGGAAATCATGCAGAGATCATGATAATGAGATTCCTATTATGTGTAATTATGTTAGTATCTAAACTTTCCCTAGTTATAGGATTAATGAGATGGGACATCATTAATCCGGATAGACTATCACATGTTATACTCCTTGATTGGATCAAGCAGTTGATCTCATAAGCTGTAGACATGAGTTGTTTAGAGTTAACATGTGGATGCTTACTAAGGGTAGTAAGTACATTGGATTGACCTACTATGAGAAAATTATATGAATATTCTATTCCAATGTCAATGATAGTCTCATCATAGCAATGGTGCAAGTATCCTTTGACTTGAGGTGCTCAAGGATATCTTGGATACTGATCCTATGCTTTGACTCCATTCATCGGTGCCTTTCAGGGGCTACTCACAGGTTGGTGATTGGGTACAGTTTGAGGTATTCAGAGGTAATTGAGTAGCCAATAAAGGATTCACCACTCCTGATAGAAGGAGATGATACCCACGACCTCTTGTTAGGGTCATTACTCGGGAGTCTCTAGCTAGAGCAGATATGTGTCATGAAGAGAGTCTTCAATAATACATAGAGTAATGAGATCCTCAGGACAAGATCTGATATCATTTAGAATAGATGACGTAGTCAGAGTAGTGGGAGTTGACACTTTGACCATACTCTGAACTAAGTGAGGTATAGATGGTGAAAGGACGAATTGTATGGCAACATTGCTTATGGAAGGGTTCGTAGTCAAACCATTGACTTTTTGATCAATTGGGGGTCATGATGTATTACTAGATACCACTCTTAACTTAATTGAATTAAGTGTTAATTCAAGTAGCCAACATAACTGAGAACCTGATGGGTTACACACATAGGAGATCTAAAGGATGAGTAAAATGGTCTTTAATGGTGATTCAAGATATGAGAGAGTGTTTCAGGATTGTATCGGGATGTGATCGTGGTAAAAAACGTTGCATGGAATGGAATTAGAAACAAGTGTTGTTGGTTGCCAATTTGGTCATTAACTTCCCAAAATTCCAATAATCCATGCTATTTATGGTCATTAACTTCCCAAAACTTCCATTAATGCATGTTATTCAAGGTAATTAACTTCCCATAACTTCCATTAATGCATGCTATTCATGGCCATTAACATCTTATAACTTCCATTAGTGATAGGGGTTATAGAAGGCCAAATGATGCAGATAATAGAGATGATTTTTATGCATCTTGTGTAAGACAAAAGTGAAAGAAAGGTTCTTTCTTACACACACACTCTTTTTCTCTCTAAATCTCACAAGAGTTCTTGTCTTTGCTAGCACAAAGAAAGAATTCTAGCCATCTCCTAGTGAGGTTTCATCCTTCTATCTTTGTGTGGACTTTCATTTCAGACAGTCTACTTTGATCGTTGTGGTTTACGACAACCTAGCACAGAGACGATTAAAGAACGAAGGAGAACGTCAGAAAGGTATGTAAACATCTTACATTTGATGTTTTTATTTTCTATATCTATTATGCATGACTAGATTTGGTTTTTGAGGTTCCGTTTGATTTTCTGTTGCGTAGATTTGATATATATTATTTATGAGATACATGATCAAAACCTTAAAGTAGTATCAGATCCATCTTGTTCCTTGTTAGATGTAGAATACATGACATGTGAAAATTATTTTCATAGTTGTGACAACTTAGAGTCCTGTAATGTTTTGTTCAAAATTAATTATAGAAAAATGTTCACGATTTTCTTTCACCAATCTATTCATAAGATGTATGTGAATGATTCATTATGATTGAAAATGTTTTTAATGTGATAGAACTATTTAATATCGAATTTATAAGAACATGCATGAAATTTATCTTTCTGTTGGGCATGTGATGTCTATTGGCTAAACTGATGAGATTACGCATGATTTTTGTGGAATTTGATTCTTGAAAAATTATGTGAACATATTTGGGATGTTTTTATGCCTTTGTAAGTTTTTTATAATTATTAAAAAGTTTTAATAATTTTATCAAACAATTTTCTAGATCTGGACAGTTTTTTAGAAATTATAGGATCTGTTTTGTTTGATGTTTTTATGTGTTTATATTTCGGTTCCAGAACCTTAAAAATATTTTTATCTAATAAAAATTTGTTAATTTGATGTTTTTTTCATGCCTAAATGATTTTTCTCGAAATTTGAATTCCAAAAAATTGTTAGAAGTCATATTTGTCGTTTTTGGTGTCTTATCGGTGTTTTGATGATCATAATAATTTTTGGGTGATTCCTAAATTATTTTGACCATCATGAAACGACCTAGAGATGCTTGGAATGATAATTTGATGTTATGAATTTTTTTTAAAAAATTATAGAGGTTAATTTTGAATTAATTTTAGTAGAGTAAAAAAAAATTTAGTAAGACTAGAAAAATTGGCATGTGTGACAAAATTGAGGTTGTTTAATTTTGGACATAAAATAATTATTTTACGGTAAATTAATTATGAATTAATTTCTCAAATTAGGCATTCATGTTAATTAGATTAATATTAATTCCAAATGAAATAACATACAATAGTAATTTTATCCAAGTTAGCAAAAGGAAGATAGTAAATCTAAGTTTTGGATTGGGCTTAGATACAAGTGTTGGATTGGGTCTTTCATGTTAGGATCCATAAGTTGTCATAACCAAAATGATGTGTTTACATATATGCATTAGAGAATGCATGGTTAGGAGAATGTGTGGGCTTGCATGATGGATGGTTATGAGAATGAAGTTTTCATTCTGTACATGCCAGATCATGAATTAGTAACTGCATCCAATCTGCAAACAAAAATCACACACACACACATATATATATATATGAGTTATATGTATAAGACCATCTAAGTTAGAAGAGACCTTAGTCAAACCCCTTACTTAGAATATCAAAACTAACGCCTTCCTTGAATATGGCGAGAACCAGAGTCCTTTTAAAGTTAGGGTTGTTAGGCAAACCCAAGTCCACGTTACACAGATATGCTTGAACCATGGAAATAGGATTTTCAGATTAATGGGTCGGTTTTAATTACAAGCGTTGGTTTGTTGGGCAAACTCAAGATCAACGTGGACAGAAATGAAGTTGGGTAGTGTACATTAGATGTACACGTGTCAAAAGTTGATAGCCCAATGAGTGTGCACACATCAACAGTTGATAGCACTAGATTTGATAGTTGCATTAGAGATGCAATTGGTATGATCGATACCTACCGGTTAAACTAAGGTGACTGGAAGCTAACAAGTTGACTGAACCAAACTTCATTGACTGGCTCAGGAACTTGAGAATAGTTCTTAAGTCCAAGAAGCTTGGTTATGTCTTGTAAGAACCACTTTTCGATACCCCTGCTGCTGATGCTTCTGATGATGATTGGAGGGCATATAGGAAGCATCTCGATGATAGTGAGATGGCTAGTTGTATTATGCTAGCCACTATGTCACCAGAGTTGTAAAACCAACACGAGACTATAGATGCTCATACCATAATCTATCATTTATGGAGCTCTTTGATGAGCAAGAAAAATCCAAAAGGTTCGAGACTTCGCGATTACTCTTTCACTCCAAGATGGTTGAGGGGACATGTAGTATGCACTGAAGATGAATGGCTACATCGAGCGGTTGGCCTCCTTGGGTTTTCTTTTGGATCATGAATTAAGTATTGATTTAATTCTGATGGGTTTAACCAATAGTTACTCACAATTGGTGCTTAACTATTGGAAGAACAATATATCCAACATAATTCTTGATTTAGTCAACATGCTCAAGGTAGTTGAGCCATCTGTCCACAAGGACAAGGTTGTGATGTTGGTGGACTCTTCTGGTTCGAAGAAAAAGTGCCAAAAGAAGAAGAAGTTTGTAGGGCCTAAAGGAGGTGTTAAGAAAGCAAAGAAGACTGCCTCAAAGGGAACTTGCTTCTATTGTGGCAAGGATGGCCACTAGAAGAGAACTTGCAAGGCCTATCTAGAGTCCTTGAAGCAAAAGAAGTCATCTGATGCCCCATCTACTTCAAGTATTTATGTTATTGATATTTATACTGTTTCTGATAACAACATCCTAGTATTAAATACCGGTTGTGGATCATACATTTGTACTGACATGTAGGACCTCAGAAACAGTAGATAACTCAACAAGGGAGAGTTAGACCTACGAGTGGGCAATAGAGCAAGGGTTGCTATATTAGCTGTAGGCACATATGTATTGACGCTCCCTAGTAGGCTTGTATTATAATTGGATAATTTTGACTAAAAATGTAATGTCCGTTTCTAGTTTTAATAAAGCCGGATTCCATTTAAATTTCAGTAACAATGGTTGTTCAATTTATTTGAATGGAATGTTATATGCCTTAGGTACATTGTGCAATGGTATATACATATTGTGTTGGACCCCGAACTTTTTGTGAAAGATTATAGCTGTTGAATGGAAAATTTTGGTGATTAGTCACGAGTTAAGAGCACCTGAATGAAAGTTCTTGAACTAAGAAATGATAGACAAGAGTAAAGTTGGGAATATGAAAAGCGGATAGATTCATGATTTGCTATGGTGTTTTTAGGGGATAAGAGATTTTTGAAATAGAAAGAATTTAGGGTGAAAGTTAGAAATGAAATGAAAACAAAAATGAAGTTGAATATGTGCAGTAAATTGACGAAGAATATGTGCATAAGTGTGTGTTCTGCTATTCGTGTTCATGATTAAACATGGACTATAATTTTCTTAGGAATGATACTAATTTGAAATAAAGTTGAAAATGAGGAGTAAATGAAGTAGAAAAGGTGTTCTTAGTATGAGTTGTGTTAAGGAAAGATTCTAAAAGAAATTGGTAGATGATCTGGAAAATGTTCGTAAAGTATGCCTCAATGTTTTAGCCACAACGTTTTCTCTAGTCATCCAAACAAGATAATTCTTAATTTGGATTAAACTAGAGATATATGGCTACATTTCATATGAAGACATTGAATTTCAATTCTATCTCTAAGAATCTCAAAAGTTGTCATGAAGTTAAGAAATTGGTGCAGTATGTTGAATGGGAAGTTCGTCTTTGGACTTTAGGGGCAAATTTGGGAATTGATATAAATATATTTTGGCAAAATTGCCTTATGGAAAGTTGTAGAACTTTCTTTTATCTTTCCAACAGTATATAGAATGAAAATTTTTGATATCGGAGTCAAAAGTTATGATGCTTATAAGTGAACGATAGAAAGTGAAAGGAAGAAAAATGAACGATAGAAAGTGAAAGGAAGAAAAGCAGACGATAGAAAGTAAAAGGAAGAAAAGTGAACAATAGAAAGTGAAAGGAAGAGAAGTGAACGATGCAAAAGTGAGACAATACAGAAGGTAGAAGATAGAATTGGCCTTCGAGGTCTTCATGAAAGTTGTAGATCTCGAAGTTCTCTTTCCAACGTTCCAAGAACAACCTCAATCCGATATTTATAGTGAAAGTTATGCCATTTTGATTGCTTCAGCCTTAGACTTCGTCTCATGTTTGACTTTTTATGTCTCAGTTTGACCGTCTCATTTTGCTTCTGTCTCAAAATGACGTCATCATCGTCTTAGTATGACGTCATCATCGTCTCAGTTTAAGTTTTTGCGTCTCATGTTTGACCGTCTCAGTTATTATTCATTACTTCCATCTCAAAATGAGATCCTACCTTCTGTTCTATTTTTGACCTCGTAGATGAAAGAATTTGCCTTCGACTTCTTCATAAGAGTTGTAGCTCTTGAATTCAACTTTTTAACCATATAAAGAACACCTCAATTCGATATCTGTAGGGAAAGTTATGGCAATTTTCCCCAGCTTGTTTTGTCTGATGACGTCATCTTCGTCTCAAAATGACGTCATATCGTCTGCTTTGTTTTTTACCCCTCAGATGAAAGAATTGGCCTTTGAGGTCTTCATGAAAGTTGTAGCTCTTCATGTCCTCTTTAGAACCATGCAAAGAACACCTCAATCAGAATTTCTACATAAAGTTATGGCTGTTTCCCCGAAACAGGTTTAGTATAACTGAGTTCATAAATATCTTTTGACCATAACTTCTTCTCTAGACCTCCAAATGACTTGATTCTTGGACCATTGGTTTCATAAGACATTGATCTACATCTCCACCAAGAATCATAGCTATCTGAAATAAATGGAGAAAGATTGAGTGAAAAGAGTGGGATGGGTACAGTGAGTGTGTTTTTCAATAATATGAACTGGTGTTATCTCACT
>JANKOD010000001.1:6158980-6171755 GCA_026284645.1 Erythroxylum acuminatum
GTGGAGTATAGCGATGTTTGTCTGTAGTTCTCTCTTATCGTAGGATATGTACTGGAATGACCTACGGGTGTTCCGGTGGGTACTCTATGGTATGGGGGCGCTACAGGAAAGGCTTCTATGGGCCGGACAAGTGGGTTAGATGGGACAGCCATGATGCAGGGGAGAGAGGCGGGAAAAGAAATTTTGAAGGAGACAGAGTAAGCTGGATAGAAAAGGAAAGCTGGGAAAAAAGAGCAGCGGTGGGGTAAGCAGAGAAGAAAAAATCTAAGGGCTGATTCTAAAGAGAAGGGAGAGCGTCTCTCTCTAACCCATTTCAAAAAGGTTTTAAGAAGAAGAACAACAAGAAGTTAGTTGCACTTGATCCAACTTCACCATATTACTTACACCCTTCAGATCACCATGGCATGAATATATATCCAGTGATCTTGAAGGGTGATAATTATCAATGGGAAAAGAGTATGCGTAATGCCTTCCGTGCAAAATGCAAACTAGGCTTCTTGGATGGAGTCATGACGAGACCAGATGATGATGTCTATGAACTTAAGGATTGGTGGAGTGTTAATTCCATGTTGTGGCGTGAGTGATCCAATCAATTGAACCATCTCTTCGCTCTATTGTCGCCTATTATGAGAAAACAAAGGAGTTTTGGCATGATTTGCGCCAACGCTTTTCTATTTGGAATAGCCTTCACATTCAACAGTTGAGGTCGGATTTGGCTTGTTGTGCATAGAATGGCCAGAGCATTGCTGCCTATTATGGGCAACTGAAGAAGATTTGGGAAGAACTCTCCCTTTGTGTGACAGCGTGGGAGTGCACATTTGGTAAGTGTGCTTGTAACTGGGCTGCAAATCTATGTAAAGAATGTGATGATGAGCGAGTTCATCAATTTTTGATGGGCTTGGATGATGATTTATATGGAACCACTTGTTCTAATATTATTGCTCAGGAACCTCTCCCACTACCAAATCAAGTCTATGCCTTAGTGGTGCAAGAGGAACGCCACAAGATGATGACCAAAGTACGTGATGCTAGGAGTGAAAGTGTGGCCTTTATTGCTCGTCGTGCTTCTTCTAGTAATACTGACAAACCAATTTGCTCCAATTTCGGACGCCCAGGTCACAAGGTTAGTTCTTGCTTTAAAATTATTGGCTTTCCTGATTGTAAGAACAATGAGCGTGGGAGTATGAAAGGGTCTGGGAGAGGTAGGGGCATTCTTCTTCTACTCTTGTAGGTCGTGGCATTGTTAATGCTACTCAGTCTACTAATGCAGCCTCTTCCTCGGCTAACCCATCTTCTACGCCGGTTGCTTTGACACCTCAAGACCACACCACTCTCACTTCAGCTTTAATCAATGATCAATGATCAATGGACTCCTGTGATGAATATGTTCAAAACTTTTAATTCCAAATCTTCTTCCACTAAAAAGCTCACTGGTAAGTCTTCCTCTCAATGGATTTTGGACTCTGAAGCTTCATTCCATATGACTGGAGACATGAGCTTGTTTATTGACCTTGTTGATATATTTCTATCTCCTATTTTGCTTCTTGTTGGCACTCATACAAATGTTGTTCAAGAAGGGGCAATAGTCTTTGGCACCAATATAAAAATCCCTCATGTTATATATGTACCTCGATTAACTTACAATATGATCTCCTTCGTCCAATTGATCAAAGAATTAAATTGTTTAGTCACATTAATTGACAAACTATGTGTGATACAAGACTACACTTCAAGGATGGTGATTAGGGTGGGTGAAAAGAGAGATGAGGTATATTGGCTACGTTCCATGGCACCTACCGAGAAGTCCTGTCATACAATTGATGCTGATTCCTACTAACTATGGCATCGTCATCTCGGGCATCCTTCTCAATAGCTAGTTTCTCTTCTTTTTGGAGTTAATAATACTAATTGTCATAGGAATAAAGATGAACTTTGTGATATTTTTTTAAAAGTGAAATAAACTCAGTGAATCATTTCCTGTTAGTTCTAATGTTGTTGATTTGTTTGAGTTGATTTCTTGTGATGTATGGAGGCCTTGTAGCATTTCTTCTTCATGTGGTGATTTATATTTTTTTTCCATTGTAGATGACTGTTCTAGAGTAGTTTTGGTACAATTGATGGCTGATAAAACATAAGTTGATTTTCGTGTGATAACTCAAACTTAATTTAATAAGGTTAAATGTGGTTGTGATAATGACACTGAATTTACATGTTTGGCAAGTTTTTTTTAGAGAACATTGTACCCTGTTTGAAAGTTCTTGCATTGGTACTCCTCAACAAAATAGGTGAATAGATCGAAAACATTGTCATATTCTAAATATAACCCAAGCACTTCGGTTTCAAGCCCACTTGCCTCTTGAATTTTGGGAGGAATGTATAATTACTACCGATTATCTTACTAATTGCGCTCCGTCCTCTATTCATATAGGTAAAACAACCTATGAGATCCTTTTTGGTAAATCTCCCTCTTACACTCATTTCGGAATTTTTGGATGTCTTTGTTTTGCATCCAAAATGCCCCATGATCGGAACAAGTTTAGTGCCTGCAGCCATTGTATATAAGTTTACCAAAATAGTTGAATATTAAAGAATTTTATTCATCTAAACAACAGGTCATTGTATATAAGTTGCAAACAAAAATTCCTTCTAAATGGAAACCACACATATTTTGGGGCACTCCTTCAATGAATGCAGTCTCAAGAGGAAGCGCCATTGCGAAGAGCTTGTGACTTCTTGGATTTGCTAGTTGCCAACTGGGTCTCGGGCTACAAAATGAAGAACTAGAGTCAGAATCACTTCCTACCATGACATTGCTTTAATGGAAGCACAGACCAAAATTACCTCTTTCTTAACTGGTTCTTCCTTTTCAGACAAGATTAATTCAATGTGGCAAGGGCTGGACATATAAGCTGTCCAAAGAAATACAACCATCTTTCACTTCATACACCTTAATAAAACTTTAATTAGAATCAAAGCAGAAACAAACAAAAAAACTGAGAGTAAACTTACGATTGATTCTCCCATGAGCTCTATAGGTACGACGTCTTTGCTTTTGAGCCTGATTCACCTGGATGTGTGAGACATAGAGGGCATCAACATCCAAACCCTTGACCTGAAAATCAACATAGAACACTGGTAAACAATGAGGATCAAGTAAAACCAGATTGAGAAGCCAATACAGACATACCTCAGCATTGCTTTCGGCGTTCTTCAGCAAATCAAGGATGAATTTTGCAGACTTAACGGGCCAGCGTCCTTGCCCATTTGAATGTCTGTTTTTCGCCTGAGCAGTTCGGCCAACTCCACCACAGAAACGTCGGAAGGGTATAGCCTGTTTGTGAACCATCACATCTTCCAAATATCTCTTCGCTTTTGCCAGAGGCAATTTCCTAATGGCAAAGGCTGTCTCCCTAGTGTTCTGATAAAAAAATAACTTTAAGAATATCTGAAGAATAAATCATATTGAGCTAGTAACCGAAGAAGGTATTTCCAAAAGCTGACATTTTTTAAGGGCCTCAGGCATTAGATCCATATAGTAAAGAACAACACCAGGTGAATAAATGTCCCATCATTTACTGAACCTTCAGCCACTGAACAAAAGAACAGAACAGAGGTTCACCCAATAACGATGAAAATGATTTTCCTGAAGTTTACGAGAGGTCTGTCCACATGGGCAACAGATCCCTGCTTTTTTCCTCAGGTTTTGCCCATTCAACAAAAATTGGGTTCCACAACCCCAAACATGCTAATGAAAAGAAGAAAGCACAGAGGGACATAAGAGCAAGGTCGCATCACTATACCTTGAAATGAACTCTGAGGTCAGACCCTCTGGCCTTGCAAGCTGCAAATTGATTGTAGATAAGAAATTATCAGATTCTAACGAATATGATTATATCATAGCTATAAGAAGTACAGAATAAAACCAAAAGAAGGCTCACATTTGGTGGCATTGTCGGGCTCCCTCGAGTACTTCACCTAGAGAAATAACGAATAGAGATTTCATTAGAGAAGGATGATAAGAATAAAACATAAATGAAAGATGCGGAGAGCTTGAGATTGCTACCATGTCGTCGGCTGATGTTGGACCTCTTTGCCGCGGTGACGTTGACGAAACACACGAAGCTGAGAAGGGATGGGCAAAGGTAGTTTATATAGTTCTACTATGTAAAACCCTAACTCTGGTGGACTAAAGGAATTCGAAATAAGTGCTAGAGCACTGTGGGCTTACTAAAAGAAGCCCTAGTTTTGTTCTTCGACCGAGTATTCCAATTAAGCTACGCCGTTTAGGGCAGGCTTGGGCGTGAAAATTGATAGCAAAAACTTTTAGTTTTGAACGCAAAACGTACATTTTTAATCTTAATTTTGTCCCCCAAAATACAGTTCAAACAGATGTAATGAATATTGTAATAGTATCGGTATTATTATTTGGTTTTAGAATGTGCTAGCAGCAGTTAATGTTGGTTACTTTGAGTAATTTTAAAAAATTACAAAATAGTTCTTATATTTTTTAAAATTACAAAATATTATCTCCATATATTGTGCTATATAATTTTAAGTTTTACTAAACCTATGTCCCAAAATCATAAAAATATATATTTGAAATAACAACTAGCTCTTTATTTATATTAATAGTATTTTTCATATATTTCATATATAAATAATAACTACAATTATTATAAGAAAAATATTATTTAATCATCATACATATATAAAACTAATGGTAATGCAAAGTACTTAAAAATTACAATTTATATTATATAATAAAGAATAATTACATAAAAACATCATACAGTAAAAATAATAAAAGTCTATGACTCCACAAATATTACAATAAAAGTTTGAACCGCAGAACTTAACCAAATACAAGTGAAACCTAAAACAAAAATACTTATAGTCAAAAGTTTTATATTTATATTACATATACATAATTTAACATATGCATCTAATATAAGTGAAATTAAAAGAAAAGAGAAGAAATTAAAAGCCTAGAACTTCATTCAATAGAATATATACTCAAATCATATTGACCCTAATTTTGATTTATTACCAAATCTTTATTATTGAGAAGAGTCTCATCATTACTATCATTCAAATTCATTACATAAGATGGCATGTTAATACTTTCTCATCTATGATTATCTTCTAAGTCACTCTCACCTATCAAACTTGGTTCCATAGAAACTTAATTCGCTAAAAGGAATGATATGGTCAAGGCAAATTAGATTTATAGAACTACTTGTTATATTAAGGATCCTAATAAACAAATAACAATAAATTGTTAAGAAATTACAAGAAATTATATTCAACTTATAATGATAATAATATATCTTTCTCAAAGTTTTAAGTTGTATCAAATAAAGACCACATTGTTCAATATTTTTTGTTCCAATCTATTTCTTTTTTTTAATAGATGAATTCAAACATACCCTGGTTCCTTTCACACCTTATCGCACTCACATATTGGCTCAAAATTTGAATTGAAAACTTTTATAATTCTGAAACACTACTTTCAAAATTGGTCCTACCATGCAACTATAAGAGAAAAGAATAACCATACAAATAAAATAAAGTGGTGATTAATTTCTAACAAGTGAAAAAATAAAGAAATATATATCTACATTAAGTTTGTCTCTTTAACGAATTGCAATAGGCATCCTCAAATCACTAGAAGAATCCTTATAAACCTCAATTTTTGATCTTACTAGATCTTACATCATTTTATGTGCAATAATTGTTATAATAGTTAATAATATTCTTTTATTAACTTAAGCTTTCTTTGTAAAACTTAGTCTAAAATAGACACTAGAATTAAAAAAAGTGTCCCAACTGCAAATAGCAAAAAGTAAAGTTACCTTTCTCTTCTTTTATTGATAACTGTAAGATAAGGTGTATAGAAAGAATGCCTATTTTTCAGAATGGCCTTAATTGTCTCTTTTGGCTTCTCATAAGATCATAAAAATAATCCACGGTTGCCTTCTCATCACTATCAGCTAGACGAAGTACTCTCACCAAAGGCTCATAAACTTAGATGACAAATTGACATTGAGGCCAAAATTCATAATCTTCAAGTATAATTCTAGAAACCTCCAATATGATATTAGTCAAGATGCAACCTACTTATCACTTGTAAACATTTGTTTCAGCTCCTTCTTTGTTAGAATAAAGAATTAAAGTAATAAGAAATTAGTCGCAAATCTTATAATAGCAAGACAACACAAATTCCTACTATTATCCATATACGATTATGGAAGAACTTGGTCACTTTTCTTGCTTTTTACATAGTTTCATCAATGATAAGAAAGTATCCAACATCTTCCATATTTTTCAACATCAGGTCAATGTAATGTGCATCGCAAAGAGTCCAATAAAAAGAATTATATCTAATTCGTAACCTTTTTCTAGCTGCTTTATATGCAAAACATTGTTAATTATGAACGGTACAATGTTTTTAGGCTCAACGTTATTAGCAACTTTATCAAATATCTAAACTAGAGTATTAGCATTTCTAACAAGGCTAAGTTCATCAATAAACTTCAAAAACATTGTCCCCATTAGGAGAATAAACCCAAAAATTGATAATAACCTCATATCTTCTATTTGACCAACCATCACATATGCTTAAACACCTATAAGTTACTCTCATTTTTCTTTCATCTAAATAACTCTTTATTTCATAAACAGAATTTCTCGAAAGATTTCTTTTGTGGTCAACAATTGAAAGAGCTTTATATCCTAGACATAAAAGCTAATAACATCAATCATAAGTTGTTAATAGTAATACCGAGAAGCATTGAATGATATACCTACATCATACCATCATCTAGTTATTGCCATATTTATATTATGAGTTGCTTCTTTATATTATAAGGCACTACAGATTGAAGGCTGAGCTCTAAGAGTTGTTCATAGTACAAAAAAGATAGACATCTATCTTCTTATTGCAAAAAGAGTTTCCATTACTAATTTTATAGTTTAGTGCTTTTTCTATCTTTCTTATGTTGATACTCTTTAAACAAAGTTTTCATTTGTCATTTCATGTCATAACTAATTTTTTTACAGGGCTTCATATCACCTTTAATCCTAGCTAATTTTTTTAAAAAAATCTAGATTACTCTACCTTTCAAATGCTTGTTATAATACTAACAAATTGTATGATTTTTCATTCCGAGAACAAATCTAGCATGAGTCCAAACTGGATCATCGAATCTTCTTGAAGCAGTTAAATAGGTTAAATTATCATAACTACTTGAACTTTCCTACATTTATTTGTAAAAATAAATGAAGACATATATCAAAACTAAATTAATAGCTTCATATCAAAATAAAGGATTCTTCCAGCTTAATTTCATTATCAACTATTATCATAAATATGTATTGCTCAACTCAAAACAAACACGAAAGCACATCTTAGATTCTAAAAACATACACACAACTTTAACAATAACAACAATATTCCAGTAGAAGTTCTAATGAGATGTGAGGTTAAGAAGGTCTAATACGCAACCTTACTTCAAATTGGTCAAGAGGTTGTTTATGATAGACTCATATAGGAAAAAAAAAAGTTTTTGAGAACTATTTGTAAGTAAAAAATGAAACTAAAATAAAAAGATAAAATACATATAATAAAATATATAAAATATTAATATTAATAAAATAAAATAAAAATAAAGAATAATAATAATAATACATACTAAGATAATAAAAGTAATAATAAAAATAAAAAATAATAGTAATGATAACAATAATAATATAATTAAATACTACGAATAAAAATAATAAAATAAAAATATAATACATATAATATAAGGTAAAGACTAAAAATATAAGATAAAATAAAAATAGAATTAAAGAATAATAATAATAACAACAACAACAACAACAACAACAATAACAACAACAACAACAAAGAATACAATAAAAGATAAAATAAGTAAATAAATAAATAAACAAAAAACAAGACACACAAATAAATAAAATAAATAAGTCATTATAAGAGATAATATGTTTAATGACGAAATAGTTACACTAAATAACTTTGAGGGAAGTACTACAAAATAAGGAAATGGTTAGGCTATTTATTATTTTAATTAATACGTGAGGCCCATTACCATGTTTATACCATGTGACAATGTGGGGCTCAATTTTTATTTTAAAAATTATTTATAACTATTTTTAAGCATTTTGATTATATTTTATTATATAAATAATAGGGTTAATTGTAAAAAGACTAATCTTTACTTACTATTGCAATACTAGTATGAACTTTAAAAAATGACGTTAAAATGCACCAACTTTTAATTTGCTACAAAAATAGCTTGATGTTAGGTTCCTTGTTAATATTAAAGTTTGGGTTAGTATTGCAAAATTGAATAAAGTTTGAGATCTTTTTACAATTAACCCTAAATGATATTATTTAACTGTAATTAGTTTAATTATCTAAAATTTTAAACTTTAATCCCCAAAATTACTTTAAAGGTAAACTCAACAAGATTTCTTGGGTGTCTCTTGAAAAAAGGTAGGTTATAAAGGTGAAGCACAGAAAGGTTTGGATCTAACTACATATAAGAGGAGGGATCACTAGAGGTTAGAAGTAAGAGAGGGATAAGTGGTAGATCTAGCAGGATGGTATGCATTTGTTAAACTAAGTGAGCAGTTGAAGCAATTGCTTAAGCCATGACAGTAGGGGTTATAGGGGAAACAAGGAATGTGGACATATTTGTTGTAAGATTGAAGGTGAATTAAAGGAGCTAAACTATTATGAGAGTATGAGGATGTCAAAAAAGGAAGATAGAGACAAGAATCTAATAGGTATTTCAAATATTAAGGAGAGTGGGACTGGAGTAGGCTCCTCAAAGGAAGAACCATAATGCTATTAAAATTTCTAGCTCCACTAGGTCTCTTAATTAGGAAATGATTCAAGTTGAAAAATAAAACTATATGGAGGGCTTTTATAGTTTTTAAAAGTCAGGAGCGCATTAATAAAATATAAAATCACATAGCAGTTCAACGGTCATCATAAAATTTCAAAGTTAATAATCCCATCTTTCTTTAAATTTTCTAATAATTATATAACACATAAATAAATTTTAATTGTTTACTAGAATAAGTTTATGAATTTTTTAAAATATATAATTCCTTATAACGACAAGTATGAAATAATAATTAAATTTTATAACAAAATTATAATTAATTAAAATTTATAATTATCTTAACATTTTAAAATATAAAATTATAAAATAGTTGTTGAAGGATAAATATAAGTTAAAGTAATTACAAATTATTTATAAATATTAGGAAATTTTATGAGTTTTTTAATAAAAATTTAACTTTAAATTTTTTATGTTTAAATTTTGGAAAAAATCTCGAATTGGTCCTTCAACTTTGAGGCTAGTTGTAGATTAGTCTCCAAACTTTTCTTTTATACAAATTTAACCTTAAACTTGTTAAAAGTTTCTCATTAGACCCTTATTTCATTGATAAATGGAGTTTGAGGTGCATACTCTATCTAGGTGATGTGGGTTTAATTAAAAGGGACACTAGCATAGGTGTTTTATTATTTTAACATTCAAAACCATTGTCCCCCCTCTTTAAAATTTCCCCTAGAGCTATGTTTGTCAAAAGGAGAGAACGATGATGAACGAAACATAAGCAAACAAGTATGAGAGAATAAAGGTTGTTTATTCCATGAGATGTACATGTTCTTATATAATACAACAACTTTACAAAGATTACTACGTTCCTTATAATAAGGGATATGATCTTATCTAAAATAGTAAAGTCAATCCCTATAATCAAGTAAAAGATCGAGATCTTCAATAATGTTTTTAACCTTGTTGTCTCCTCTACATTCACTGATTTAGTACGAGTACTCAACTATTTTTTAAGCTTTCCATTGTTGAGTGTCTTCCTCTATCTCTTTCCATTGTCTTCCATCTTCCTCTAAGTCAAAAAGGGTAAGCTCTACATTACGGTGTTTTCTTATTCAAATGAGTGAAAAGCCAGTTAGTTTTAGAATTCATACAAGCTGAATTTCCAGCAATTTCAGAGAGTGATAATATGATTATATCTAGTCATTCTAAGCTTAAAATCTAAACTAAAAGTTGCTATAACATAAATAAATGCTTGTATTATTTTATGTAGATTGCTACTTGCTTACAAGTAATTTTTCTACTTAAAGGGTGAAATTAGAAATGATGAGAATGTTCTTATATGGATGCATTCGAAATGTCTCATAAGAGACATACTTACATTTGCCATATGTGATTGTGGGAACCAACTAGAATTACAATGCAAAAAAAATAGGTTGTTGGTAGGGGTGCATTAGTATACCTCTGTGGGTATGACTAAACTAATCTAACTTGGTTGTCTTATATCATTGAAGTTGTTATATGTAAAAGGAGATAAACTAATGTTTGATATTTGATTGTATAGGTTTTTGGCAACCATAATGGATAGTGAATATTCAAAATCACCTAGAAAAGGTTATAGTGAAAAGAAATATAATGAGTAGGTTTTTGGTCAAAGTGGAAGACAAAGCCTTTTGGTGACTTCTTGGACCATAGACAATCTTCAAAGAAGATTTTATAGATGCCTTATTATAAAGTAGGTTAATTATTAATAAAATAGTTTCTATTTGATAATAAATAAACTTTGTTACATTGTTGTAAGAAGGGGGATGTACTTTATTTAGATGGATGAATGAAGATTTTGGTGAAAAGAAAAATTTAGTTATAAATAAATTAAGAGTTGACAATAATAGGTTGAAACTTGAGAATAAGAAGTTAAAAGATGGCAAGTGCATGAATAATAGCATGAGCTATATAAAGATTTGGTAGAAGTAAAGTGGTATTAAAACATACAATTGAGGCAAGTTTGACTTGAAATTAAGGCTGAATCCATAAGCCTTCTTCTCTTTGTGTCCCTCTCATTACATAACTTTAATTAGCTGATGTTATTCCCAACATTCCATTGAAATGCTCTAGGTTAAAAGTCAATTTTATTTTGAGAATTAGATTGTATAATAAGAGATATTTGTGAGCTAATTGGCTTCAGTATGTAGACATTTTCTCTATTTTTTCTATATATGATAATAGCAACATTTATTTATTACAACTACATAATTTTAAATAAAATACTAATAAGTCATAGTTTCATATGTAAGTTAACTTATGTAGTACTTAATTAACCCAATAGACTCATTGAAATGTAATCCATATCCACTAACCCTTCTCCCTCTGCCCCTACCTTTTCCTTTACCTCTACCTCTTCCTTTACTCTACTTTGTCCTCTTACTTTTACATTGTTTGTATATTTTTTTATGATTTTCTAATCACTCTATAGGCATGTGTAACATTTTTTGGTGCGGTATATGCTAAATTTATGGATTGAACTCATTCATTCTATCTCCTTATATTGGTGTTAGATGATCCTAGCACTTGTATAAACAACGAATGATTAGGAAGAAAATGATAATAGCAAAATCAATTTAAAAATTAATATGAAATTTCTGACATTTGTTGCATTTTGGTACGATCTTTAGTTATGCTTTATTGTCCATATTTGTTTCATGTCTTCCTTCTTCAATATTCGATAGCTTTTCATGTTTTAAGTTGCTTAAATCTCTCATTCTTCTTTTTTTTTTAAGGTTGGCCAAGCATTCTCCTTATTACTAGCAAGGTTTAAAAATCTGGATCGGACCTGTCAGTTTGACTAAAAACTGTCTGAACTAACTAGTGGTCCAGTTCAGTTTCACTTAATAACCTCTCTATATAAAAATCGGCCGATTTATTAAAGAATTTACTAGTTTTTCGGTGAACCGATCTAATCGTGTAACGCCGAACTCTCTAAGCCCTTTTATATTGTCCTATACTAGGAGATGCTACTATATATTGATATATACATGGTTGTATATAAGTTCAGATATGTATTTAAATCCTTTTGGGTATATATGTCAGTGATTTATAATGTTATATGTGCTTACATGAACTTAGAGTTCATCGGTATGCGAAATCTTGGAGATTTCTGACATATAAACTTTTAAGTGTGTAAAATTGAGTCCATTGGATGGCTATGGATATGGTGATTGAGTTAAATGTGTTTTAATGCCTTAGAGGTGATTAGACATGATTTACAGACTTATTAGACACTTAGAAAGCTTAATTGGAAAAATAAATGTACATAAGGGATTATTTGCCAATTGTTAAAAGTCAAAGGACTTAAATGTAATTTTCAATTCTTGGAGGATCAATATGTAATTTTATAAAGTTAAGGGGCTTAATTATTATTTCCAAAAGTTCGGGGACCAAAATAAAAATAAAAGTTTTGGATATTCCTAAATTTTGGGCTTAATTGTAAATTTAGGAAAAGTTTGGAGGGTAAAATGATAATTTCACATAACCTAAGGGCAAAAAGGTAATTTCACCATGTTTTAGTCAGAGAAGAGTCAAAATTCTAGACCCTTCTTTATGTATGACCATGCATCCCATTACTAAAGACAAAACACTTTGTTTTAATTAAAAGAAAGGAGAAGAAAGGAGAAGAGAGGAGGAGAAGACCATTTTTGGCTATCACTAAACCCTACCCTTTGTTTTGATTCTCCAACCCAAATCAAGGTGTTCTAAGCTAATTTGGGGTCAAGGAACTCAAATCTATCATTAGATTTGAGAAATTCTCAAAGGATTTGAAGATATCACTAAAGAAAAGTATAGGTAAATTTTGTCTCATCTCTCTCTACATTATGATTTTGAGTTTGGTGTTAAGATATGTTGTTCTCCAT
>JANKOD010000001.1:6283552-6295065 GCA_026284645.1 Erythroxylum acuminatum
AATGCATATACAAGCATTTGCTCATTTTGCACAAAAACCATAAATAATTTACCCACCTTATACTTGCAAAATTCCAAAATCAATGGCTTCCTTCCTCTTACTCTTGGATAGCCCCTTGATTGCCTAAACACAAACAAAATTCTATAAATTCCAACTCAATTAACAAAAACCCCAATTCCTATAATTACCAAAACCCTAATCAACTTCAATCTAATCTACTCATGAATCAAATGGGTTAAAAACTCTAACCCTAGCTTGAAAAACCCCCAAACACAAAGATTCCATCATCTTCTTCTTCTTTGCTAACCCCTATCTCTCTCTAGGGTTTTTCTCTACTCACAACCCTAACCCATTTCCTACCTAAAACAAGAAGAAGATGGAAAACTTACCTTGAATAGCTTGCTTCTTCTTCTTTTCCACGATTTTTCTTGCCTTTCCTCTTGGATTTTCGACTTTCCTTCCTCCTTCTCTTCTCTTCTTCGTTTTCTTCTCCTCCCTCTCCTCCTTCCACGACAATTGCTTCTCCCCTCTCTATTGTTCACCTTTCATTTACTCTAACACTTCCCATTTTACCCTTCATTAAAAGCCCCTTTCCAACTATGCCCTTGGTTGGCTTTTAATGGCTCTAACTACTTAGTTCCATTCTAACTTAACCTAACACTTCCTTCATTAATTCAAGTCAACTAACTACTCACTCTAAACTTACATTTAATTCACTTTCACCTACCACTTCATAAAAGCTCAAATTCTAATCTTACCCACCAAATTCTACTTAAGGGCCAATTCTAATATATATAAAAAATTTAAACCAATAAATAAACACAAACAACCAATTAAACAATTTAAAAGAAATCAAGGTATAACAGTTATGGTATCAAAGCCAAGATGATAAATATATGATGGTTAAAGAGATTCATAGGAATACGTTGACGTTTCATGATTTTGCTAGAGTTGGATTTCAGACCCAAGCGGGATCCATCATATTTTGGTATCAGAGCAAAAGTTGGATTCCAGAATCAAGCGGGATCCAACAATTTTTGTAAAAAATAATATTATCTTTAACACCAGCAAAACGTTCTTTCATATAAATTCCTCCCACTTTAAATATTTTACCACAAAACATATAATTATGTTTGGTATTTCCATGACATGCTTAAGATTAAGAAAAATAATTCCATGCTAGATCAGACTTACCATGAGTGGAGGATGTTAAGTTCGTCATTTTTTTTTTGTGATTCCATAGTCTCCATTATAATTTCAATATGAAAATATGAGAAAAATCATTTTGTTAGTTTTGTACAAAAAATGTCACAACAATAACCATAAAAAAATTAAGTCACAAAAGACTATAATAATGAACTAAGAAGATACATCAAACAGAAAGAAAGAAGATGAAAAATATCAAAATGAAAGTACCCCTTAACTTTGTCTTTATGTCTCTTACATTGTTTATCTCTATTTATTAGTATAGGATTTGGCTTCAATCACCATAACCAGCAAAAGAAACAACAATAAAAGGGAAGATTAACTAGTGACATGTTGGCACAAATAATCAGACAATAATATATATAGAAAAAACATAAAAAAAAGGTTGAAAAAGAATTGAAATAGTTGAAGAAAATCAATTCATATACGAGACCAATAGAAAGATTTAATAAAAATAAAGAGTTATTGAAGATGTTGAAATTTAATTAGAGATGGAAAATGAAATTTTTCCAAAATTGAATAATTATGAAGAATTACTAAAAAGTTGAAGTATGTTCATATAAGGATACTGAAAGAGGCTCTAAAATCTCTACACTCCTAATTATTGTTCCTTACGCCTCTCAGCAAAAGAATCGATCGATCACTTATTTTTTGCCTACCCTTTCTCTCATACAATTTGGGAACAGTGTCTCACCCGATTTAATTTGCTCACTCCCAACCCTTCAACTCTTTCAGCTATCCTCTCCTGGTATAGCACTGTTTCCAGTACCAGTGTTCCCCCCATCATTCACTTTCCTTTATTGCTTTCCACTACAGTTTACCATATATGGACTGAACGAAATACTAGAACCTTCAAGAATTAAGCAATGGTGGAGGAGAGAGTGTCTCTCAGAGTTATCTCCTATGTTAGGGAACTTCTCAGCCTACACACCGAGAGGAGGTAATTTTATATTTAGGTTCATCTATTCTTTTGCAGGTTATTTGTTCCGACATTTCCAGAATGTAACATGTGGGGTCTCTTTGGCAAGGTCATGCCTGCTTTAGCCATCCCGGAAGTTCAACACACTCCCTACGTGGTGGCAGCCTTCCTTGGCCATTTCGGTGCCCGGGGTGTCCATGAGCAACCTTCTCATTTGATTTGCTTCTTCTGGGCTTGTGATTTTAGTTCGCATTTCACATGGATTATAGATGCTTTGGTTTTGGTGGAGCTCCTAGTGTATAAGCTTTTGACTGGCAGTATTTTGTTCCTTCCCCGCTTCAGTTATCCTTGTTTGAGTGTTTTTTCTGTCTTGCCTTGCTTGAGCCTAGTTGCTTATTTTAGCTCGCTATGTCTCTAGTGGCACTTGTAAATGGACGCTTTGTACATATTTTTTGTTCAATTATATTCCTCTAATTTATATAAAAAAGAGGCTCTAAAATCGGTCGACACTGAGACAACATATAAATTTATATTGAAAATATGAAAAATTGATCAATGTTTATTCTTAACACCCTTTACCTTATTTGGAGTTTCTACGTACGAAAAAAGGATTAAAGATTAAAGATAGTACCAAAAGATCGTGAACATAACAACCAAATGTATTGATGCAATAAAAAAAATCCCAGTAACTCGTGAAGAGCTAGACTTGACTTCTAAAATATTTTATCATAGATAGAGAAGTGACACACAAGCAATAGTATATTGAGCTAGAGCTAGAAGTCTGATAGGAGTATGACTTAACTTCTGAAAATTTTTATCATAGACATAGAAGTATTGTGGAAGACTGGAAGTCCAATACATATATCATCCTTCAGCAAAGTCCAATGCATGTCTAACCCTAAATTCCTCATCTAATCCTCCAACAATTCCAACAAGAGTGTCAAAAGTCAAAACAAATATCACTTTATAACAATTTCTTTTTAAGGATGACAATTGCTAATTTATGGTCTTAAATTTAGTTGTTTTTAATAAACCTAATTATTCTAAACAAAATAACGTTGTTTAATTTAGAAGCGTTAGGTCTCCGGTAGGCCAAGGCCTAAGTAGCTGAAACCTAGACTCAATTAAAAAAATTAAGTTGTTTTATATTTTTAATTTTAAAAAATTGGCGAATTTGGCCCATTTCTATCCCTATTTCTTTTTATCTCTTCTCAGCAAATAACTGAAGTGTGGCTCGTCACTATGTATCCCTCACTCTTAACACTCACTGCTATGTATCGCTCACCTGCTGAAGTTTGGTCTTCTACTCTTGTAATTTTCTTTTATCCCTCCATTAACTAATCACTTTCTTTTTTCAAAAAAACATATGATTGAACCAGCAACTAGAAAGAAAGAGCATTGAAAATGAGTTGGGTATACGAGTCGAGTATGTTAAGACAATGAAGAAATCACCAAGTAATATAATGTTACTACTCCCATATGACACTATCAAAACCCCTCTAAAACAAGATCATAGGTTCCTCCACTCACCTAATGAAGCAGATCCAAAAAGGCCATCAAAATCGACCAAACTGAGGTTGATAAAGAGACTATTGACATGGTTACTATTATGAGTATTATATGATATTCCCAATGTCGTTTAGGTAGGGGTGAAACTAGATCCTCTGTCCAATTTTAATCTGTCTTATTCTGTCTCATGAAATCTCAGCCATTTATTTTGCAGGACCCACGCGGGCTCCATGCGGACCCTACATAAATAAATGCTGAGATTTATTGGACACAATAAGACACCATAATATTGGACAGAGGATCTGGACTCGGTGGAGGTTGATATGCTAGCGACCTATTTTGGTTTTAGGAGAAAAATAACTTGCTTTGTATGTATGTTTCACTAAAAGCTTAAAAGTAACTTAATTGGCTATTGATTTTATAACTTAGCTTATCAATCATATTTTCAAAATAAAGCAATACACAAGTTTTAGTGATGATGGAACAAATGTTCCCTAATCACTCTTTGTTGCTCTCATTTTTATTTCCTTCTTAAGGTCCATTGACCAACTTATGCCATGAATCTCATTGAAAAATCTTCAAACCAAAGAAGAGGGACTTACAGTTTAATGATTCACACAATTCAACAAAAATTGGCTAATTTATTACTTAACCAATCGTTTCTTATTCAAAATGGTTATTTTAAATGCTCTAAAATGTTAAAGTTTAACCCCATTTTTTGGGATTCGAGGAAACCCCGTAGGCGAGTCAAGCGGGCACACCTCTCCGAGGGCCCAACTGATGCACCACCCCGCAGGCAGGCCAAGCAGGCGCACCTCATCATCAAGGGCCCATCTAGTTCTCCATCTACAAGTAAAACTCCGACTACCCCAGGTTCTTATAAAAGGGGCTAGCATAGAATCAAACCTGGGACCTAACCAAAGCCAAGCCTCGCTCTCAACCATCAAGCCACATCCCTTGAATTTTTTTTTTGAATATACCCCTTGACTTATATCTTAGTAAAACTTTAAAGTTGATTGGTTCAGCCGGATTCTGTTGAGGTTGAACGTCGTTGTTCTGATCCATAGTCTATGCGATTCTGGCTGTGAGATACCTGCAAAACAGATAAAGGCACACCGGGGGTTGGTTCCCGGAAGGCCCCTCCGACGCTCAAGTAAGTCTTTTTGTAGGGTTTTGGTTGCTGTAAATAGAGAGAACCGGAGTTGTATTCTCATACATGAATCCGGTAGGAATAGTGCCTTATATACCTGGAGTTGTCGCTAGGTTTAGGCTTTTACGTGAGTCGTTGTGTTTGTATGGGAATCTAACTCCTGATGAGCCAGACGAGCCGTGGTGGACGTGTGGAGATGGGCTTGGGCCTAGCACAGCCGACTCGACCATTGATAATTTACATTTTTAACAAAACTCAAATTATAATTGATACAAAAGGCGAGAGATGCTCGTATAAATTACTAAATTTGATGTGGAAAATGGACATTCACTTATCATTTCTTTTAAAGCTATCAAAAGTGTTTGATATTTAAAATATCGTGGACTCTTTACTCAGTGTTTTAAGAATTTTTGAATCTTTACCTAATGTTCTAAATATTACGAACTCTTCATTCTTTTAAATATATGCCTAACTATGTGAATAAGATAAACATGAACTCTTTAAATTTTTCTAATAGTTTAATTTGAGAATTAAATTAGTGGAGGAGACAATATTAGTTTAAGAGTTGTTAAAAGTTAGGAATTCATTCCTTCGTTGCCCAAAAGTCTCTCCATATATAGATATGTGTGTGCGCGCGTTAGGAATTCATTCCTTCGTTGCCCAAAAGTCTCTCCATATATAGATATGTGTGTGCGCGCGCGCAATTTTCATGCAAATAAAAGCCATATTTAAAATTTGATTTTGGGTATGTAGCAACTTTAAATCTTTGGGTCAGCTGTCTCATCTTATGAGGTGCCTACAAACTAACGAAGAAATTAGTCACTGAATCTACCGGTGAATACCCATCTAAGACGGGAAAAAAAAGACTATGATCAACTTTAGAATAAGTGGGAATCTTCGTCAGAATTGCCTTTTCATTCTTCTGGTGTCCCAAAGAGATAAACCAGCTACCAGAGTTAGAATTTAACCATAGTTAGGTGCTTCCAACATAGAAGAAACAAAAGGTTGGGTTAGGGTTGGCCAAAAATTGGTTGGAAGACAATAAAAAGCCCATACCACGCTCTCATAGCTTTCGTACAATTTCCTAATAGCCGAAGGCCTATCACTATCATCCTTATTTGATAGATTTTCACAAAGGTCCAGAAAAATTTGGGGGATTTTTTTGGATTTGCAGAAGTAAGGAGGGGCATTAAAAGAAAAACAAAACTGGTGATGAAGTCTTGTCCATGGTGTTTTTCTGATTCAAAACTCCAATAAACTTCCACATACCCTATTATTAGGTAATTAAACTCTTTCCCTGACAATAGATTATACTTCTATTTGATTAATTTTCCACTCTGGTCGCCGAATTTTGGGCTTAATTCCATTCTTCATGTCTTAAAATTTATGGGTCTTGGATCGGTGGATTTCCGGTTGAAGTTGATTCGGTTTAACGTAGATACAAAGTTGATTTTGTTGATTGCTATTTTACCGTTAGGCTATCTATTTAGGTTATTGGTCGATTAATCAATGACTCTAGTTTTCATCTTTCGGTCTTCCGTAGCCATTTCTGAGGTTCACTGAAACAACAATAATGAGGGTTTTTCATTTTGGTCCTTTTTTCTTTTCTATTGAAATGGTTACTTAAGAGAATTAATAATTGGGTTCGATGTCAATCGGGAAATTGAAAAGCTTTTCTCTATGGCAATGACAAAGATGAAGAGTTTGATGCACTTAAAGGCTTGTTTAGGCATTTCTGTTGTCTTTCGGTATCTATCGCTAAATGGCTTTAGTAAGGAACCTTTCTTTCTTAAGTAGCCTTTGTTGGTGTTTGTTTGCATGTTTCTTTAATTTACCTATCTTATTATTCTGCTATTGTCAGTCTTGGGTTATTTCTCCAACTCGTTTTTGTTGTAGGGAAAGACCTTTGATGTAGCTCCCATTCGGAAGCATGAGAATTAGAATTCAAGAAGTTGAGGTGAAACTTTGAATAGCGTGTTTATTGAACCCATCTGCTGTGTTGGCATAAAAGCCTGGGAACGAGTTGCAAGAAGGTTAGCAGGGGGAAATGGAATGTAATAAAGATGAGGCTTCCAGGGCAAAAGAGATTGCTGAGAAGAAGTTCACTGCTAAGGACATAGCAGGGGCCAAGAAATTTGCTTTGAAGGCCCAGAATTTGTATCCTGCACTTGAAGGCATTCCTCAAATGATAGCCACCCTAGATGTGTATATGTCTGCTGAAAACAAGGTAAATGGAGAAGCAGATTGGTATGGGATACTTGGTGTCAATCCACAGGCCAATGACGAGACTGTGCGGAAACAGTATAGGAAATTAGCTTTGATGCTTCACCCTGATAAAAACAAGTCTATAGGAGCTGATGGTGCTTTTAATCTTATCTCAGAGGCGTGGGGTTTATTGTCTGATAAGACCAAGAGATTAGTGTATGATCAAAAGAGGAATGCTAAAGTGTCTCAGAAGGCTTCAGTTCCAGCTGGGGGTTCATCTGCAGCACCAGGGTCCAATGGCTTCTACAATTTCACTAAACAAAATGTGAAGACGCAAAAGAGTACTCCACGAAGTGCTCATACATCGACTCCAGTTCCATCTCATAAGTCAAAACCCAATACATTTTGGACTGTTTGCCATAGATGCAAGATGCAATATGAATATCTTAGGGTATATCTTAATCACAATCTCCTTTGTCCCAATTGTCATGACCCATTTTTGGCTGTTGAAACAGCCCCACCAAATTTAAATGGTACAAAACCATCACCATGGAATTTCTCCCGCCATCAACAGAATGCGATTCATCAACCTGCTAGTAAAGAATCTTTGAATTCAGGGAGGAGTAAATCAGGTTCTTCATTCAATGGTCAAGCTTCACATAAGCAGTCCAACTTCCCATGGAGTCCATTCTCTAGGACAGGAGGCGCTACAAATGTTGCTCGTGCTGCAAATGTTGTCCAGAAGGCATATGAAAAGGTGAGAAGAGAGCGTGAAGAAGCTCAGGCAGCCACAAAGAGAGAAGAGGCACTCAAGCGAAAGAGTCAATCTTCCAAGAGGGTTGGTAGTGTATCCTTTGGTGGATTGTTTAATTC
This sequence comes from Erythroxylum acuminatum, assembly GCA_026284645.1. Lineage (NCBI taxonomy): Eukaryota > Viridiplantae > Streptophyta > Magnoliopsida > Malpighiales > Erythroxylaceae > Erythroxylum > Erythroxylum acuminatum. The sequence goes on from JANKOD010000001.1 coordinate 6,291,415, forward strand.
TGCAAAGAGAAGAAAGGGCATGGAAGACATTGATTTAAGAAGCTATGGGAGTACTGTTGCAAATCAAATGGGTACAGGAGCTGGAGTAGCTGGCACATCTAGTTCACCAGGTTCTAGGGACAATTTTGATTCAGTTAGGGTGAATGGAATCACCCGGCCATACAGCTCAATGGATGTCTCCCAGTTTGGAATTCAAACTTTGCTGATGGAAAAGGCTAAGAAAGGAATCCGTGAGAAGTTAAAGGAGTGGGACTTGGCTAGTGCAGGTAATTTGACACCCAAAGAGGGGATGGTGAATAAGACAGCAAATGATGGAGCACAAAAATCTTCTACAACCTCTTATCTGCATGATCAAAACGATTCTGATCAGCCCATTAAAACAGAGAATGGATTTGGTGGCAGCAAGTCTTCTCCCGGCACTTCTGATACAAAAGTGGATGCGGATACTCTGGAATCTATGATTATAGATGTCCCAGATCCAGATTTTCATGATTTTGACAAGGATCGAACAGAGAGATGTTTCGGTGAAAACCAGGTATGGGCTGTATACGATGATGATGATGGTATGCCACGGTATTATGCCATGATTCATAATGTAATTTCTTTGAATCCATTCAAGATGAGGATTAGCTGGCTTAATTCAAAAACAAACAATGAGCTGGGCCCATTAAACTGGGTTGGTTCCGGCTTCTCAAAATCGTGTGGCGACTTTAGAGTAGGTAGACGTGAAACGTACAACTCACTTAATGCCTTTTCGCACAAGGTTAGATGGAGAAAAGGCACTCGGGGTGTAATTCACATATATCCTAGGAAAGGGGATGTGTGGGCACTCTATCGAAACTGGTCTCCAGAGTGGAATGAGCTGACAACTGATGAGGTGATACACAAGTATGATATGGTGGAAGTACTTGAAGACTACAGTGAAGAACATGGTGTAACTATTGCTCCGCTGGTAAAAGTTGCTGGCTTCAAGACTATTTTTCACCAGCATTTGGATCCCATGCAAGTACGGAGGATTCCAAGGGAAGAGATGTTCTGTTTTTCACATCATGTTCCATCATACTTGCTTACGGGTCAAGAAGGTCCAAATGCTCCAAAAGGTTGCCGGGAGCTGGACCCAGCAGCTACTCCATCAGAACTTCTTCAGGTAATCATAGATGCGAAGGAAGAGGAAATTATGGAGGCTGAGTCTAATTTGAAAGAAGAAAAGGTAGTGGATGATAGTGAAATAGTTAACGAGAGGCGAACAGAATCTGACAAATGTGGAGATGACCAGAAAGGGAATTGTAAAGATAATGAAGTAGAATCTGCAGAAGATATTACAAAATCATAAAGAGTAAGACGGTATTGAACATGCAGTAGAAAAGATTGCTAGTTGAGATTCTTTTTGTTGGTTTGGCAAGGTTAATACTTGAGTTAGTGTACATTGTTAAGAAACTGATTCAACACATTTGAGCGGAATGATGGACTGCAATTTTGGTTTGGAAGTGGTGTGAAAATGCGTTGATTCCAGACTGCGTAGCTGAAGTTTTTTGGAGGAGAGATTTACCTGTCGGCAGGTATCACAGCAGCCCAAAGGCAGAGGTGCACAAGTTGGGCTTGTTTTAGTGCTTATTTAAGGGCTGCTATAGAAACTGCAACTATTTCAGTATAGTGGTATGCCAACAAGCAATGCTTCTTTCTTCAGCAATATGTCGCCGCCATAATTTTTGGAATGCCGTGATCAGATGTCATCTTAATCGCTCTGATTAACAGATTATTAATAGTTCAGTTCATGAGCTTATTCCAACTTCCGCTTGAATCATCATGTAAAACACTTTTACCTTTGTAAGTTTTTAGGTGTTCCATCCATAAAAGTCTAGTTTCAATTTCACAGTCCTCATATATATAATACCTTAAAAAGGATTAACGATGTTACGAGTGGTTTTATCATACTTTATTCCCTTACTGTTATTCTATGCCATGTAGGCTTGGCAATTAGGCCCGGTCCATTTTAACTAGGCCGAGGAAACAGGTACGGAAGCTTATTGGACTCTTTAATTTGAAAAATATAACTCTGTTCGGATATTATTCATCACTTCTTATTTTCTTTTCTTTTTTTTTTGAAAGATAAAGGAAAAAACTCCATTAACTATATAAATGAGTTAGACAAGGCGGAATAGACACCCATACTTTCAAACGAGAGAAATTGCAAGACACTCTAGCAAGTTCATGAGCGCCCACATTTCTTCGTCGATTAATCAAAACAACAAAAATATTAGAATTACTTTCCAATATTAGTTGGCAATCCTTAATAATTCTCTCAAACTCTGAATGATCCTCTTGGTGTGATCTAATGGCTAGCAATACAAGTTGAGAATCAGTAAAGATACTCCCCACATGTTGCATGTTGTGAACCATCCATATAAGAGCCTGACGAACCGCTAAAGCTTCTGTCACTAACGTTGAATGTAGCCCATCAAACCATCCAGAAATTGCATGTTGAAAGAGGCCTTCAAGGCTCTCAATGATAAAGCTAAACCCCGATGTGCCCATATTCTGAAATCTTGCCCCGTCGACGAAAATATGCCATTCATCCAAGCTATCTGCTGCACTTTGTCTTCTCCTAGCAGCTATAAAATGATTGGCTGCTGGGCCTCTATTGCCGCTAGAGGACAAAAGCTGTTGCTGCCGTTTTCGTTCTTACGCCAAAGTCCATTAATGTAGGTGATCCATTGCAAGTTGCCAAGTTCCCCTCGCTGTAGGGAATTGAGCTTGCCATAAGTCTTTGTTTCTTCCCTCCCATATATTCCATGCTATGGTTGTAAATTTTGAGATGTGTGCTTCATTGTTCGCATTCAGTACCTGCAAGAAAAACTCCATAAAAGAAGGAGCTGGGTTAGTAATAAAAAAATCCCCTACCTCCCACACCTCTATCGCCCTCTCACACCCCACCAAGCAATGATTGACATCCTCCACCTCCTCACAATAGCATTTATTATCCATCTGCACTCCTCTACGAGCTAGTTGTACCCTAGTAGGTAGAATGCCTTTTAGAGCTCTCCACATGAAAACCTTAACTTTTGGAGAAGAAGCAATATGCCATAATTTGCCCCAAAAATCACCCTCTTCTACCTCACCACCTCTCCCCAATGTTTTCAAAGCTACATAATAACAAGACTTCACTGTATACCTCCCTTTTTTATCAAAATGCCAAACCCAACTATCTTCACACTCTCCCCACCGAAGTGGAATTGCAAGGATATCCCTACTATCCCTATGACTAAACAAGCCTGACACCTTTTCCACGTCCCACGCCCTCTCATCTCCCCTAAATAACTCACACACTTTTAATGTAGAACTCACATAATTTGTGCCATCCTCCACCCAAAACTCCCCATCCCTAGGTATCCATGGGTCCACACCTACCCTAATTGTCTCCCCATTACCCACTCTCCACCTCACGCCTTTCTTCAAAACATCCTTAGCAAACCACACACTTCTCTACGCGTAGCTGGGATTATGTCCAATCCCGGCGTCCAAAAAATCCCCTTGAGGGAAGTATTTAGATTTGAGAATCCTAAATAGAAGAGTGTTAGGACCACATAAAAGTCGCCACCCCTGTTTGCCAAGCATACTTATATTAAAGCAGTGCAAATCACGAAACCCCAT
>JANKOD010000001.1:6318324-6331361 GCA_026284645.1 Erythroxylum acuminatum
ATAACCGCTTCTTTCTTCTTGTTTCTTGATCTTTGAAGAAACAATTATTCAGTTGAGTTCTGTAACTAACTCAAACTGATTATTCATCTGACGTGGTATCGGGTCTTCGTCTTACTTTCTTTCGTCTAATTTTCAGCTTCGCTTCGTCTCATTTTCTTTCGTCTTATTTTCGGCTTCGTTTCGTCTTACTTTCTAATATTGTTATTATTTGATTTTCATCAAAATTATTAATCATGAAGTTATTTTGACTTAGCACATGGCTCACTTGCTTATAAGGCTCAACATCACCTTTGATCTCATATAATTGTTTCTTTAATCTTGTGATTCTCCTACCTTTCAAATGTTTGTTACAATACAAACAAATGGTATAGTTATTCATTCTAAGAACCAATCTAGCATGAGGTCAAGTTCGATCAACAAATCATCTTGAAACAATTGAATTTTCAGGAGTAATTGAACTTCTCACTATTTATCTGTAAAAATAAATAAAAACATATTGATTTATATATGTGAAAAATAAAAATTATTGCGTATGAAAGTAAATTTACTAAAGACATATTGACAATAGCTAATAAATATAAATCTTCTTGTTGACATATTTATTAACTTGTAACAAGACAACTACACCTAATAGATGAAGCAACATTATCACATTATGAAACCTTGTGATATATGTTAATTGGTTTGAAAAATAAATATAACATATTGATGTAACTTGTTTTTCGTTTTATACATTCTTAACCTATTAATCATATTTCCTATGAAAACTCAAAATCACCATATTTTTATACTTACATAGAATTATTTTCTAAATTTTGATAATTAAATACAACAAGTGTCATACTTGATAAATTTGAAAATACTATATATATGAAACTACACCGAATCTTCCGGTTTTACTTTTTTCAAACAAAATATGAGTATTAATAAACCTAATTATTTAACACCTAATTAATTATTCAAAACTCAATCCAATCCAATTCTATAATAAGACCAGGATATCGAATGCAAATTAGGATTCAATCGTCCAATTGAATGTTATAACAAAATTAGGTGTAATATTAAATTCATGTAAATTATATTTAATCATTCAACGCTACGATGAAATTAGATGTAATATTGAAAATTCATGCAAATCAGATTCTATCATCTTGAATGTTACAATAAAATTAGTTGTAATATATTAATATTAGAAATTCTACAAACCACAACAAACAAAGACAAAACTTAGTCCATCATGTATTAAAGTTAATAGGGTAATTTATATGCTATACTAGAATCACCAAAGCTCAAGAACACTAGAGTTGGGTTGCTGGAGACTAGTAAGTGGTGAGTGGACGGGTGGCGGGCTCCAAGTTGCATCTAAGTTTGTGTATTTGTATCTTTATGATGGGGAGTTTGTGCCTTTGAGACGAGGAGTTGCTGTGTGAGTGGATGGTAGGAGCTCACGACAGTGAGCAGATGAGTGGACAGTGGGATCTGGACTACTGGAGTGCCTGAGATAATGAGCAACGATAGGAGCAGAAGTGACGGCGTCACCAGGAGAGAAGAGAGGGAGGGGGGCGACAACTCTGTTTATGTTTATGGTTATGATCCAAAATTAAGATAATAAGGAAAGGTTTTCTTTCTCATAATGATTATGGTTGTCACGAACCGAGAGGAATGGGATGCGATTGCCATGGGTAATCATTTCATCTTTGTCTAGCGTTTTGATTTATATGGTACTTTGGTGGGTATAATGCTACATCATCGGCTCCTTTTACGTGTGCATTCACACTCTTGTAATGCTTTTCGCCATAGTGGATTCTTATGTACTATTTCTCATACGGTCTTGTCTTAGACAGAAAAGGAATATTTCCGATTGTCACATTCACCGCCTGAAATAGTGTTGGTGCACAACAAGTTTCCTTGTGTCCATAATGGTTTTCAGTGAATTAGCCCAACATCAACGTATCATACATAGCGTAGCGAAAACCCATTTGCTAAAGTATAACCCAAATGGTAATAGCTAGATTGATCCAAGATATTTGGACAAATACTAGGTTTGGATTCAAATCCAATCTATTTATGTATATATAAGAGAAACCTCAAAATGTACTTCTAGTTCTTTGAAAAATAAATAGAAATCCACTTACGAATTGTAATATGGTCTGCAGCTAATTAGAACCTAAGGTTCTACTTTACTCGAGTCACAACAAGATGACCAAAGAATGACATAACAAACTCGTACCAAACCATGACCACGGAAATCTCACTCGTACTTACCTTCTTTTTCTTAATTAGTGAGTTTCAGAATTTCATGCGCTAAACATGATCTCCAATTCCAAACTCCTCGTCCTTATTCTATTCCTTTAAAAGACGGCTCAATCTTACGACATTTTTCATTCAGCATTGACATTATTCCCAATGGAAAACACCTTGCCTAATTCTTCCGGAGACCATGAAAATATCTTCCGAAGCCGATATCCAGCAGTCCCAGTTCCCGAAAACGTGACATTGCCTGATTTCGTACTTGAAAACGCTGAATTGTACGCTGATAATGTAGCATTTGTGGAGGCGGAGACCGGGAAGTCGTACACTTATGGAGAGGTGGTCAGAGACACCAAAAGATTCGCCAAGGCTTTGAGGTCTCTTGGTCTGAGGAAGGGCCATGTTGTGGTTGTAGTGCTTCCGAATGTGGCTGAATATGCCATCATAGCTCTTGGAATAATGGCTGCAGGTGGTGTGTATTCTGGTGCTAACCCTGCAGCTCATGAATCAGAAATTAAGAAGCAAGTGGAGGCTGCGGATGCTAAGTTAATTGTCACAAATCAGCTGGCCTATGCCAAGGTAATGCGAGTCTTATAATTGTCTTTTTACTGGTGGGGATCTTGTACTAGATATACGTGTTGGTGTTGTCATCCCCCAATTATTACCCAACTTAACAATTTTGGCGACCAAATAGTCATAAATTTGGTATTCCTGAAACTGCAGGTGAAGAGTTTGGAGCTACCAGTCATTGTACTTGGCGACACAAAAGTTGCCAATGCCATGAATTGGAAAGAACTACTTAACGCAGCTGAGAGAGCGAGCAACAACAAACTTGTGTACGAGGATGATGAAGTTAAACAGACAGATCTATGTGCACTTCCCTTCTCATCAGGCACAACAGGGCTGTCCAAAGGTGTAATGTTATCACATCGAAATCTGGTGGCCAACCTTTGCTCCACTCTCTTCAGTGTTGGACCAGAATTGGTGGGTCAGGTCACAACACTAGGCCTTATTCCGTTCTTCCATATTTATGGCATTGCTGGTATTTGTTGTGCCACACTTAAGAACAAGGGTAAAGTGGTGGTTGTCAACAGATTTGACCTGAGGACATTTCTTAATACATTAATCACACAAGAAGTGAATTTTGCACCAATTGTTCCACCCATTATTTTGCAATTAGTTAAAAGCCCTATAGTGGAAGAATTCGATCTTAGCAAGCTCAAACTCAGGGCCGTAATGACGGCAGCTGCTCCACTTGCTCCGGAGCTACTTAATTCCTTTGAAAAGAAGTTCCCTGGTGTCCAAGTCCAGGAGGTGAGCTAGAGCTAGCGCTATATACATAATAGTAGTCTTAAGCTATACACCAAAAAACAAAAAAAGGATGCAAGTTTGACTTTTTATTTCAATAGGCATATGGGCTGACTGAACATAGCTGCATCACTCTCACTCATGGAGATCAGAGTAAAGAACATGGCATTGCAAAGAGAAATTCAGTAGGATTCATCCTTCCCAATTTGGAAGTTAAGTTTGTCGATCCTGAAACAGGCCGATCTATGCCCAGGAACACTTGTGGTGAAATTTGTGTGAGAAGCAAATGCGTTATGGAAGGTAGACTCTTATTTTAAACAAATAAAATAAAAATTATGCGACAAGCCATGGTAAATTTATGTTCAGCTGTTGCATTAGCATTAGTTGTGGCCTGATTTTTACTAATTTTCAGGTTATTTTAACAATGAGGAAGAGACTGCTAGGACCATTGACAGGGAAGGATGGCTACACACTGGTGACTTTGGGTACATAGATGATGATGGAGACATCTTTATTGTGGATCGCATGAAAGAAATAATTAAGTATAAAGGATTTCAAGTAAGAGGAGACTTGTTTTGCCGATTTTTACAGGTTCTTGACTACCTTTGACAAATTAAGAGAAAGTTGAATTACTCTGCAGGTAGCTCCAGCGGAGCTAGAGGCTGTCCTCCTCACTCATCCCTCTGTTGAAGATGCGGCTGTTGTACCGTAAGTATCACCTAAAACTGGCAATCTACGAATTGACTGTGACGTTATGTCAGATGAAACTATAATACACAAGTTGGTGCAGGCTACCTGATGATGAAGCTGGAGAGATCCCTGTGGCTTGTGTTGTGATGAGCAAAGACTCCAAAGAAAGTGAAGAAGATATAATCAGATTCGTGGCTTCAAATGTTACTTATTATAAGAAGGTGAGGGTTGTGCACTTCGTGGACACCATCCCAAGATCGTCTTCTGGGAAGATAATGCGAAGGTTTATTAGATCAAAAGTGGCAGAGAAGTTACCGTCAAGTCTCAGTCCACAGCAGAATTGTCCCAGTAGCAGTGATGCATTTCGATTTCATAGTTAATCACATACTTCACCCTGAATAAATTACTGTTTTCCCGAAACGAGATTTGGGCAATTCAAGTGACTTTGTAACCACTCCTTGTCATAAGCAATTTATTGACGAAACAGGAATGGGACAGAGTATTTAGGCCACACTACAACCTGACATTGCCCCACTCTTTGTGGTCCAGTCTCATGAATACCAAGCGCTCAGGCTGAGGATAGATATAAGTTTCTGGTTTTCTTTCATTCGAATCTCAAAGGCTACTTAAAAGTGTTATTTAAGCATATCCAATAATAAGAACATGCTCCATTAGCCCTAACACCTTCGAATTGCTGCGTCTGCTAAAAAAGTATACTCACGTGGACCCCTGAATTAAATATGAGCTTAAGATCTTATAATTATTTGATTTTAAATCTTTCAGTTGACCACAAAAAAGCTTAATTTTCTGCTAAATCTGTTTAAATTAGAACAACAATGGACGATACGTAGACAAAACACACAACTTTTACTTAAGTAGGTTATGTTGAGGTAGCAACAAATGCTAGCTTGAGCACTCATTTAGAAATTAATTTGACATGATTTACTACAAAGGGTAGAGATAGACGCCGAACTAAAAACCATTCGAGACTTTTTAGGCATGAGATCCTCTGTCTCATTTTGCCCAGTACCCTCTGTCTCAACAACATCCTAGCTCTTTAAATTTCCTCTCTTTTAATTATTATATAGTTGGGATGTTCTCGAGATATGGGAGAGAAGATTTGAACTCGAATTTTTAAGTCCAATACTCAAAACACATTTACAGCCTTAGTTTTACATGACACCGAGCAGTTGGTCCTACCTACCTGCCCAGTTTCTTTGCCTGGTCCAGGTTACTGCTGCTTTCAGATTAATGGAGTAAATATAATTAAGATTATGTCATTTTGTGTAATAATGTGAGCAAAGAAATTAAATAAAGACAAAACAAAGTCGAATATAAATAAAAGACAAATTCTTTAGAGTGGTAGTAAAAACCCATATTTGATTCGATTTGCTACGCTTGTACCAATGGAATTTGGTTTCGCTCTTCTTAATCATCTCTTTTGCTTAATATTTCTGTTTGGAAAACGTGAATATAGTTTTCCTCATTTCCTGGTGTTGACGTGCAGATGGAGCCCCCTCCATCCAACTCGCTCCGTCGGTAAACTATAACAAACCCAATTCACGGCGTTCCCTGACAAGACAACCTTGCACAACAGTCCAGTGAAAAATACAGCAAAGCCGTGATTAAAAGAGAGAGAGGGTTGTGGGGTGGCAGTGGCAGTGGCACTGTCACTGTGTTAAGGCACAAGTTGTTATCGCGGTCCACAATCCCATAGCCATATCACATGCTTAATAATTCCTGAAACCAAACTTAAAACGTTGGGAAAAAAAAAAAAAACTCGAAATGCTCATTTGAAGCCAACAAGCTAGTGACTTGCATTTATTTACTTACTGAAAAAGAAAGCTTCTTTCTCTCTCTCTCTATCTCCTTCTCAGCTTTTTGCCAGATTTCTTTTTCCCTGATTCAGTCTCTTTGATTGGTAAGCAAAAGCTCTTTCTTTATCGTTCCATACGTGAATTTCCTTTCTGAACTTCTGTAACCTACATACGTATAGTAATTATACATATGGGGAAGTGGGTAATTTTGTTTGTCCATGTTTTCCTCACCTTTTCATCTTTTTGCTAAATTTGGAGAAGCGGCTGTGGTTTCTGCGGCTTAGATTGAAACATCAGTTGCTCTATACTTCCATCATTGGTACGTGGAGGTGGGACTTTATTGAAAGCTAAATATATTATTACGTTTCTTCGTGGTTCTTCTCTCTATCTATGTCCGTCTCTTTTTTCTTTCTTTTCAATATTTTCTCGCGAAAGTGGTGATAGAAAACGATGTCTTTGCTTGTCTCTATGTCCGTCTCTTTTTTCTTTCTTTTCAATATTTTCTCGGGAAAGTGGTGATAGAAAACGATGTCTTTGCTTGTCTGACATTTTCCTTCTATACCCGGAAGGGAGGTAGCGGGGACCAGTTAACGGGGACTTTCCCCTTCAACAAGCGACAATCTTAGTTTGTTTGGTTGATGGCTCTCTCTCTCTCTTTCTAAGAAATTGCTTTTACTATGAAAAGTATAGGAATAAGAGCTGAGTATCCATCACTCCTTGTCACTGGATAGGTGATCTCGGAGTTTGTAAATTGCTTGTCTTCCGTTTCATTTTACTTTCGAATTCATTGGGTTGTTTTGGGTAGGTTGTTGGAGTCATTATAAGTGGCCATCAGGCTTGTGGGGGTTTGTTGGGGAAAGTGTTTAATAATTGATCTATTTAGGGTTTTGGATCAGTAGCTACTGGTCCTATTGATGGCCCTACTTCTCTTGTTAGCCCCAACAGATTAAATGTGAATTATTGGGGATGGATGGTTTCATAACAGTCCTCATCCCCCCTTGGTGAATGTTGAAATACTTTCACTCATAGCAGGTAATTAGTGGTAGATGTTACTGGGTGGAGAGACAGAGTTCTCTTTGCTACATGGGACTCAGCCTATGCACCTATTAGGCTAGATGAGTACTTACTTCCCACCATAAGGCCAAATCTATAATGGACAAGCGTTGTTGAATACATGTGTGAATTTGACCTCAAATGTTGCAGGGAATTGGGGAATACTGGGCGTAAGCCTTGTTTTTATTCCCGTGAATGGTAGAGACCATAGAGCTTGTTAGGTAGCGTACTCAAAAGTTGTGACAAGGATATTTTATGTATGAGTACTAGTGTTTCTTTATATTTAAGGTTAGATTCTTTGTTTCAGCCATTTGTGAAGGATAACACTTCTTTATATTAACATTTTTTTTGATTAGGAAACTCGCAGCTAATTTTCAATGGTGGACGTTCATTCTTGTAAGAGACTTTATGGGGTAATTGATTACCAACTTTTTGTTCAATGTTTGCTACTTTTACTCAGTTACAGCTGTCTGCTTCCCTTTTTGCGTTCTTTGGGTTGTGGTAACAGTATCGAGTGAAAATATCTGGGAAAATATAAGTTGTCAAACAGATTTGTAACTGTCTTGAGAGAGTGTATGTGGTGGAAGGGGCAACGAAGAAAAGTGTGGCTCTACTAATTTAGATGATACAGATGTCCTAGTCTTAAATTCAGTGAGATGAGGGCTCAGATCTTACTTTGTCAAGTTTTAGCAGTACATTGTGTTGATATGATCTATGATCTCTATCAATTATTTGCTAAATTTAGTTTTTCTGACTTTAGAGGCCTTCTTCAATAGTTCTCATCAAACTTGATTTGATATTTTCAGGATCTAACACCCTCTTACTCTTACACTATATGAAGAAACACAGTTCATAAGGTAATTCTATGAGCTCTCTCTCACCAATGGAGTGGAATGCAAAGCCCCAAGTAAGGTGGGACTTGGAGAGCCTTATAATGTTCAATGCAACAACGAATGAAAATCCAAAGAAGTTACCCAAAACAGATTGGGGAATTGATGGAGATGGAGGAGTTGGTTCTGGGTCTTTATATTCATCTGTGAGCGGCACCGGTAGCGCTAATGGTGGTTCTGGCTCTGATTTTGGACTTGCTTCACTATCGAAGAGCTCAAAATCAGCTTCCATTAGTTCTTCATCAACTGGGGAGGTGAAAACTTTCATCTTCACTTCGGGTGTGTCTGAGCCTGTTCCAGGTGTCCTCAATGAGAATAAAGAAGTTCTGAAGGTGAGGGCAAGTGCTAATTCCTCTACACTTGAACCCAAAGTGGGCACAAGTGAGCCATTGCTAAGTCTGAAGCTTGGTAAAAGGGCGTACTTTAAAGATAATTTGGCTGAGGGTAACACTAAGATTTCATCACTTTCTACGATTCCTGTTTCTTCTATTACTCCTGTAAAGAGATCCAAATCCAGCTCTCAGAGTACAGCTGCCTTACACTGTCAAGTAGAAGGCTGCAAGATTGATCTCTCATCAGCTAAAGATTACCATAGGAAACATAGGGTTTGTGAAAGTCATTCAAAGTGTCCAAAGGTCATTGTAGCTGGTATAGAACGCCGGTTTTGCCAGCAGTGTAGCAGGTAATGATTCTGTTGAGACGAATAATGGAACTTGTTTAGAATTATTTACTTCTACTGCTTGTTATTTTGTTAGACCTTGCCTATGTTGTATGGGGAGTAGGGATTTTTGCCACTTGGTCCTTGCCCATGTGTTTGTACTTATCTGATAAGCTAATTTTTGTTTATTTCAAAGGTTCCATGGTCTCTCAGAGTTTGATGAAAAGAAGAGAAGTTGTCGCAGGCGTCTTTCTGATCACAATGCAAGGCGTCGCAAGCCACAACCAGAATCTGTCCAATTTAATTCTGCCAGGCTATCTACATTGTTATATGGTACTGAATTGAACTCATGACTTCAAATGTTTTTCAGCTAAGTCATATAACATGTTGATGGCATTGGTCTCCATTTTGACTGGTTTCCCCATTTTCTGTTGTTTTTACATTATTCTATCCCCTAACTCTATATGAGTTACCCTTCCACCCCTAAATGAAAAGTTGAAATACTTCTTTGCAGTTTGTTAAACTGCAATCTGAATTTCGTCTTACTGCTTTATTCTTTATAAAGACCTTTAAGAGATGAATTGGTTGTTTTCAGTAGATCTTATTATCATTTTCAGCTAACCTAGTTTGTGGAAGATGAGGGAAGTGTATAGATGTGGATTTCACATTTATTTGTTTCTACAAACTAGTCAGCAAGATTATCTATTAATACAAGTTGGGAAGGTAGCACATCATTCTGAACATGGCAAGTTGATATGAAGCATTGTTACATTATGCAGATAGAAGGCAACAGGTTACGCTTGACTGGAGCAGAGAACCACTTTTTCATACCCCCAACGGAATTTTGACATCAGAAGGCACATCCAGCTCCAAGTTTTCCATAGTGAAAGAATATATGTTGAAGTCTGAAAAGTCAGAAGATATAACTGGACAGTCACGCTTGCTTGACCATGACCTGACCAATTCCATTCCTGTGCCTTGTCGTGATTTAAATTGCTCATTGCCAAACAAGGTCAAGGGAACAGTGGCTGAGATTCTCAACCAAGGTCTTTTTGTTCTGGCATTTTAATCAAGCCCTTCCTTTGTTGATTTAAAGTTCCATGTGACCGGAAAAAATTTCCATTATGATCCAAAGATCCTTGATAGTATACCTCCTTTTGACTCCAGAAAAACACGCGCAACATAATGGACCTTCCCTGGAATTTTAGTAGTCTAATGGAAGGGTTAGCCTTATGGTCCCTAAAAGAGAGAAACATGGACATCGTTTGCCATTCTGTGTGTCAATATATGATCTTTCTATATGTATGTATCTCTGGGGCCTATACAAATCAGATACAGAATATATGTCAAATTGAAGCGTGGAAACAAAATTTTCTATTGGTTGTTTAAACTGAAATTCTCTGTTGGTTTATAAAATACATATGTGCAAGGACATCTTGTTCTTATGAAAATGATTCTGCACTTTCAAATTAATGCATGCGCTCATTTGATGTATCTGGATGTCCCAGGTTCACAGGAATCTCTTCTCTCTCTTAATGTGGATGCAGCACAGGATCTTCATCGTGCTCTCTCTCTTCTGTCAACTAAGTCATGGGCTTCTTGGGAGCCAAAATCTATTTCATTTGAGCAGCCTGTGCCTACATGTCATACTGTCATACCGGAGTCCTTGCCGCATGTTAGTCCTCAAGGCCTGCCTGAGTACTGGACGACGGAACATCAGTCAAATGACATGCATATGCATGCCTCAACTTTGCACAATGATGCCCGCATTTACTTCCAAGAATTCCAGCCAGTGAAAAATCCGTATGAGTGCGACTTCTATTCCAATCAGTTGAACTAGCTGCACCATTGTGATTCTTCTTTGCACATATTCACTTATTTGCCTAAGAAGGAATTCCAATATCTATAGTTGAGCAATTGCCGCTGATCCTTGCCCTTATCATTATCAGGATTGCTTAAACTATGCACATCCTAGTGAACATGAAATTGACCAGATAAGTTCATTGCTATTTATGAGTTAGATGTGAAGGAGGACCTGCACCAGTGGAAGATGACATTGCTCATTGAGCGTGGTCAAAAAATATTCTGGCGACGGCTTAAAACGTGACAAATGCAGGCTGTTAGTTTAGTCTTTAGTTTTTCCAAAATGGTTGCATTTTAATAGGATGAATCATTCTATTTACGACTTCTATGTAGTTAACATTTTTGTTTGGCATTTCCTCTGGGAGCTTGATGGTCTTGTTTTTTGCAGTTTAGACAATGTTCGATTACACTTAGTCTTGCTAATGCCCCTCCATTTTCAAGTTCTTTTTCTTTTTGGGACATCGCTTGCTATGGAAATTTTTAAAGCATGGATGTGTATAGTTTATCATTTTCTGCCATCACATTCCGCTTTTTGTTATGTATTTAATTTGAGTACTAGGCACATATTGATCCGACTGGGAAACTTTGGGAATATGTTATCTTTTCTGGATTGTCTTTATAAACACATTTCTCTGTGCCCACATCACGTAACTTCAGCCTCCCATAGAAATGGAAAATGTTATGCTCCTACCAAAACTATGAAAGCGTTGTACTGGTGAATTGGGAAGTCTCTGGTGAATGTCAAGATCCAACTCATCAATAGAAGTTGATTGTTGGAGATGCCTTGTAATGTTCCATTGGCAAGACTGTCTAACAGGAGCTTACGCAAATAAAAAAAGTCAACATATATGCTACTTATCCCAGGTCATTTGGGAATTTATAAACATGTCAATCGCAGTCGCACCAATTCTGTAATCGTTGAGGGCCAAAGCGTTAAACTCCCTGTTAAGATAGGTTACAAAAGAAAAGGTAAAAAGGGCTTGAAGCACTCTGTGGATAGGCTAAAATCGACTCAAAAGAACCAGGCTTGAATAATTTACCAAGAGTATTGGGCTGGTTCCATATTTGTTTATGTGTTAGTCTATTTTTTCACATTTCTATGTGATGTTTTTGTTATTTGTCTTTTGTGTGAGCTGGCGGAGTCTTGAAGCCTGAAGGTTGTAGCAAGGGAATGAACGAAGCTGGTTGTAGCAGAATGAGCATAGGATAGGAATATATAAAAGGCCTGGTACGATAGAAAGAGCGGGCTGCTTTCTTAAGATTTTAGAGGACATATTTGTCGGGAAAGAATGCAGTCTCTCTAATTGCTGATGGGTCCTTTATACGTAATATTTTTTAGCTGATATTAATACTATTATCTCCGTCTAACCTTCATTTCCACAGATCCTATTTCCTTCCTTCTTTATCTTCCCTAAATATTTTCTGAGTACAGTTTGGTTGTATCAATCTGGTATTATTTAGAGCATTGATCCTTACTACTGATGTTCGTCACCAGAATGGAGTCCTGAGTAGAGCAGGTGGAGGAGAAGTTGAAGCAGCTACCCACTCTTGAGAATGAAGTATCGGAACTAAAAGCCACGATCACTGCCTTACCCCAAAGAATAGATGAAACTTCACGGGTCATCCTTAAAGGGCAAGCTGTGGCTGCGGGCGCCCAAGATGACGTAAGCTTTTCCCACCGGCTGTCTACATTGGTGTCAGGAAGCACCGCGGAGGTGTCATCGTTGCCGAAGAAGATTGTGGAGAAGGACTGTCAGTCTAGGACACTCGACCTTCCTGTCTTCGGAAGTTAAAATATTTGAATTTTTCGTTTGAAGGGATATTTTTCAATAAACAAGCTGTCGGAATTTGAGGATTTGGAAGCAGTAGAGATGTGTTTTGAGGGGAAGGCTCATTCATGGCGGAGGTTTGAAGAAAGGGAGAAGGGAGAGATCATTCACTTCATAGAAAGAGCACTACAAGAAAACAAGGCTTTCTGCGACGTTTTTATAACGTCACAGAATATCTTGTAACTCGACCTTCCTGTATTCGGAAGTTAAAACGTCACAGAATGTCCAAAAAACGTCACAGAATGTATTTTGCAACATTTTAAAAAACGTCGCGGAATGTAGTGTACGCAAAAGGTTTCCGCGACATTTTATGAAAAACGTCGCGAAAAATGCTGACATTTCGCAACATTTCGAAAAACGTCACTAAAAGGTTGGACAATCCGCGACGTTTTTAAAAACGTCACAGAATCTCTAACATTCCGCGACGTTTTTAAAACGTCATAGAATCTTTTTCGAAAATGTCGCGGAAGGTCTCCAATAACGTTTTTAAAAACGTCGCAAAATGTCTTCCGCGACGTTTTTATTATTATTTTTTCATTTTTTTGAAAATCAAATTAATTTAATAATTTTTTAATTTTAATAATTATTTTTTAAAATACAAGTTTTTAATCTTATTTGTTTAATAACTATTTAATATTATTTATGAATTTTATTTATTTAATAATTCTTCAATTTTTTT
>JANKOD010000001.1:6331461-6345565 GCA_026284645.1 Erythroxylum acuminatum
CTTTGACCAATTATCAAACCAAATCTAAGAGGATTGTCCACTCCCAATGTGTGTTTTGATTAGAGGATAAACTTGTTCCATTTCCTTAACATTTGAATAAAGTACCAGGAATGCTCTTTCCTCTCCTTAATATGCTAAAAACTATAAGATAATATTCAATAGTTCATTTGGACCATAGAGCCTCCTTAATAGTACATTCTCCATATTCTTTTGGAAATTAAGATTAATTGACTCATTTGTAAGGAAATGAACCTCAATCTCCCTTCCTGCTTTCTCTAGCAAAGCTGCTCCCACTTTATTTTTGCACCTTTGAAGTTATCAACACTTCCTGTTGGACCCTGCTTGGTTCCGAAGCCCAATGCTTGGAATCATGCAATGTGAGCTTATTACCCTGAAGGGTTATTTCCATGAACCCTTATTAGCTGTCATAAGTTCATCCTCATTCTCATAACATGTAACATCCCATTCCCTATGGGAAGGGTAAATTAGTAATTGTAAGTGAACGGTGAGAGCTTAGAATTGTACTTACATGCTCATGCATTTTGTGACATACATACATTGTGACTAGTGAATTTGTGCACATGAAAATAATTGTACATGCATTCATTGACAGTCCGGGTATACTTGGTTATAAGTGTGATTGTTTTGAGAATTTTGGATTTATTGATTTTGAAAGTTTATTTGGAGAGTGAAATTAGTGATTTGGTAATTTTAGGGAATTTTAGAAAGTTTTTTGGGAATTTTTTGGGGTAAATCCTGAACTAGGAAAAATGCCGAGCGGCAGACCAATTAGTCAATGGTAGTAGAATTTATTGTCAATAGCATTGATGTTTGATACATGGCTTTAGGAATTTTGGACAAGTGTTATTATTGGAACTTGGGCTTGGAATTGATTAATGAAGAAGGAAGTGTTCAAAGCTTGACACATGGCAAGCTCTTAGCCATGTTTTTAGTTAAAAATACCTTAGTTACATTCATTTCTAAGCTCTCTTACCCTCTCATACGACACTCACTCTTTGAAACACAACTTGGAGACCATTTTTAGAGTTCTTCTTCTTCTCTTCTTCGTGGATCTCTCCTTCCTCTTCATAGGTTGTGCTTTTCTTCCACTCTAAGCTAGCTTTCATCTTCTTCTTGTTCCCTTGTCATCTTGTTCTCCATTCCACCAAAGAAATTGCTAGCCTTTCAACCCTAAAGATGGAGATGATTTTCGTGGTTAATGGTTGAAGCTAGGGTTTGGAGTTTTGTTTGAAGAACTTGATGATTTGGTAGCTTAATCAAGTAAGTTTGGTGCTTTTGTGTTATATATAAGCTATCATGATCAGAACGTAATGGTTGAGTCTTGCTAGTGTTGTGTCTTACTTGATGCAAATAGATGTTATGTTTGTGTTTTGGAAGTGTGTATGTTGAGTCTTAAATTCATGTAACTAGATAGAGAGGGTTAAGGATACTAATGATGAGTTTGATGATATGATTTGGTAAGTGTGTGAGTATGTCATGCGTGATGGAATTGATGTTTGTTGTTTTGGTTTTTGCATATGTCTTGAATGTATAGGATGAGTAATAATGTATGTTTGGATGTATGATGAGTCCTAAAGTATTGGAGGTGTATTTTGAGAGGGTTAGAGATTGAATGATGAGCAAAAGAGAGGATTGGATGAATGTTCATGTACATGCCCTGTTTTTCGTTCTTGATAAATGATAGACTATAGGTTGGTTGTGAGCAAATTATGGAGTTGAAATGATAGGGATTGTTGAGTAGATAAGAACTAGAAGTGATGATTTAGGTATAAGATGGATTTGGTAAGTTGAATGTTAAGGTTGAATGAATGAAGAAAAATCTGGAAAAATTTAATGGTTGATCTTTGAGTATGTTCCAATTGTATAGTCATAAGTGCTTATGTAGTTGTCTAAATGAATTGAGTGTTAGTTTAAATGAAAACTAGATGAAAATGGCTACCGTTCTTATGAAGATGTGGATTTTGGATTTGGTTTTGAAGTGTCCTAAATGTTAGCATGAAGTTAGGAAAATGAGTGCATATGATTGTATTCAATTGAATGTGTATGAACAACTAAGGACTAGGAATTGTGTATGAGTGAGTTGGAGTTAGACTTGAGGTGTCTATATGTGTATTTCCTCAATTGGAAGGAATGATTGTGTTTAGAATGTAGAGATAAGGTGTGTGGATATAGTGATGGAGAAGATGAAATGAGATTGATACATGAAGTGAGTTGGTAATTGTTGATATAATGGAATTAAATTGTGTTTCAATGATTTTGCAGTGATAATTGCTTAAGAATAGGTGATTTGGGGATGCTTAAAAGTGTATGGAAGGTTAGAATGGGTTTAGGACCTTTTGGAGGAAGTTTAGAAGTGAAAACTTTAGTTGAACCGTAAGTTACACGGTCTGCCCGTGTGAATTTACACGGCCCATGTAAATTGGGGCGCAGGGTCACATTTTCTCCAGAATGTCACACGGCCTGACCGTGTGATTTCACACGGTCCGTGTATTTTGACCCCCTTATCGACAGAATTGGAATTTTTGGTCTTCATGAAAGTTGTAGCCCTAGATGTCTTCTTTCCAACCGTCCAAGAACGAAGTCAATCCGACATCTAGAACGAAAGTTATGGCGTTTTTTCCAAAGTATGTCAGTGGAGTAAAGTCATGAACATGGTTGCTTCTTTTGACCATAACTCCTTCTATAGACCTCCAAATGACTTGATTCTTATGGCATTAGTTTCCTAACACATTTTCCAACATCTCCACAAAAATTTGTGTCAATTGGTGTTGAATTGAAAGAGATTGAACAAAAGAAAGTGTGGGAGTCTGTTGGAACAATGTCATTGGGGATAGTTTTACTGAGTATAGTTCAATGTTTTGATCATAATTGGACCTATAGGACCCCAAATGAGGTGATTCTTCTTTTGAAAGTAAACTAGAGAAATAGGGCTACAAATCCTATGAAAAAGTGAAAAGTCGATTCAATCCCTAAGATATTCAAATTCTTGATGGAAGTCGGTATAGTACTGAATGATACCCGGGATTTGTCATGCATGTAGTGTACATCTTTCATTTCATTCCTGTGCATTATGAAACATCAATAATTGTGCAAATTGTGATTTATATATGTTATTTGGTTATAGAGGAGCAACTGGAACGTCAACCTACAGACGTTGTCGGACCTTCCAGGCACTAGCTTTGGGAGCAGTTGGTGAGTAACCTAGACAGTTCCTCTTATTTGTTTATGTTTTGAATGACTGAATGAATGTGTTTTGATTATGGATTCCGGACAGGAGGTCCGATGACTGTGTACTGGAAATTGTGTTATTGAAGTGCTGATTGATGTGAATATGGGACCTATGTGTTTTATCAAGTGATGAATTGTGTTACATGCATTCCATTCATGAATGCATAATCAGGTAATGGCAGTTGGACCTGAGTAGCCACCATTAGAGCTTAAAGCTCAACCAGTGAAAACGAGCCTCGAGCTTGAAAGTGATTCAGAGCCATTGGCTCAACGATTAATGAGCCCAGTATCCAATGGATACGGGACAGTTCAGGCACTCGGTCACAAGGAAAAGGGTCTCATAAGAATTTATATGCATTTGTTAAATGTGTTTATTTGGTTGATTGGCAAAATTGTCTATGTGTATATGACAATGTAATAATTGTGTATAGTGCTCAATTGTGGAATAAGTGTTATGTGGATTGATGTGTGCTTTAATTGAGTGAATCATCGATGATGGTTAACTCATTGAGTTCGCAAAACTTGACAAAATTGCATCATTGTTTTTCAGGATCGATAGGCGACTCAAAAGCTATAGTCCCAGTGCGTACCCTGCGGTAAGGGGGCGCTACACAATTCCACCAATACAAATGCACTAACCTATGATCTATCACATTTAACCATATACTTCTATTTCTAATACCTCATAACTTTCAAGTTTCTCAGTTTCCGAAAAGGCATCGATCTTCTAACTAATTCCAATAGTTCGAACTCTTACTAAATGCCCATGCGTGTGACCTATCCATATACGATTCTGTATGTAACTTGACATGTATTTCAAAACACCCATATAAGATCTCAATTCTGGCGCTTTGATACCACCTATGTTGGTTCTCGTTTCCGAAACCCAACCTCTTAACAGAATACCATTATACTTGAGCGTGGTTCCTGTAATCTTTTTTTCTCTGATGCCAAACATATTGGACCCCGACCCCAGAGCCCAACCCTTGAACCATAAAGCGAGGGCGTAATCCAATGAAATCATGAAGCTTAAAGTCTCATACCATTGCTATACTCCTTTTTCATAACACACATTACAAATATATAACAATACCTCGCATTTAGGATTTATCATCTCAAATCGATAACTTCCTCGAGTACTTAAATTTCAATTCAACCTTATCCAAAAGCAAAACTATATATTTCCGCTCAACATCATCCATACATAGTTCATAATTCATTAACATCAAAAGATAAGTGTTTTTTACACAACTGAAATGACATTTCAAACCACAATACATCAATGCCTCAACAACCCAAAGTACATAAGACACTTGAACTAATAATACTTGAAACGCAACTAAAACCCCATGGTTACAAAATTATAGCTTAAAACACAAAAATATACAACTTGGAGTGATGCCTTGAATCTTAGTCACTTGGTCTCTTGCTCAACACCTGAAGACGGGGAAGAAAGGGGGGTGAGCTTAAAAGCTCGTGGGTAACATGTTTATAATTGAAAAACAAGCAAAAACCATTTTAAAAACTCATTGCCATGGTACAATTTCGAAACCATAGTAATTTCACACTTAAAAATCATAAAGCACTTATTTCATGAAAATCTCAATTTGTCAAACAAATCAAAATAGCACAAACCATGTATGCATCAATTTTGGCAAACATGTCATGAGCATATTGGCACATCAAATTGGTTCGGGTGGATCCAAAATAGAATGTACTACGCATTTCCACATAATGGTCTTGCGTAGCCGTGAACTTATGGGAGTCCATGAAGGAGCTCCATGCCACTAGCGGGCAGGCGAGAGAAGCCTTTTTGTCAAAGTGCACTTGACTTAACTTAGGGGATCACCACAAACCCACATAACATGTATTTCCTGACTTGTCAAACATATTGCCCATAAGGGCATATTTCAGAAACTTGTTTTCTTAAGCTTGATACCCTTTTAAAAAAATCACTTTCATGTTACATACTATGCAGCACATTTTCAAAGTATCTGAAGAACAATGAATGCACATTTAGAAGTAGTTGAAACTAATTTATTTCCACTTTTTTTAAAGGAGTATTAATGGCCTATTACTAAATCATAAAAATGTAACCCCCCTTGAAGTCCTTGATTATGGCTTGTTCAAAAATGTCTCTCCTCTTACTCCTCTTGCCCTTCTTGATGTTCTTCAACATTGACAAAAATTCCAAAATCAATAGAATTCAAATTGGAAAACCTAAAGGACCAAAATCATGAAATTGATCCTAGAATACTTATACCCATACATTTACTAAGCTCTTGAAACCAAAACCTTTCCAAAAATTCAAAGGCTTAAAAACAACTTACCTTAAATCTTTACCAAATGAAGAAATGTTTGGTTCAAAAGAAAGCTCTTATCTTCCTCTACCTTTTTCCCTTCTTATACCACACCTAAATCTCTCTATAAGGCTTAGAAAAGATGAAACCCTAACTCAACTCTCTTCTTTCTTCTCAACCACCAAAACCTCTCTTCTTTCTCTCTTTGATTTTTGTTATTTCACTCCTTCCTTTCCCAATTTCGTTTCCCCCCTCTTTAGGAAGAAGACAACACTTCTTTTTCCCCATTTTACCCTTAATGATTGAGAAAAGTCCACCTTATCCTTCCCTTAATGCCTTATGGTTTTTAAACCTAAGTGACTCGCCAAAATTGGCCTTACACTCTCCCACTACTTTAATAGTTCAAAGCCCTTAGCCCATGTCATGTTATCTTACCCACATTAACAAACTAATTAATTCCAACATGACTAATCTAGCAAGACCCCAAAATTTATCTAATCATGCTTATAAAAAAAAATTCAGGGGCCAACAATAACTTTGTATTGATAATGTTTCTCATTTCCAATGAGATATCTAACTAATACCTACTGTTTTTCTTATAGCATAACCAAAAACAAAAAAAATATTTGTAGTGTTTAAATTTTCAATTAAAGAAAGATAAATACACTTTATTCTAAGTCAGAATTTGTCTAAAAAGGTCTTCATCATTGACTCTATATGATTCTTATAATGATTTTGAGAAAATATCATGCTTCTTTGTTTGTCATAGGGAATAGAATTATAATGAGCTTATTTATATCAATTTTTATAATAAAGAGGAATATATGAATGATAAGATATTGCATGCTCTTTTAGTTTTATCTTCCACCAAAGTTGTGCCTATTTTTGTCTTGTGAACCATATTTTATAGGTTTAGAATGTGAACTATATATAAAAGTATTGAAATTATTTTTACCTTTAGACCTAGAAGATTATTTATGAGTATTGAAATTTTCATGTCTAGAATTTAATGTCATATGCAGATTGTTGATGACAAAAAGTAATGATTCATCACGATGAGCATAATTTTTCTTTATAGAAAAAAAATGTATTGACGTTGTATGGTGTAATTTTATAAGTGATCAATTCTTTAAGGACATTGATCTCTTTTATTCGATGTCTCATTCATGTGCAACTAATTATGCAATTTATATTTATGTGGATTGTTGACGATTGACTTATGATAATACATATTGTTGATAGTTGACTTATGTTAATGCGGATTATTGATGATTGAGTTATATTAATGCAATTAATGTCAATGATTGAATGTATGTTTGTAATGATGATTGAATTTAGTGTAATGTTAATATTAAATTTTATTTTTATAGATATCCAATATAATGACACCTGATAGAAAAAAAGGAAAGAAGGTGACAAGTATCAAAATTGTTGAATAAAAGGATCTACATCTTCAACCAAATCAACAGTTCCTAGCCAACAACAACATTTAACCTCAGCCACCAATGAAGCAAGTCAACAACAAGCATATTCTTTCTCAAATAATCGTGAATCAACTAGTACAGAGGGATCTACAGGTTTGTTAATCTTTAACACCTACAAATAGACTTTGCTCAAATATATATTTACATGTTTAATGCGTATTTTCTCATCATTATTTATTTATTGTCAGGTTCCAATGTCAACATCATAAAAAGATGAAGAGGTATATCCAGAGGTTGTGAGTTACAACGAATGAATGTTGCAATGAATAGCAAGTTGTTAGTATATATTGATAGTTCATAAGGTCGTCCTTAGACAAGATCCAATCTACAAGATTGTCAAGTGAGTTAGGGATTATTGCGATAACATAATTACCTTGCTTGAAGCATGCTAAGAACTTAAAGGAAGACAACTTGCTTGAAAATGCTTTGGATAAAGTTGTGGTAATTTTTTTTTTTTAACTATATGCAATATTGTTTCACTTATTCTAAGATTAATTTCACTTTTACTTATCATTCATAAATGAAATTGAATGTCGATATTGACAACCATAATGTTTAGACTATATGACTTCACTATTGACACAAAGGTCTAGGGATCGTCATTATAGGTTGCATCAATATTACAAATCTTTTCCTTATGATGTGGAGGTAAGGAGACATGTTCAGGAACAAATGTCTCCAGAAAATTGGAATAATTTGTGTGATTATTGGACCTCTCCCAAAGTTCAGGTTTGTTTTCTTTCCCATCACATTTACTTCCAATAATTTTGTTAGATGATTTAATGACTATCTTTTTTCTTTATCTATGAAAATGTGAAAAAACAAAGGTCAATAGAGAAAAAAATGAAAACTCCTCACAATCAAAGCTTCAAATCATTTGTAGTCGTCCGTAATGAATATGAAAGCTCTTTGTTTATAAGTTATAATTATATCAATAAAGAATACATTATTTATTATGTTTTGTATTTTTTTTTCCTCATAAAATAGAGTGAGAAGGAACTACATGGACAAGAGTGTGATATGATCACACTATACAAAGTCAATCACTACAAGGAAGGTCAAGGGTGGATGTTAAAAGAAGCAGAAAATAACTATATAAGTATAAAATTTTGTTTAAATTTTTAAGTTTGTTTATCTATGTAGTACTAATTAATAATATTTGCATTGAATATTGGTTTTGCTTTTTTTAATTTTAAAATAAGATATAAGAGTTGTTACAAAAATCAATGTCCGAAAGGAATAAGGTAAATGTAGAAGACATTTACAATACCGTGCTTGGTACACGTTCCGGTTATATTAAAAGTCTTGACTTTGACCTTGAGCCAAATGTTTCATCCTCATCAAGATCTATATACATTCAACATCTTTAAGAGGAAAAACAAGTCACTTAAGGTTCAATTACAACAAACTGGAAGAAAAAAAGGTTGGCCAAACATGAAAAGTACCTCAAAAAATTACTTAGCCGGAATTATCAAAGCAGTGAAGATGAATTTAATACTTTTTTCTGATTACATATTTGAAGAAGATGCAAAGGAGCTTAGTGATTTGTATTAATCTTGTAAACTAATCTCTGTATTTATTATTTTGTATATAAGTATTGTTAAAGTTGTAACTTGTACATAGGGAAATTTAATAATTTTTATTTTTTTATATACAATGCTTCAAATTATCAATTATTTTTGTATAATTTTTTGTATAATAAATTAACAACAGAAATATATATTATTTACAATAATATGGATTAAAATGCAACAAATAATTATAATTCAACATAATATAACATTTTGTTAAAATGTAGATCATAAATTTGATTATATTTTACAAAAACGTATCTAAAATTATTTGGCTACGTTTTTATAAATGTAACTACAAACATTTAACTATATTTATAGAAATATAACTAAAAACTTTTGATTATACTTGAAAAAACTTAGTTGAAAAATAGCCAAAAACTTTTTACTACGTTTTTAGAAACGTAATTAATAGTTTTGCCTATGAAAACTAAGCATAACCAAAAAAGTATTGACAATAATTTCTCAAAGTATTGCTAATAGTACAAATAAAATGTAAGTAAAAACTATTAGGACCATGCGCCAAAAAAAAAAAAAAAGGTCTCGGTTACAATTATCACTTTACGAGTACACCGTCCAAGAAACTAAGCAAACCCAGCAAGTTATTCTCTTCTCTTGCAAAGTAATCACGTGTCAGCAAACCATCATGATCACAAATGGAACGGCAAGAGAATCACAAGTAACTTCTGTTCGCTTACTTCCCAATCCCCATTTAAGCTATCGCCTAAGCTATCTTCTTAATTATTGTGTTTCTCTCCCGCAAGCTCTGGAGTAGAAACGGACAAGAAGAAGAGCAAAGTTGAAAGAAAAATGTCGGATTGGGGTCCAGTGTTTGTTGCAGTGGTTCTGTTTGTGTTGTTGACTCCTGGGCTCTTGTTCCAGTTGCCAGGTCGTAACCGGTGCGTCGATTTTGGCAACTTTCAGACCAGTGGTGCTTCGGTTTTGGTCCACGCAATCCTGTACTTTGCTCTCATTTGCGTCTTCTTGGTTGCCGTTAGAGTTCACCTCTACCTTGGTTAATGATAAGACCAAGGAGTAATTTTAATACTTGTAAACGTTAATTTTTTGGGTCTTTGCTGATTTATTTCAATATGAAGTGGTCTATTCAATCATAACATTTCAGAGTGGACATCATTGATGACAGATTGATTCAGTAATTAAAGTTTGCAGTCTTCAGCCAACTTTGCAGTGAATTCCCAACTTTGCAGTCTTCAGCCAGCTACTAACTTTGATCTTTCTCTTTTGAACTCATACAAGCATTTGGGTAGCTAGTCTTTCCTCCAAGTTTATATCTTGTGAGAAGCTGGAAACTTTCTACTTGAAAAGCACTAAAGACAGAGAGAAGAATATCCACAACTGAATTTTACAGTTTACTGAGCAGTGCTTCAGATTTTGTTCTGACGTAATCAGGGACAGAATTTTAACTGCTCCGTGCTTATGAACATAACGTGTAATGAACGAAAACAATGTCGTGAAAATTAAGTACACTTCACTACCAATAAGAACTATATTATAGATAGAAATTTGGCCCAATTCAAGGGGTACTGACGCTTATGATCAATGGCAAGAAATAATGAATCAATTACTTGCAGAGAAATTAAAGAGTCATGTGCGATTGCGGTGCGTGAATAATACAGAATACACCGACTGTGCCAATGAAGAACAATAATAGATTTCTTATCAGAGACGCAATGTACAGATATTTAATATGCTTATATTCCTTTCTTTCTTATCAACCTACAACCAGATCAAACATCAGCTCCTAAGTTCTTCATCTTTATTGCCTACAAAGAAAAGAACTTTGCAAAGAAAGCCGACGACCAAACAGAAACAGAAATGGCGGATTGGGGTCCGGTGGTAATCGCATTTGTGCTTTTTGTTCTACTAAGTCCAGGTTTGTTGTTTCAGTTGCCTGGAAGAAACAGAGTGGTCGATTTTGGGAATATGCAGACAAGTGGCGTTTCGATACTTGTCCACACCATCATATTCTTTGGCATCATCACCATCTTTCTTATCGCAGTTGGTGTTCACATCTATTCAGGATAGGAATTGCTAAGTTTTTCACCCTGGTTGTTTTGTTTAATAGCTTTTATTTGTTATTCTGCTTCTCATATACTTATCTCTGGTTTTGTTTCATCCTTCAATCTGCAGTTTCTGGGTGCTTAATAGAATGAATTTGCTAAAATATTGATGAAAGCTAGGAGCTTTGGGACTTTGTAACTCTTGGTATTCTAATGCTTGTGTTAGTTCTTTAATAAATAAGAGTTTTCATCTTTCTTTGTAAGCTTCATCTGGTAGATTGAAGGTCCACAAATTTGTCTATGTCATTTAGTTCAGGGTACAACCTGAACGAGTTTAACAGCTGTTTTGTAATTATTCGTGGAAGTGCTTTGTGCCCAAATGTATTGTTGGATAGAAAAAATAAAGAATGTTTTATGTAGGAATTTTTTAAAGTGGTGATGGGGATTCCTAGGTAAGTAACAGGAGGTTGAATCACATCCATGTGGGAAATATCACCCCAGATCTTCTGTCCAGTTTTACTCTGTCTTATTCTGTCTCATAGAATCTCAGCCATTAATTTTGCGGGACCCACGCGGGCTCCATGCAGACCCCACATAAATAAATGGCTGAGATTTATTGGACACAATAAGACGTCATAATATTGGACAGGGGATCTGGACTCTGTGGATAGATAGATTGATAGATGCTAAAAAGAAGAAGAAAGGGCAGGTACAATCAGTAAACCATGCAAAAAACCTGCCATATCCTATTGCACTAGCCTAGTGAAAAGGACAAAATCGAAAAGAGACTTTGTTGGGGCTCATCCTACAGTTTCATCTTAATTAACTTGCAGTAGCATAGCAGAGATGAAAGCTGACTCCTCCAACTCTCTCGTCTTAACACTGTACACACTGATCCTCCAACTCTCTCGTCTTAACACTGTACACACTGATCTTAGACCTGACACCCCCATTCAATGACAATTGGCGTACGCATAGGCTATGGAGAGACAGAGAAAGAATGCATCACCTTGCATGGGAAAAAACGTATTAGAAGACTGTGAGATCGAGGTTAACGGTCTAGAACTGTGATGTAGCATAGCATCGTAGCCCAAAAAGAGTGTAAGATGAGAAAAGCAGAGGTCGGCTGCAGCCGTCCACTGTATTTATCTCTATATCCATACGTTTATGGAGAAAACAATCTTTTTCTTCTACGTTATTGACAACACTAGTATATCAGTTCCCATTCGAATTCGAGACAAGCACAGATATTGAAAGGAAAACAAAAGGTACAATACCCTTTTGTTTTTTTTCTTTCAAGAGTAGAGACAGAAAGAGAGAATCCATAAGGATCTTCAAAGCTGAACAATCAATAAGATGTGTCACCTCATTCCATCCTCAAATAGGAAAAACAGGCATGCCGTTTAGAGTTGTTCGTGTCAAAACTACAGCAAGTAACCCATTACCTTGAGAGGGAATCATGTTAAGTGCGTGAGATTCAGCTTAGGCACAGAATTTGTTTTTGAAAACTGCAGATTGCATTTTTCTCATTAAACAACATTCATTACTTAGGTATATAGGCTTACGTTCCAAGTTCCAACAAACTAAAGACAAAAACAAGTTAGAAATGAGGGAAAGTGAGTAACATAAATAAGTGAAAAAAAGTTTGAAGAAGTAAAATGAACAGTCTAATAACTCAAATATAACTTTAAAAAATCAATAATAAACATATACTTAAATAACAAAATAATATAATCACTGCTTTAAAAAAAATAAGAAATAACTAAAAAATAGTTTGAAGCAATTTAATCAATACTCCCCTTTGCTTCAAACTTCACCGAGTACTTCTCTTCTTACCTTCCAAAGCACCTTGTTTTTTAAATATAATACACTTCTCATTATTATAACCAAATTTATTAATGCACTTTGTCACCAATCAAAATTTTTAGAGTACAGTTCTCCATAATGCACCAATTATCTTTAAAAAAGTTTCTTCTTTTATTACTTGCACTATATTTGCAATTCTTTTGTAAATGCTCAAATATCTTGTACTTGTAATATTTAAAAAAAATTCCTTCTGCTAAGAATCTTTTGCTTCATAATCAAACTTCTTACAATTGCTACGCCGAAGAACATTGGCCTTTTCCTTTGATGATGAAGTTTTGGCCAAGTAAACTCTATCAATTTTTTTTTCAATTCCATCATCTCTCTTAGATCTTCTTTGATCTACAACTTAAAGAGTGTTAAATAATTCTACAAATGTTATTTTTTATAGATCTTCATAATCTTAAAATGAGAAATTTTGGCTCATATCTTTTGAAAAGAGTTACATAAAAACTAATCAACTACTAATTGATTAGGAAAGTTTTCACCAACCAATTTGATTTGATTGACAATGGACATGAGCTTGCTTCCTTATTCCTTGACACCTTCATATTTCTTTATATTTAGCATCTCAAATTCTCTCTTGAGATTCAAAATTTACATCAATCTTGTTTGATGTTGCCTTCAAATTCTTAAGTTTCTTTCATGTTTCTTTAGGTTATTCACAATCTATTATTCTTGTAAAAATTTCCTTTGACACAGCCAAATGTAGACAAGAGAGCACTTTTGATTTCCTTGTCACTTTATCATGTCTTTTTTTAAATGTAAGGTAAATATATAGAATCAAAAATTATGTACACGGTCTTTGGGATATGCCCCGATCAAAGTTTGTAATCATAACATCAATATCAACAATACATCCAAAATATCAAAAAGTGATTAGCTCTGTGGGGTACAATCTATACAAAATCTTATACATTACAGTTTTTATGTTAAGAACTACATCAAAGCTCGTAACAGAAGCAGAATCTAACTAGATAGCATTCTTGATCTTCCATACCGTATAGATGGTACACATGAATGCCAGTCTGGCGGCTTTGCTTCTAAAACTCGCTCTAGTGTAATCTTTTCGAATCCACTTGATTGCATTAGGTAGTGTAGTCATGGCTCGTGTCAATCCCAATCTTCCCCGTATGGAAGCCCAAACTTCACCTGTAAAAGAGCACTTAAAAAATAAATGGTCAACAGTTTTTGGTTCAACATTACAAAAGCCACATGTTCGATCTATCTCTAAAAATAGTAGGTTATCCTTTGTTGGTAGTCTATTTCGAAGCTAAGCCATGCAATGAAGGAGAATTTTGGAGGTATGTATTGCTTCCATATAAATGCCATCCATGGACGTCTTGTATGCTTGACTCTCAATAATTCATAGATTTTCTGTGTTGATGGAGTTCCATTTATACATAACTTCTGTATGTCATACACTACTTCCCTTCGGCCACCCAACTTATCCACCAATTTATTCCGAATCATTGCCAGTTTTTTCAACATGGGTGAGTCACGGTTGTGAGGTTCCCAATCCCATATTGATATGTCCTTCGAATATACTTCATGAATACATCTTAACCATAAGGAATCTGCTTTGGCATTAATATTCTGTAGGACTTTAGACAACA
>JANKOD010000001.1:6361587-6380392 GCA_026284645.1 Erythroxylum acuminatum
CATTCAATTTGGTTCAGTGATTCAAAAGATATACTTCAAACATTTTTGGACTGCTCTTGTCCAAAACAGTATACTATATACAACTTCCATCTAGAATTTAAACATCTTAGAAACTGAATTAGATTCCAATTTCTTCATACCATTTGTAGCTCCATGTCTCTAGTTTGCCAAAAATAAAAAAAAATCATCTTATTTGGAGCTCTACTATTCCAGAAATCATCAAAATACTGAAGTATGTTCAGTGGAATAACACCAGCTCATAATATTTAAAAACACACTCACTGTACCCGTCCCACGTTGTTCACTAACTCTTTCTCAATTCATTTCAGATGGCTATGATTTTTTAGTGGAGATGTAGATAAATGTCTTACGAATCCAATGGTTCAAGAATCAAGTCATTTGAGTGTCTAGAGAAGAAGTTATGGCCAAAAGAATCAAACATGTTTTTGTCCTCAATCATACTCAACCTGTTTCGGGGAAAAAGCCATAACTTTCTCTAGACATTTCTGATTAAAATGTTCTTTGGATGGTTCGAAAGATAACTTCAAGAGCTACAACTTTCATGAAGACCTCGAAGACAAATTCTATCTTCTATGTTTTCTTCCTTCTGACTTTTGTATCTTCTTACTTTTGCATCTTGTCACTTTTGCTTTCTTCTTAGTTTTGGTTCCTTCTTATGTTTCCTTCTTAGTTTTGCTTCCTTCTCAGTTTTGCTTCCTTCTTAGTTTTGCTTCCGCACATCTCCAAAAGTTCTAAATCACTATCTACACTCTCCAGAATATCTCCACTTATAAAGATCATAACTTTCAACTCAATTTTCCAAAAATTTCATACTATATACCGTTGAAAAGCTAGAAAGATAATGTATAACTTTCAAGAAGGCAACTTTGCCAAAATCTCTCTAGATCAATCCCAAATTTCCCCTGAATTCAGAACACAAATTTTACATTCAGTTCCCAATTCCCAACTTCATGACAAATTTTGAGATTCTTAAAGACAGAATTGAAATTCGATGTCTTCATAAGAAATGTAGCCATATGTTTCTAGTTTACTACAAGTAAAGAATCATCTCATTTAGATAATTAGAAAAAAAGTTATGGTTAACAGACCGAAGCACACTCAGTGAACATTTTCTAGTTCAACCACCACTTTATCTTTCCTTATCATAACTCATACCAAGATCACTCTTTCAACTCCCTCTACTTCTCATTTTCAATAAAATCACATTTAAAAACAATCATACTCGGAAGTTGTCAAGGAATGCATGTACCAATTTTTTATGTGCAAACATTCAATATTTATGTGCATATATTCTAGCATGATGCATGAGCAAGAAAATGCATTTCCTTATTCTCTCTTTAAGCTCCCATGTACTGAAATTTTGGGTCCTAACCCTTAATATGGGGACGGGATGTTACACTAATTATATTACAATTTAATTTGAATGAAATCAAATATCTTATATTTGATTCTTGAAGTTTCTCAAACTTTATAATTAAGTCTAACTTAATTTAAATTATTTCTCTCTTTTAAAACTTTTTTTATGTGTGACCTATTAGGTTTCTAATATATCTAGTATAATTAATTTTAATTTTAATTCATAACAGAAATAGATAAATTAAAACTATTTTAACTTATCTTTAATTATCCAATCAAATAATTTATAATCATAAATCAAGATTGATGTCTAGTATCATGTCATAACTATCTAAATATTAGGAATGTCAAAGTAATTTAACTCACTTGTTCATACATGGTTAGGATATATAATTTAATCTTTTCATCATCCAATATTCCAATTGGACATAAAGTAAGGTTCTAGTTTCTACTCATTTAAATCCATCATTTTCATTCTTATTAATTAGTAATTAACGTATAGTTGATATTTTAAAATACCTTTTCAAATCTCAATTCACGTTGGTCAGAGAATTTCTTAAATTACTACTAATCAATAATAGTGAAACATTATCTTTAATTACTTTAGAGTAATAAATCCTTTATTGACTTACTCAACTATTTATAGATAGTTCAAATTATATCCAAATACTATCGATTAAGCTATCGTAAATAGAATAGGTCATAAGTAACATCAAAATATAATAATTCTCTCATAAAATACCTTGGTAATCTCAAGTATACTGATCAGTTAAGCAACTATTATAATGAAGAAATTTACAGACACATAAGTAATATTTTATTTGAAATCCTCATGATAAGGTAAGTTCAGTGAACTTATTTTCTAATAAGTACTTATGCATTTGTTTAAATACCTTTATACTTTAGTTTATGAGATCAAGTACTTTCTTCGTAAGAAAAAAATATAATGTTAGTTTTACTATTTCATCTTAATGAAACTACAACTAAGAACAATTTAAGAATAATACATAAATGTACATTGAGTATTATAAGTTTAATTACATAATAATTATTCCAAGAATTTTATCTTTAATATTAAAACAACAAATGCAATTAACAAAATTTATAAAAAAAAATTCCTTATTGATTAAAATAATAATATCATACAAACCAATTGATCAGCCGCTAGATCATAAATTGACACACACATCATGCCATCAATGCTTCCCATAGCATTGGCTACTCCATAATCAGTTGCTCTCATGGAGGTTATGGCCTTATTTGGTTGATAGCTGATCAGTTAATTTTTAGCTGATTAACCAAAATCAACTATTTGACTTCATCAGGAAACTATTTATTTTGTTTGGTTATCATTCAACCCAACCAGCTAATTTGTGAAAAGCTGGGCATGTGTAGCATTTTGCCAAGCAGCTAATTCAGCTGTTTGGCAATTACTATTCTATCCTTACTTTTTCGCTACTATTCGTTATATTTATGTTGTTTTGTGAGTATTGTCACATCATTCCGTGACTAGCCACCATGGGTGACCCCATGACTAGTAGTAGCCATCATGGGATGACACCATGACTAATAGTCATACACGGTGTGCATGGAGTTGTTTTTCTTTATTATTATTATTATTATTATTATTATTATTACGAGATATAATAATTATATTAGAGTTATAAACTTAATTTTTGTAGAATTAAATACCTAAAATCTAAATTATTATAAGAATATTTAACGAAATACTAAGATATATAATATTCATACTCTTATATATTTTTTTAAAGGCATGTCCTTATAAGTCATTTTACACATAAACAGTTTACCAAACATCAAATGACAAACAGCTAATGCAATCCGCTGGTCAAATCAGCTGATATAATCAGCTATCAGCTAACAACTAATACAATCAGCTGATTACCAAACATGACCTATATAATTATGGAAAAAGGCAATCGAAATTCCAAAACTAGTAAATTACGTAAACCCTATTCGAATTTCTCTTAATGGTTAAATAAAACTTTGGCCTTATTTGGTGAAGAGTTGATAAGCTCTTTTTTAGCTGATTGACTCATTTTATATTGTTGACTTTATAAAAAAAACTATTAGGGTTGTTTGGTTATTAACTGCTTGGTTTGGCTGATTCAACCCAACCAGCTTATTTTAGATAAGCTCGTCTATAGGAGCTTTTCAAGCAATCGACTGAAATTTTGTATATTTAATGCCGATTTTGCCCTTTTCGTTTAAGCCCTTTAGGCAATTTAGTATTGATCCTGCAATTTTTTATATTTAATAATTTAGTTCTATATAAAAATATAAAAAAATGCAATATTTTGTGATATATATTACTTCTTATTTCTTAAGCAAAAAGCTAGTAACTTAAATTGGAATGTATTATATGAAGTGAATCACACATTAATACAAAACTCAATACACGAAATACAAATGCACAAGAAGGGGGGGGTTGAATTGTGTATATCTTTTTTTTCGTTGATCCCCTTATAAACAATTTCTTAAAAGAAACTTGTTCTTTCTCATAACCTTTTAAAAATCAATGCTGTAAAATATTTTCGAAACTAATGTATGAAAATAGTAAGATCAAAAATTCAAAGTTAAGAGAGAGTTGAGAAATGAGAGATGTCGACATAGTAGATTTATCCTGGTTCACCCCTAAAAACGTAGGTTACGTCCAGTCCTCAGATATCTTTCTGAGATTTTACTATCTCACAAATCGTTACAAGTATTCTTTGACACTGAGCCTCTTCAGGTCTCTTACAACAAGTATTCTTTCACTCTTAGCCTCTTCAGGCTATCTGCGCTTCTTTCAACTGAAAGATAGTTTGAGCTTTGTTACAGGAAAATAGCTCTAGATTTTTCGCACAATAAATTCTCTCAAAAATTGCTTAGCTTTTTAATTTCGCTAACTTCTGTAGTCTTCAACTCTGACTTGTATTTATAGCCTTCGTCTTCAACTGCTTCTTGAAAACTGCTTCTTTCTTCTTGTTTTTGATCTTTCAAGAATCAGTTATTTAGTTGAGCTCTGTAACCAACTCAAGCTGATTTGTAATCCAACGTGGTATCGGATCTTCCGTCTCACTTTCTTTCGTTTGACCTTTTAATTTGCGCTTCGGTCTGACTTTCTTCATTCTGATGTTTTTCTCCTTGTGCTTCCGTCTCATTTTTATTTTCGCGCCTTGCATCTGATTTTCTTTCGTCTGTCTTTTGTATCGTCTGACTTCATCTGCTTCCGTATGCTTTTTGTCTTAGTGCTTCCGTCTGCTTTTTCTATTTATGTGCTATCGTCTGTCTTTTACATCGTCTGTTTTTCTTCCGTCTGATTTTTGGCTTTGCTCCTTCCGTCTGCTTTTTTGTTATGCTTCCGTCTTACTTTCTTTTGTCATTATTATTTGTTCTCCATCAAAGTTGTTTACGTAAAGTCATTTTGACTTAACAAATATAAGACCAATTAGGACTAAAAGGTTTCAAGTATATCTGGAGCTTTTCAGCCCTTATTTTTATTTCCAAAAGACCTAGGACTATAATTTTCTCTCTAAAATAAGATCTCTAAATACATGTTGTTTAAGAGGGCCACTGAGCTCTCTAACATTGTAAATTAACAATGAAATTTAAGTTAGAAAGTTATTACCTCCAATTCTAGTCTTACTATCCCTCCTTCCTAGTTTTCTCCTTAAGTTAAAGGGGGGATCGCTATGAAGTCATCCTTTAATAACTCCTTTCTCTCCTCATCATGCTCCAGCTTGGAAAGATAACTTGTTTAAGCTTTAAAGCTTCCCTTAGGGTGCAAATTTTGATTAACAACCTAATCTTTGGGGAAGCTTGAACTTTGGGGCTCAAATTTATAATTCTCTTAAGGCAAGGGTTTTATCCCCTTTATAATTATGGCTTCTTCAGTTTGAGGGTTCCTCTCAAAGTTCTCACTCAATTAACCAATAGTTATTAAGTGAGGATTCTTAACATTGGAATCAAAGATCAACTGATCAAAAATTGATACCACATTTAAAAGGTTGTAATAATAGAAAATCAATTCTACACACTTCTTTTAATTCCAAATAAGCGTTTAAGTCTGTCTTTCCTATAAAAGGTGGTATCTTTATACCACCCATATTGTTATTCACTTTTTCTTTACCTTTTATTATAGCCTAAACCAAATCTTCCCTCTCCTTTTCCCCTCATTCTACCTACTCGTTCACCTCTCTCTCCTCTACCTTCCCTTAGGTTTAACTCCCCCAAGTAGTTGACAACATTCTTAACCTTATTCCTCAAATTCATCCACTTTAGTAGGTACAGATGAGTTTAGATGTAAACTAGCTTTGGCAACTTCATGTTTCTCCAACTTATCCTTCACTTCACCAAATTACCTGATGAGATGTTTATATTACCCTTCTGTCATGTTTATGATAAACGTTTGGTCTATCTCCACTATATCCATCTCACTTTCTTCCTTGTCTTTAGAAGAGTTTTTATTTCAATTCTATGTCAAAATGAAATTGAAAGAAAATATTAGTGGCAAAAGCACTCGGTCACATATTTCTTTCAAAATTCACTACATTTTACAACATAAAATCTTGACTAAAGATTATGCGCAAACTCGTTAATTTATCAAGAAGGATAATTTTAACCTTCCCTTTTTTTAAATAACTCCTAACAAAGTAAAATGGATAGAAACAATCAATGAACACTATTAGAGCCTAATAAAGTACAAAAAATCAAAAACCAAAAGTTAAAATCTACATAACCCAATTAGATCAAATAGAGGAGAAGAAGAAGAAGAAGAAAAATTTAACAAAAAAGATCGAAACAGTAAGAAAAAAAGAACACACATAAACAAAATGTATATAATAAATAGAGTAACTTGTTCTTGTTAAATAAAAATTAAAAAATGTTGCTTGTAAAGAATAATGCAATTATCAGGCACTTTCTATGATTTAGATAGCACTTTTTAGGAGTTCTCTTGACAAAATTTTTGGCATTGGATTAAAATGGAAACTAAGTAGGCCAATATGTAATTTGAAATCAATGATTCTCCCAATAAACTTTGAATTTTCTTTTTCTTTTTTCTTTTTTTCTTTTTCTTGTTTTTTTTAACTTGTAAAATCAGAAACAGGAAATAAAATGATAAGAAAAACTAATAAAATCAAATATTTTGTAAGGTCTTATAAAAAATTCTAGGGTTGATCACCACTAGCAAGTTAGATAAGATTACAAGTTATTAGAGAACCTAAAGCAATATACTACAAGAAATTATGTTTTTAGTGAAAGCAAAAGTTGTCACTAAAAGTATTAATATTAGTCACTACTATTAATAGTATCCAATTTTTAAAGTCGTCACCTCTCGTCACAAATACCTCAGTCATTAATGAAATAATAATCATTATAATTAAAAGAAATTGCATAAATACATACTTAGATCTTTGATAAGATCTTAGCTCCTTTTACATGCCTAATAGCTCTAGTGCTTTATAGTATATTATTATCTGAATAATGCAAGGGACTATACTAAATTCATTAAAGAATTTATTGACTCAATTAATCATTTACATTAAACGAAAAATGTATTTGGACTGCTTAACAATTAATGTTATATTAGAACATTTCGAATATCAATATAATATTGTTCTAAGTAAAATATACTTTAACTAGAATTTACTTCTAGTTATAAGGATAATTTAATATCCTTATAACCTTAAACTCAAATACTCATACATAAAATAAATAGGTATCTTTCATACTTCATAAGTATGATATATCTCAAATACTAAACGCCTTTAGTATATTATCTATGTACTTGAACTAAAATAAGTAAACAACTTCAATATCTATCTCTATAAATCTAATTCCTAGAATTAAGTTGTTACCTTTTTATATTCAACAAGATTCGTTCATTTATATCTTCAACAATTGAAATATGAATTATTGTTTTCTTTATAAGTAATATGTCTCTACATGGTCCCACTAAAGAGGACAATTATATTCCCATTAACCTTCTTGTAGATATGATAAATTCACAATCATCTGCAATACAAACTCTTTGAATTTATCACGAAAGTGAATCGTTTAACATCTTGTAGCCTTTCAGCTATACATTAAATGCATTAATACAGGCAATAGTTTTAATTGTATGTATTTTCATGAGATTTAAATTTTTTAAATTTCATCTTACTCTTAGCACTTCCAAAGCCTTACCATTTCATATCTAATATGAAATCTTGCTAATTGATTTAATTAGAACTATTGAAGGTAAGTTATTGTTCTAGGAATAGTAATAGCATAAATAAATATTGTCTCATTTATCTAACTTTGTATTCTTGTCACTTATGTTTAATTAGCTTAAGTCTACTTTGATCTAATACATACAAACTATTTGTATAAATTTAGGTTAATTACTTTTACTCATGAATCTATTTCTTATCATGCCTTGAACGTTCTAGTAATGTTGAATATGAATTCAATATAAAATACTCATAAACATGAACTAGAAATACATATGATCTTTATCATATCATGTACATTAAAAAAATTCATGCAATAATTTTTCTTCTAATGATAACTATTATCATATCTAAGCTAATGCCTTTGATTTTTGTCCATATTTATGCTTTTATTAGGCTAAATTTGAGTGAAACAATTCCATCAAGGTATTATTGTATCTTTCAACTTTACTTCATGCAATCTTTTGCATTATGCTATCATGGTATTGACATACTTACATATTGTCATTAAAGTCTATAAGATGTTACTTAAATCAAAATGTTAATACATTTTATTCATCTATATGTTGGTAACATGTCTCTAAAACTTTATCACCAAATCCTCAACAAGGAGTCTAGAAAATTACTTAATGGCTCACAAATTTTCTATTTGACTTTGAGAACTCTTCTCAAACGTAGCTTATGCCCAAGAAATTTGGTTCATTAACAACTTAGTATCAACTATACTAAATAAAGGTAGTTTCTAATCAAAACAAAAAAATACACGTAAGAAAAGCAAGTAATAGTTTATATACTATAAATGCTAAATAAGATTAGGACTTTAATAATATATTTGTTACTTCCACTAATTATTCAAAATAATAGGTCTCACTAATATTCAGAAAGATTATTTCAATCTCTCTAGTAGGCTAGGATCCCATTCAATTTTATTTGATCTAGTGTTTGCTTAATAAACCAACTAAACTTAAATTAGATAGGTAACAACTTTATCGATCACATTTTATGTTACTTCTAGATAAGTTAGGAGAAAACCCTTACCAAAATATTTCATATATGTTACTCCTAAACTTGCCTCTAAATTCAAGTGGTCATGAGTTTGCTTATCCAAATCATACAAATTTAGTTAAGTAGGACCCATTGTTATAATACTAAATATATCCTGGTTAAAGCAGCTTTAAATTTGCTCAATAAATCTAAAAAAAATAGAACTCCAGTTTATTCTTATAACATGAGAATGCAACAATCATATTCTCAATGTGTAACTAATATTTTAATAATATATTTAATTTTATTTGTCTTCTCAAATACAAAATTGCAAGTAAAATATTTTACATATAAAATATACAATTAAACATGCGTCCAATCTATATATCAAACATATAAATTAAGCATACAATTTCTCTGGCCAGTATAAACAAATTATATGCATGAGATATCAAGTCTTGTTTGATTCTAGTTATTCATCTTTATATTCTAAAATAATGTTTCCAGCTCCTTCGATAATTAAATTGCATTAAACTCACTGATTCCTAAATAAAGTAAATTCTTATTTCAAATAGAAATTGAAAATAATTTTCAAACTATATTGGAAACTATTTCCAATTATCTTGACTCTTTTGAAAAAAATTAAATGAAAACAATTTTTTATAAATTATGCTTCTTACTTATTATTATTTAGAAAGTGTCCCTTTTTAACATACAAAAGGTAAGAAATTCTACTCCAATTAGAAAAATATTTTCAATCTAATTATAATTTTTCCTTAATAGAAAATCATTTTTTTTAATGTTAAAAGAAACTACTTTCAAAATTAAATAAAATATTTTAAATCTAGTTAAGAATGTCCATTACATTGTTTTAGAGATTAACTTCTCAATTAATAAGAAAATAGCTCTTCAATAAATTACAAAAATTATTTTCCAAAATATCAAAGAAGGCTCATTTTTTAATTAATAAATGAAAACATTTCTTTCAAATTATGTTAAGAAAAATACCTTTTCTGTTAATTAAGAGACATATTATTCAAATTGAAAAAGAAATAATCACATTTCTTAATTAGTTAATAAATTATTTTCTTAATTTTAAGGAGTCTAATTAATTATCTTCAATGTAATTGAAATATAATAAATTTAATTTTTAGAAACAACTTTTTTAATTGTAATTAGGGATTAACTTAAATATTAATATTAATCTAATTAATAAAATAACTAATTTAGTATTTAAATTAAGATCTCATCTTAATTAATATAATTTCATTATATTAATTTTTCTAACATAATTTAATTATGAAAGATAATCCTTTTAAGCATTTCCTTGATAATAATTATTGATTTGTTAACTAAATTAAGTCAAATGATCACTTATACAGTCATCATAATAAATATAGTCATACAAATATTATTTCTAATAGATTTCTCATATGAGATCAATTCAGTGAACTTGCTTTCTAATAAGCGTCTACATATTTGTTTAAGTATTTTCATATTTTAGTCTATAAGATCGACTATTTCCTTCATAAGAAAAAAAGAAGGATGTGTACTAATCTTTTTATGTTCTATTTGTGTCATGTCTTAATAGAATAATGATTAAGAATAATACATAAAATATCATAATTATGATCTCATCATAATTTTATTTGTAATCCACTTTTATCTCGTAAATTTTATCATATATATTTGAATATGTATAAACCATCTCAATTATTACATCTCTTTGATGATTATTTCTTAGTCCTATGATCTCTAATTGAATTTGCATTCTAGTCAAGCTAATTATCGTGGTAAATTTGATTTAACTAATTAGTTAGGAAAATAATCGGATGTTCAATTTTTAAATTATTATTTAAGTAACAAATTCAATTTTTAAATTATTATTTAAGTAACAAACTAACTCAACTTATTTAACCATCATAGTAATAACTTTAGTCGAAGTTTATTTTTGATATTATTAATATTTTTAATTTTCTTTAGTTTAAAAAAGTTTATGGACATAAATGTAAATATAGATATAAGGTTACACGATAAGTTATAAATAATGAGAAAAAGAAAGCATGGCAGAGGAATATTCGGCTTTCCACCAATCATGCTTCGTCTTGTCAAAAGTCAAATATTATGTTGCACTTCCACTCGTCTCTAAAGTTCTTTGGCTTTCGTGTGTTTATTTATGATAATTATACGGCTAAAGCTGACACATTAATTTTCGGAGTGATTTTTTAACAGTCCACAAAAGACTGCAACAAAACGTGCTTAAGCGGAAGGAGCACAGACATCTCTGTCAAACAAAGCCAAGAGGGCATTTGAAGCACATTTGACATTACTGGTTTTAGCCAAAATCAGAGCTTCCCATTCAAACTCATGCATATCTTATGGGCGTAAACTGATGAAGTTTATACTTCTCCAGTAGAGAGGATCAAGTTTAGTGTTGAAAAACTACCCATCATGGTAAGTATCAGTCGGTCTCTCCTTATATCTATTTAGTATTTACCGAATGGAACAGCAAAAAGTACGTTTTTATACTAAATCTGATCATATTAGTTAACAAGTCTAAAGTTCATCAGCATGACAAATTGATCTTTTTCACCACTGCTGGTCACAAAGAAGAGCCATGTCCTATTACTCCCAGGAGAATGAAAGCATACGAGGAGATCCAGCTACAGACGATCCATCAGCTCCAATCTGAAAAGTACTTTGACTATGGATATCAGAACTGTTGTCACCATTAGGAATCAACACAGATCCTACTGGCTCACATTTTCTTCCAAGACTACTATATTCTAGACTTGAGACTAGGGGCTGAGCTTGGAGATTCAGGTTAGGCTGCACAAGTTGGCTCAAACCAATCTCCGGCGGCAAGTCAGCTGGCGGTGGTGTTGACAGAAGAGAGAGAGCACAGTTTGAGTTAATGGCTCGCATCAATCCATCAGAGAACATTTTCTGGCTGCTACTACCATTGTTGGATATTGTGGAGCTGGCATCAAGATCAGGTTGATTGACAGAGTCTCCAGGACCTGTGGAACTAATTTCTTGTAAGAGAGGGAATTGGTTTTCTCCTTTATAGCTAAACGACGGAGATTCAGGAAATGGGATTTTCCTTGCACTGAAGTTTAGCGAGTGATTATTATAAAGTGAAGGTTCACTCTCAGTTTTGATCTCCCCAACCCAAGCAGAGCTTGCAGTGACGGAAAGTGTACTGGAGTTAGCGAACTGTAAGTATCTTGTACCTGAAA
Organism: Erythroxylum acuminatum; assembly: GCA_026284645.1. Taxonomy (NCBI): domain Eukaryota; kingdom Viridiplantae; phylum Streptophyta; class Magnoliopsida; order Malpighiales; family Erythroxylaceae; genus Erythroxylum; species Erythroxylum acuminatum. The sequence goes on from JANKOD010000001.1 coordinate 6,373,403, forward strand.
TACAGCAATCATATGCACTTAAACCTAAGGATCAAAAGGGACAAAAGATAAAGGTAACTAACAAGGGAACGATAAACAACCACCAAACCAAATATGTCCAGTTGGAAGACCAGACCTGGAGATAACAAAGCAGGATTTCTAGATGGAGAATCAGGCTGAGGTTTCCTTCGTCGCCTGTTGTGTCCATCAAGGCGTTTTCTGCAACTTCGTTTTCCTTCGTCAAACTCCATTAATGAATGGAACCTATAAAAGGATGATTTTGAGGGCAATAAGATACCAATATCTCAGAATTGGCAAGGGAAATCATAACCACAAAACCATATCCTTAGAGCACAGTTGAAATGTCCATCTCACATAGGACTACGAAAAGAAGGCATCACAAGACAAAGCAGCTACTCCAGGATTTTGAAGACAAAAAAGGATAACGCATGCTTAAAGGAATGATTGAGGGAAGAAGAGCATGTGACTATAGATCTATTTCAAAACTTAATGTTTTTGCAACCTAACAGTGTTGATAACCCAAAGGAATGGTTCTCCATGAAACCCTTGCTCCACCTCAAGTTAACAGAGCACAAAATCAGAAATAAGTGTACTTACATTGATTCAATGTTTTAATTGTTCTGGCATTCAGCCAAGATGCACGTATAAGCACATGGATGCAAAAGTATGTACTTTATTGACCAGTACCCAAGTTGAAAACATTAAATAAAAGCCCCAATCCGAGAACTTGAATCCAATTTTTTTCAGATCTATCAAGAAAGAATGCATTAGCGTGATTATTTTTACAATCAAGTCAAAGCAAAACAAGCTAAATGCGGCCCCAGTGACTACAGCAACTTATGTAATTCTTGCCAGTGGCAATAGGGAATGCCATGTCCCCATTAGAACGTAATTTAAGTGACCAGACAATAATTCTAGGACACATTAGCTTAAAACAGGTTTTCCCAAATTCATGAGCCTAACAGAAACCATGTAAGGGTTGAAAAGAATTATCAGAAAATGTAAAGAAAGCATATGGCTCTTAAATTGAGCACTCCAATGTTAATGACAAAAATGAAAATACCGGCAGCAGTAGACATGAAGTTGTAAGAAAACAAAAACAAAAGGAAAGCTTCTACGTAAAAGTTACTTCTCACCTGCTGCACTGCTGGCAGAACCGTTGTTCTAGACCTTTGATAAAGACCCTTGCAGTCTTGGAGTGAAGTTCACATACTTTATGTCGACGATGATAGTCCCTGCATTTGCTAAGATCGGATGTGCACCCATCAACCAAGCATGAAGGGACTTGTATTCCATTGCTCGCCATCCGAGCTCTCTTACATGCTCCTGATGATGACGATTCCATCAAAATTTCCACACAACTTTTGACCTTTCGTACTAACTTGTCCTCTGGATCACCCAAATTCCCAAGTTTTAATTCTTCTGAACAATATTGACGCCCACCAAAACTACCACAAACAGCGGTTTGAGCAATACTAGGGATTCTTTAGTTTTTCCAACCGCGTCACTTACCAAGGTGACTTAAAATTGTAGCCAATCGGACATCCTGGTTTCCTTGTATAACAGTCTCCATTCCGCAATCATTTCTTTCTCCAAATGTTCAACCAAGTCAATTCCCAAAGGAAACTGAATCAACACCATACAAACGAAGATGAAGTTAGAAACAATAATTGGTAGTCAATATGATGGGTTAACCTATGACTTCTCCAAGGAAGATAACCAGTTCGTATAAATGAATATGGTACAGTCAATAGGGTAAGGAGCATATTTATGGACTGTTAAATATCAGAAGCAAGGATACAAACAATAACAACTTTCCTATAGTATTCTCCAGATTTTTTGGCCATATCACTCATTGCATTATAGTAGTAAAACACAAGTTAGTATTGATGTTCAAACATGTCAAATCATGGGAATCACACTCTAATCCCAACTACACTCGGCCTTGAAGAACGCCGATTTTTCTTTGGAAAAAGTTCATTAGTAAACCAGTCACAAATAAGTCCTTCTTGAAAGGACTACCTCAAGAGACAATGGCACAATTGCCCAGAATGAGTCTGTTAAATCGAAGAGTTGTATGGTAATATACTTCAAATCTCTTCAGAAAGGACTACTTCCCTTAGCAAAAGCTGATGTTAAAGAGATATAAAAGTAAAAGCATCTTCGTCACTTAAAAGAGTCGATGTCTAAACCTCCTTTATATTGTGCGCTTCTCTTTTAGAAAATCAAGTACACAGTGCAAGCTACAGGATGTAAGGAAACAAAGATCTGAATAACAACTTTTTGAGCAGTTCTAACTAGCATTTTACGAGTAAAGGAATAAAAGAGACGGTATTTTTGTGACTAGTACTGGTACCTGGAAAACCCCAAGAAACCCTGCACAGAACAGAATAAAAATCCAGTCTTTGATACCTTCAGCAAGTGAGGTAGCAAAACGGATCTTGGAAAAACAGATGGGACATGAGGGAACTGCAGATTGGGGTACAAAGAATCAAGATTTGAAGATCTAAAACATAGGAAAAGCAGTGACACACCAAGTCCAAAGAGTGAACGAGACCAAGAAGAAGACTACTCCAGACTTCCCAGCCATTAACTCTCTGACAAACGGCTGAGAGATATGAGTTGGCTTTCTCTCGCAATAGCCCAGAAGAAAGCCGGACAGAGCGTGTGGGATAAAGAGAGTGACTGACTCTCGGTTGTTTACGGTGAGAATTATTGCGGGAGAAAGCGAAAAGAGGATAATGTACTCAACTTTGGAGGTAAACAGAAAGTGTACAAGCAGAGAGACATGGATAGTGATAGAGACAGAGAGTTACTTTAGATGGAAAGGAAATTTGGAGAGTAGATAACTATGAAGAGTCAACAGTTGAGTCATTCAAAGTCGCTCTCTCTATCTCCGCTTTCACTGTGTCTGTGAGGCTTCATGGTCGTGGCGTCGAGGGAAGGGAAGGATAGAATCATATAAAACGATGTAACGAAGGAAAAAAATAATGAAAAATACAAAAGACCTGAAAATGAGTGGTAAGGAAATGGACAGTGTGGGTGCTTTCTTGTGTTTCACATACCATACCATACCATGATGTTTCTGATGTTGATAGGTTCATCCTCCAAGCCATAGGATGTTTGGACTTTTTGAGTGTGAAATCAGGAAACAAGCAAAAAGGATTTAACTTTAGAGAGGGAAAGAAACACCGTGGCTGAATGGGATTGGAAATGGGAAGGGTGGAAACAAATCGCCACAAGAGCATCATTAGGTTGGGAGTTGATCCCCCAGTAGCTTTTCTTATAATATCTTAAGAGTCATACAGTATATTATAATATTCTTTTACCATTATTTAATTTGAGTTATACCAAAACGGAAACTTGGCATGCCTTGGGCAAACATGCTTTTTTTGTTTAACAGGTGCCTTAATTACCTGAGTGAGGGTACTACCGCACGTCTAGATCCTCTCTCTAATATTATTCTGTTTTATGAATCTCAGTCATTTATTTTGCGAAATTCACGCAGGTTCCATGCAAAGTCTACATAAATAAATGACTGAGATTTATTGGACATAATAAAACACCATAATATTGTACAGAAGATCTGAACTCACTGCTACAGCTCGCTCGCCCTTTCTATCATTTCTCTATTTAGTCTATTTTTACGAGCATCGCCATTGCTTAATATCTTCAACATAGTGTCTATTTTCCCAAAAGTCTATCACAAGCATGACTTTTAAATGAAAACAAAATATCTTCTCAAATTTATTCAAAAATAATTTGTCTAGTGTTCAGATTAAAAATAATAAATTTGATAAAACTTTTATCACACTCCAGTAGAATTTCAAAATATAAATAACTAACGCATTTTTCTAGTTTTAAAATTGAAAATAATAACTATGATAAAACTTTTAGCATACTCAAATTGAATTTCATAATACAAGATTAAACTAATCAATTGCAAATAATTTTTGAAAATAAAGCCTCTTAAAGTGAATAGAAAAATAAATTTTTCTGAACATTACACAATTTAAATTAATGTGAAAGTTATTAATTAGTATTGAATATGATTTAATTATAAAAAAATCTCAAATTTTACTCTTTCGTAATACCATCCCAAACTTTAAAAAGATGTATTAAAATATCTCAACTTTTAATTTGTTGAAAAATAATCCCTCTTCAACGTTGCTGACGTGGCTAACTATGTCAGTATTTTTTTTACATGCCAAGTGTTTGACATGTGTCCTTATTTTTTTCAACTCATTTCTTTAATAATCAATTAAATTAAAAACACAAAACCTAAAACATATTCCCAATTTGTTTTCTGCTGCAAAACGATTACTCTCCTACTTCCCCATTTATGGTTGTTGCCTTCTATTCTTGAAGGTACAATAATCTCCTATATTGATTGAGTATATCAACGTAGCTTTATACTCAGATTACCCTATTGGTTATTTGGATAATTTAGCATGTAATTATAGTATTGATTTGTTTTCTAAACCTATTCAATTCATTATTTATTGTAAGCTATTATTTTATATGTAGCCTTTCATTAGCTATTGTAGCAGTTGTATGAATATGTGTTAATCATACTTAACCATCATGTGTATTATAAAAAAAGGGTGTAAGTAAAATATATTTGGCTTTTATTGCATCTACACTTGGTATATACTTGACATGGGGAAAGTGTAAAGCCGTTGCTAATGGATTCAAGAATACAATTTATTGTTATTTCAACAATTTAGAAAAGAAATACTCTCAATTTTTTTCCAAGAGAAGATGTTTTGTTCAATGAAAAAACGAGATTAGTAATTTATTATTATATTTAGTATATAATATGGATATCATTATCCTAAGTAATGTTTCAACTTTCCTATATTGATTGTCCTAGTTATAATAACAAGATGAAACTATGAATATCAAATACTAAGCCTAATAATTGTCAACATTTTTATCAATGTAATAATACAAATATGTGAGTATTGTTCTTATGTTTTTTATTGCATATAAGAGTTGAGCTTACTTTATAATCTATAAACATTTCAAATTTTGATATAAGTTTGATACTTAATTGTGTTTTTATTTTTATTTTGTAGGTTCCGTATGATTATATATCGTGGGCATTTTTTTTTTAATAAGAACCTACAGTTCAACAATATGTGAAGGAGTAAAACAGAATAGGAAGGAGTTGCATGTGATATAGCCTTATTATGTACACGAGGTGTTCTTATTGTATATGATTATAAAAGATTACTTGTTTGACCATCTAATGGTCCTAGTTCTCATATTCTTTGTTTATTGCCTGAGCTCACTGTGAAAATATGTAATAGTTGAAACGTGTTGCTTTTATAAATTTAAGTTGATGTTTGAGATATGGTATTATCAATATTTAAACAGGCTCTGATTCTATAAACTATATTGTTTTTGTCCTGCATTATTCTTTGCTCTTTGACACACTGGTAATGCTAATATACCAATAGGGAAATGATGGCTTCCAAAAGAAAATTCCTTTTTATGCAAAACATATAAGAGATGTCAATTAAGCTAGACATATAATGTGTGGCAATTGAGAATGGCCAATATTTTATGTGGCCAAGACAATCAAAAACATCCTTATCTATATCCCAATCAATTTTCCAAGATAGTCAAACATTTTTATCCATATCCAAAATAATTATCCAATACATTAAAACATCCCTATTCATATATAAATCACATAACAAAGTTCAAATAGGTATTCACGTTCATATCCATATCATAACACACAATTCAAATACATACCAAAATCAAAACACAAAGTTCAAGCATGACTCATCATTTCGTTGTAGATTCACCATCATCAATTTAAGATTTCGTTAGAGTTGATTTTTTGGCTTACATTGTATCTCTTTCGAGTTATAATTATTGTTTGAACATTTGTATTTACAGAAATGTGAGTTGGTCTGAGCACTTGAAATTGACTTCTACCGGTCTTTGGACAGAATGTATATACATAAATGTTTTTGATATTTAAAAAACTTGATAGAAAACCAAAATTAAAAGCATCACCCTCTTCTTCCTTTCTAGAATAGACGTTGCAATATTGGATACTATAGATACTGATTGTCTACCTCTTCTTCTTAATTATACCACTATCAATGTTGAATTTAGATGCCGAACTATTCGTTGGTCTTTCTACATTATACGCATAGAATTTGAAATAAATGATTGAAAATTTAAAGAATATTTATCACAAAACATACCATAGATTCAAAGTAACCCCTTTAACATTGACATTAATTAGATAGCTAAACATTTCATTTCTAGCTCATACACTAATCATGCATTGAAAGAATAACTTCTTATCCTAAATCACTTTTTTATTTTTCTTTTTTATTCGTATGAAGATAAAAGAATAATGACTAAATATACATGTCATTAGTTTTCATTTAATTTATTTTATTTTTCTAATTTTTTGAACTAGAGAAAGATAATTCAAGGATAGAGGCAATTGATGTGTGACAAAGATGGTAGCTCATAAAATATTGAAAAAAAATGGGATTATAAGAAAAGGCTTAGCTAATTAAATAAACCTTGTCGTAACGATGTTTAAACAATTATGGATTCAACCATCAACTGCTTCCTCGAGTTAAAACAAGGGCCTAAGCTCAAATAGTTGATTCACCACATACATGATGCATGCCGCTGCACATCATTTCTTTAGTCCGTCAGGGAATGTTCCAGGCGTTGGCTTCTAACGTTAATTTATTTTCTGATAAGCCAGAAACATCAACTATGGAATATACAAAATATGACCCCTGAGAAGTTTAAAACGTTATAAAAGACTCTTCATCAGGTGTTAGGCTCCAGGGATTGAAACCACCGCGCAGAATCTTCATCAAAGAAATGCCATGCGAGCATATCAAATATGAGCATGAACCCAAGAAAATATTGATAGAATTTTATCATTATTGTGGACTAGCATAATAAAATATTGTGTACAAACCCCGATTAATTAGATGTCAATGG
>JANKOD010000001.1:6388267-6410735 GCA_026284645.1 Erythroxylum acuminatum
ATTCCCAGGGAACCCCGAAGGGAACCCTGGGTGACGCGGTCGTGAACTGCTTCCCTCTTTCTCCTCTCTTCTCTCGTTGGTCTCCTCTCCCTCTCTCGCCGAAGGTGTTCGATCAAAAGATAAGATGAAGCTCTCATAACCTAATTCGGCAACCTTTTTAAAGGATGGTCGCGGGCCAGGTCGCTATAGTGAGAGATTTATCCATTTAAAGTTCGGGGACCCGTCATTCGTCGCGACGAATGAATTAATATTCGTTGCGACGTGTGCGAAAGACTGGCTCGTCGCGACGTGCGCATAATTATTCGTCGCGCCGTGTGGAAGTGACTTGTTCGTCGCAACGTGCGTTCTTCTGAGTGCGGAGTGATCGTCGCGGCGAGGTGATTAGTTCACGCCCTGTTGACTTTCTGATCCTTTTGACTCCTTTTTCTCCTGCAATATAAAATAACAATTTGCAGTATCAATTGTCCTTGGAAAAGTTATAATGCAATTAATGTCAGTTTTCACAATTTTACTAACAAATTGCATAAAACATAAGCTCACCGCAAGGGGCTAAATTAAGTACAAAATCACGAATTAAAAGTAAAAAAGGACATTAACAGCCATGAAAGTGTATCCAATTTATATGATAAACTTGGGCTCAATCAGACATGCATGTCTCACACGTGTCTTTTCTAGCCTAAGCCATATGTCACACTTACTTCCTATGTGTCATGTGCCTACTAATTCCATTTGTCCCAATCACAATTTTCCATATGTCACTATATAATTGGTCCATAAATCATATTTTCATGAAATTCACAAAATTCACTAAAATTCCACAAATATCATAATTAAATTCGAAATTATCATAAACACCAATTAATCATCATTAACACCTCAATTGTACCCGGAAAATGTCATGAATGCATGTACAATCATATAACGTGAAAAAACGTGCATGTCATAAATAAATATGCATGATGTGCATTTTTCCTAATTTCTCACAAAATTTTCACAATTCACAATTCTAGCCCTAACATGGGTAACAGGATGTTACATGTTAAATGTTGAAACAGAACGAGGTACCTGAGGATGCTATAAGGCTTCGATTGTTTCCTTTTTTGTGAGAGATCAGGCTAAGGATTGGCTCCATTCATTACCACCTGGTTCGATAAACAATTGGCAGGAGTTGTCCAAAGCTTTTATGCTTTAGGATTTTCCACCTGGAAAGATGGCAAAGCTCAGAAGTGAGCTTACCTCATTTAAGCCAAAAGAAGATGAGTTGTTGTACGAAGCATGAGAGAGATACAAAGAGCTTCAACGCAAATGTCCACATCACGGTGTCCCGAAGTGGATGATTGTGCAAATATTCTACAACGGAGTTTCTCTGGTTATGCGAAATACAATAGATGCTACGGCTGGAGGTGATTTAATGGACAAGAATGAAGACGAGGCCATTATGTTATTAAAGAAAATTGCCTACAATAACTATCAATGGAATAATGATCGGAAAGAGGTTAAGCAAGAAGGGAAGAAACCTCAAGGATTTTTTGAATTGGATGCCTTTACCTTGTTGAATTCAAAATTTGAAGCTCTTTCAAGGAAAGTAGATAAGTTTACCGCAACTGCTGTTAGTAATGTGAATGCCTTACAGGATTAGAATTTTAGGTCGAGTATTGGTACAGAATTTCAGAACATTGGGCAAGAATTTGAGGCTGAACATATGAAATTTCTGGGATATTAGGGGCAGAAGAACCAAGCTGGAGCTTTCTCAAACACTTATAATCCTGAATGGCGAAACCACCCAAATTTCTCATGGTCTCAACAATCCAAGCCACCCCAGAGTTTCCCTAACCAAAACCATTACTCACAAAATCAACAGCATTACCAACAAAACTAGCAACAACAAAACCGTGTGCCCCCAGATTTTCCAAGCTTGAGACAACAAACTCCACCTGAACCTAAGTCTAACCTTGAATCAATGATGGAAATGTTGGGCCCCGTTTCTGAAGCCCAACAATCGCTCCAATTATCATAACCATAAGATGAGAGCATATAGCCTATAGGGTTATTTCAATTAACCCTCATTAGCCATCATCTGTTCATCTTCATTCTCATAACGTCCCAAAAATTCACTCACAATTTGTTCAATGGTGTGCCCATACCAGTTAATCACCATAATCAAACTCATTTCTCTTAATTCAGAACAGATTTAGGGAAACTTCGACCCATAATTTCAATTTCACTTCCTCAAAGAAATCAAAGCTTTAGGTCTCTTGTTTGTTTTGAAGCAAAAATAATCTTAATCGGAGCTCTATAGATCAAGATATGCTTAAAACGTTAAAGCATGTACATACCCTAATCATGCTCTCCTAACCGATCTCTCATTTTCTTTCCATCAAACATTTTCAAATCAACTCCAAAAGATACAAATTTTAATGGAGGGATAGATACATGTCTTAGGAATCTATTTCTTTAAGAATCACCTCATTTGGAGGTCGGATGAGGAAGTTATGATCAAAAGAATCCAGCATACTTAAATCCTCAATCATGCAGTAACATGTTTTGGCTCGATTGTCATAACTTTCACCACACATGTTGGATTGATTTTGTTTTTAGACCATTAGAAAGAGTACATCAAGATATAAAACTTTCATGAAGACCACAAAGCGAGATTTGACTTCTAAAAGGGTCAAAAATCGCAATTTCATGAAGTTGTCCCCGTGAATGTCTGTTAAACGGACATAGATCGGCCAAACTGCACCATTTCACCTGAGAAGGTCCGTTAAACGGACATCAAGTCTGTTAAATGGACATGGGCGATGCTAGGGGTCCTTTTGACCCAAAAAGGGTCCGTTAAATGGACCTAAAGTCTGTTAAATGGACATGGGGGTTTCCCAAACTCCTCCAAAGCCCCTCAAATGCTTCCTACATCCATTCTAACATCATATTCACTCATAGTCTTCCCAAATTCACTTCTTCTAATGTAATATCACTCCCTAAACATTCAATTATCAAATGATTTCATAAATCTCCCAAACTTCAACTCAAATAACTCATAACATACACAAATTCTCATCATTCCCCATAGCTATCATGTTCATACTTCCCATATAGCATCATCACTTATAAAGCTCATATCTCTCAACTCCGATATCCAAATTTTACAAACTTTATACCGTTGGAAAGCTAAGAGGATAATCTATAATTTTCTTGAAGATCCCTTTATCCAATTGAGCCTATATTAATCCAGATTTTCCCCTCAATTTGGTAACACAATTTCCATTCCTATGAAAGCTTGCAAAATGCAATATCTCTTCGTATCCATTCAGTTACTAAATACTTTTCGTTACACTCTTAAATCCCACCTCAAATAATTCATCACATAAAACCTTTCCAATTGTTAACATCCTATTCTAAACAAACAACAATTCGCAATCTCAGTAAAGAATCATATGCATACACATAATCCACTTCCATAATCATAAATTCCAACCTTTAAAAGACATATTCATAAACAGAAGGAAATCCTCAATTTCCCGTTCTCATTTCTATGCAAAGTAAATCATTGAACAAACTTTATTTACAAATCAAAACACACATCACAAACTTAAAACAATTACAAATGAAAGCTCAATGGTTGGCGTGTTTAATAATCTACACAAGTGTTCGAACTAGCTTAGTACAAAAGCTAACTGTCTCGAAGTTGTCCAATTGCCTTGCAAGGATTCACTGACCTTCTCGATCTGCACCTGAGGAGTGAGAAAAAATATTGGGTTAAGCTACAAAGCTCAGTGGCTAATATATTTATAGCCATTGGCGATGAGCCACATAATCAACCATATATATACGCATTCATATAGGCATACACATCGCAATGAAAGTTCAACATTTACAAGCTCAATTCACATTTCATAATTCAACATCATCACATATGAAACATTGGATGCAATTCACTTCAAAGCATAGCTTAGCACATCAAAATGCAAATGCACAACCAAATGGCTCAAGGGTTCCGTGAAACAAAATGACAAAATTGAAGTTTACACCGTGAACGAAACGAGTCTACTTTTTGAATCTCGTGGGCCACAAGCGGGCAGCAGGGAGAAGGCTTTACGTCGACGTGCACGTGACTACAAAACAGTTCCTCTCTCGCCCAAACACAATCAATTTTCATGATCAATTCAATCATATCAAAATCTCATTTTCTTATGCTTTTTCTTATACAAAATGCCATGACTCAATTCAATGGCATAACATAATCATTCTCACAATTCAATCATGTCAAAATGCCATACATCTTTCAATGCATAACATAACATAAAATACATCATAATGTATTTTCCACATCATAGCAAATTCACAATTTGGAAATTCGAGCATACACACACACAAGGCATTTTGCCCATTACATAATAACTATAAATAAATTACCCACATTAAAACTCTTAAAAATCCAAACTCCATTTGTGCTCTTCCTCTTGCTATTGGGTAGGTTGTTCTTGATTTTCCTAAAACAACCAATTGCTCCTTTTCAATTCCAATTCAATAAAAACCCTAAAACTTCAAAAATCACAACCAATGAAATCAACACAAATCGATCTCAAACCCAACCTACCCATAGTCCATCTAGGTTAGAAAAACCAAAACCTAGCTTAGAAACCCTAAAAATCAAATGGGTTCTCTCAAATCTTCTTCTTCTAACACAACACCCATTCTCTCTCTAACTCTTTCTCTAACAATAACAAAGCAAGAAGAAGAAGAAGATAAACTTACCTTAACAAGCTTGATTTCCTCTTCTTTTCTTCCTCTTTCTTCATTTTCTCTCTTCCTCCACGATTTTCTCCTTCTTCTATTCTCTCTTTACGTTTTTTCTCTCTTCTCTCTTAATGTTCACGACAACTCTCTTCTTCTTATTTCAAACCATTTATTTAATCTTTCTTCCAATTTTACCCCTCATTGAGCGGCGCGTCATGTCCAATGTGGTGGAAGAAACCTCCGCGCCACTAACCGTGGCAGTCTCGAAGAACATCCCCGGCACTAGCAGTGGCTGTCCCGGATAAAATTGCAATGCTTTTAAAGAAAATATTTACTTCCAAGTTTTCATTTTCTTGAATTGAACTGTATGAATATGGATTGAATTTAAAGTATAGGACTTCATCACAGTTGCATGTTATACTAGCTATCATTACTCATTTGACCATCTAGTTTATTCTATATGAAAACCAACCACAAGATGTTATGGTAGCTGATAAGGATCACATCCGATATTTAAAGTCTATCATTTATCTGCTGTAATCTTTTATAGCTGTTCATGCTTATCTCTGTAGATTGTAACTGTATAAATACTGTACAGAAGTCTGATGTAAAATAATAATCTCTTCACGATTTATATTGTTCTTATAATGTGCTGGTGTAGGAAATCTTTTGTTATAGCATTCATTGGAACCAAAAAAATGCACCGTACTCTCGTAAGTTTTTATTTCCTTTTTACCTTGTTTCGACAAAAGTTTACGAACCATCCTCAAACACGTAATTTGAATAAGTGTAATGAAGTTAACTGAATCAACAGAACAAAGGGATTCTTGGTTAAGAAACCTGAATAATTAACCAATATCAGTGTTCTCTCCATTAAGTAAGCATCATACAAACCTTTAATGCACTAATGTTCTTCGCTCACATGGAATGAAAGTAAGACTTAATTAGACCAGAAAAGTACTACATCCATATGCCTTTTGAGCTTAATTAGCACATCTTATTTTGACGGGTTTAGCTTGGAAGCACGTAAATATAATGTACAAGATACTCTATCAGAGTTGTGTTTCTTCTGCAAAAGATGGATGGTTCATAAATTAACTGATTAGAAGGTAGGGTAGATTTGCATCTGGCTCAATATATGCTCAAAGTTATCTGTAGACCTTTCAGTTGGATGGGAATGCATTCCTTCGTAGGTTGTCACCACAACTGCTTCATCTTTAGTTAATCGCTGGACTTGCTTTTTCACATCGCATCCTTGATGTGTACACCGATAATAGCTTCTGCAGATAGTAATATGCAAAGAAAATAAACAAAGTTATTATCAACGTACTACGAGGTCATTCAGTCATTGATTAGCAATGGTTTTGAATTTGTTAAGATCACCTAAGTAGATTAGTTATTCACGAGTCAACAAAATCTAGAGGAGAAAGCGTGCATGTTTGACTTATTATTAGCGGGGTCCCCAATTTCTTATACCACTGTTAGTAAGATAAACTTGAATTCGATGTTTCCGTTCGTGACGGCCATTTTCAAATTGTTCTAATTCTGTCAACCGCCATCCTCTTTAAGCAATTCATTAAAGGTAGAACAATGGTGGATTTAAAGACGTAAAACAATAATATAAATATACCTTTCACCTTCATATCGTAAAATGGTTTCTCTTTTTTCTGCTTTTTGAAATCACACAGACTAACTTTGTAATTGAATAATTGGCTAGTTTAAAAGATTAAGCAAGTAGAACAAACATTGCTTGTTTAATATGCACGATGCCTGAGAAAAATTAGATTTCTGATAATAACTACTAAATCATGTCCCTCAAAATTATTACTACAAAAAACTTGTCGTGTCCAAGATCTAGGAACAAGTTATGTTGCTAAAATGAATGAGAAAGACGCTTTATAGCATCGACTGTCCAGTTTCTGGTTAAAAAATGGAAAAAGAAGCTAACGAATATCCTATAAGTCATATTCATGAAGAACCTAGTATGCAAACAAGAGGGTGAACGAGAAGCCTAGCAAGAAGCTATAATCATACTCGGCACATAAACCTCCGTAAACTCTTTGTTCACGAGTGACCAAGGGTATTATGTATATATATATATACACACTTTTTCCCCTAGAATCTTATCATAATTTGTATGCTATAAGATTCTAGAGAAAAAGTATCTATTTATTTATATATATATATATTGCCGAATGTGCTCTACGAAAAGCCCGATCGAAATAATGAAACCGAATTAACTAGTTCTTAGTAGCTAAGTACCCCCTGTGTCATGTCATTTCAATGAACACAGGGGAGAATTAGTCCTATAATCATAGAAAATCAATGCGCCAGATTATACTGACTAGTTTCTCTTGCTATATATCATGCATCTAGCTACTGAAGGAGCTAGCAAGAGTGTAATTCAGTAAAAATACTGCCAGCCAAAACGTGAGGTTACCACTTGAAACCCAATTTCTTTTTGATTGCAAATCGATGTTGTTAATAAATAAATTAAGCTAGCATTGCATAGAAAGGAGAGACAACAAGCATCTTTATTACAAGCATCTTTATTAACTGGTAGTCGAATTCATCATGAAGTAAGTGGGGAGAGAGACAAAAACTTGTAGCCGAAATCATGTGTTTGAAGCAAGTGGAGAGAGACTTTCATCTTACTTAAGGACTGCATATGATTTGACCAAATTTTTAGTCCAAAAGGATGTTTACTTGTATAATTAAAACTTTAATATTTTATTATTTTTTGTTTCCTGTAAAAGGAGTGTACCCAAAGCCTATGGAGTTGTATTGCATTTTGAGATTGAATTTATTCACCTTTTCTCTCCTCTCTCCCTCTTTCCAGTTTGTGAGTGTGTTATGTCATGTGCTATCAAATTGGTATAAAAGCTAGTTAAATCCAGCTCCAGTTTTTGAAGTGATTTTTGAAAAGAAATAGAGAAAGTATTCTTATATTTGTAAGAGAGTGGTTCATTTAAAAGTGAGAGATGTCAAACAGTTACAATATTATGTGGTCATGTCCTAAATTAGATAGTAAACTTAATTATAATTATTGAGAGATTTTAATAACTACCCACCATAAGGCTCACAATATTTGGAGTCTTATTGATTCAGTTTTACAAAAAGGAGCTTATATAAATACTCAAAGGAAGGACTATTTGACGTTATCCCAAATTCACTAAGAAGTAGATTATTCAGTTTTTGGCAAAATTGATAATGTTAAAACTGCCAAAGAAGCGTGGAGTATCTTGAAGCTGGCTTATAAAGGTATAGATAAGGCTCAAAAATCCAAATTACAATCCCTACATATAGAATATGAGAGGCATGAAATGTCTCATTTAGAAATTGTTGAATAATATTTTCTCATGTTACTATCTTGTCAAAGGCTGTATGGAGAAGATATTTCAGATAGTAAGGTCGTGGAAAAAATTCTACGCACCATGTCTATTAATTTTGACCATATTGTGACTACAATACTAGAGTCACATGATATGCAGACTATGACTATAACAAAGTTGCAGGGAAGCTTTGAAAATCATGTTAGCAGAATATTGGAGAAAACAGAAAAGACATCAAAAGAAGCCTTAAAAGGTCAAGTGAATTTCAATAATGTTGTGGAATCTAATCAAATGCATATGGTAGAGGTCGTGGTTTTAATAACAGAAAAGGAGGAGATATCAAAGGTAGAGGTAAAGGAAGCTTTAAAGGAAGAGATTGTGGCAACAATTTTAATTAGGGGAGAGAAAATAATCCCAGAACGTTCAATCAAGAAAGAGAAGGAAATAATTTTAGGCCTACTAATTAAGGAAGAGGATGAGGTAATCAATATCAAGAGAGTTGTAATTTTAATTGCTTTAATTAAGAAAGGTATGGACACAAAGCTACTGATTATAGATCTAGATCTCAGAACAATTATCAGACTAATGTTGCAGAAAATCAATACCAACATTTTAGTGAGAATTCTAATAATGAAGAAAGTTTATTTCAAGCAAGCAACTTATTGTGGAAGATGAAAATATTTGGTGCTTGAATTCTAGTTGTAGTAATCATATGTGTGGGAATAAGGAGTTATTTTACTCTTTAGATAAGTTTAGTTAACAGTTAAATTTGAGAATAATTCAAATATTCCTATTTTAGGAAAAGGTCAAGTATCCATTAGGTTGAAGGATGGTTCTAAAAGTTTTATCTCTAAAGTTTTCTATGTTCCTGGTCTTCATCATAATATATTGAACATGGGTCAATTATCGGAGATAGGTTATAAAATGCAATTCATCACGATTTTTGCACCTTGATAAACATGAGTGGAAGATTTATTGAAAGGTAAAGATGTCTTATAACCGTCTATTTCGACTAAAAATTCATCATGAAAATTTTGCTTGCTTTAATTTTATGATGTCTGATTCAAATTGGCTATAGCACATGCATTTTGTACATTTTCATTTTTCTGGATTAAATTATCTATCAAGAAAAGAGCTTGTGTCTAGCTTACCTGTTGAGAATATTCCTAACCATGTATGTGAGACATGTTAGATGGAAAAAAAACATAAGGATGTATTTCCAGTTAGAAAGTCCTATAGAGCAAAGAAGCTATTGGAAATTATTTATTCAGATTTGTGTACTGTTGAAGTTCCATCTAATGAAGATAATAGGTATTTTATTACTTTTGTTGATGAATTTAGTAGAAAGGCTTGAGTGTATTTTCTAAAACAGAAATCAGAAGATTGTGATGTTTTTAAATCATTTAAAATGTTTGTGGAAAAAGCAAAGTGGATGCAGAATTAAAGCATTAAGACCAGATAGAGGCTAAGAGTATCTTGCATGCACAAAGGTCTTTGAGCAATATAAAATTCAACATTAGTTGACCACCAAATACATGCCTTAACAAAAATGGAGTAGCAAAAAGGAAGAACAGAACTATTATGGACATGGTAAGATGAATGTTAAGATCTAAACAATTGCCTAAAGAATTTTAGACAGAAGTTGTTGCTTATGTAGTTTATATTTTAAACAGGTTTCTAATAAAAAGTCTTAATAACAAAACACCTAAGGACGCTTGGAGCGGTAGGAAACCTTCCATTCAACATCTCAAAGTTTTTGAATGTATTGCTTATGCCCATGTACTAGATCAGTTGAGGAAGAAGCTAGATGCCAAAGGTGAGAAATATATTTTTATAGCCTATAGTACAAATTTAAAGGTCTATAAATTATACAACCCAAATATGAAAAGATGATTATTAGCCATGATGTAACCTTTAATGAGTATGGAATATAAGATTTGTCTTCTTTAACTTCCCAAAAAAGGCCAATGGTAATTTCTGAAAGCTATGAAGAAGAAAATACTTAGGTAGATTCAGTATCTTAGTCATAGACATCTAGTAGACCCTAAAGATGTCATCAGTTACAAGTCAGATTGGAAGATTATGTGATAGGTATTGATAATGATCTATCTGATAAAGAGATTATCAATTTTATTTTATTTGCAGACTGTGAACCAGTTAATTATGAGGAGACATCAATTGACTTGAAATGGAGAAAAGCCATGGATGAAAAAATATATACAATTGAAAAGAATGACACATGGGAATTAACATATTTTCCCGATGATAAAGAGCTTATAGGAGTAAAGTGAGTGTACAAGATGAAGTAGAAGCCTAATAGTGAGATTGATCGGTTTAAAGCTAGATTGGTTGCAAAAAGATATAAGCAAAAACTAGATATTGATTACTTCGAAGTATTTGCTCCTATTGCAAAATTAGATACTATTCATGTGATTATCTCTCTCTTAGCTCAAAATAACTGAAAGATTTATCAAATGGATGTAAAACATACTTTTTTAAATGGAATTTTGGAAGAGGAAGTATATGTTGAGTAACTTGCAAGGTATGAAATTAAAGGAAAAGAAGATAAACTTTATAGGTTGAAGAAAACAGTCTATGGATTGAAGTAGGACAAAGAGCACAATATAAAAAAATTGATTCATACTTCATGAAGCATGATTTTGAAAGATGTCCGTTTGATTATAAGTTGAAGACAACACTGTATGGATTGAAGCAGACACCAAGAGCACAATACAAAAGAATTGATTCATACTTTATAAAGCATGATTTTGAAAGATGTTCTTTCGAGCATATTTTATATGTTAAATTTGAAATTTGATGAACCTAGTGATATTCTAATTGTGTGTCTTTATGTTGATGATTTAATCTTTACTGGAAACAACTCAAAGATGATTAAAGAATTTAAAGAGGCTACGGTAAAATCATTTGACATGATAGACTTAGGTCTAATGTCTTACTTCATTGGAATAGAGGTAATTCAATAGGATGATGAAATTTTTATTTTCCAAAGGAAGTATGTGAATGATATTTTGAAGAAATTTAAGATGAAGAAGTCAAAACCAACTCTCACCCTAGTTGAAGAGAAATTGAAACAAATTAAAAGAAGATAAAGGGCGCCTTATAAATTCAGCTTACTATAAGAGTTTAATTAGAAGTCTGAGGTATTGAATTGCAACCAGACTAGACATAGTTTTTGGAGTTGAATTATTTAGCTTATTCATGGAGAAGCCTCGTACCTCATTTACAAGGGGCAAAGAAAATTTTTCAATATATCAAAGGTACTTTGAATGAAGGGGTTCGGAAATAGTCTCTCTGCTAGGTAGGAGTAACGCTGTGTGCTATCAGATATCCCTAGACCCCATATCTTAATAGGACTTCAACTGGGTGTTAATGATAATTTGATTGAAGGAGTTTTTAATGAAAATATCAATTATATGAATCTTGTAGGTTACATATACAATGATTATAGTGGAGATATAAAAACAAGAAAAGTACATTAGGCATATTTATCATCTTGGTGTTGGTGTAATATTATGGTCTTTAAAAAAAACAACTCGTGGTTGCGTTATCTATAATTGAAGCAGAATACATTGCAACAATTAGTTATACTACACAAGCAGTATGACTAAGAAGAATGTTTGAAGTACTACATCAAAACAAGATGCTCTAATAGAATTATTATGTAATAATAAGTTCGCAATAGCATTGTGTAAAAATCCAGTTTTTCATGGCCGGTCCAAGCACATAGACATTTGGTTTCACAAAATTCGCGAGATAGTAATTGAAAAGGAAATAGTAATTAAATATTGCCACATTGAAGAATAAGTTGCAAATATTTTTATTAAACCATTGCAATTTGAGTTATTACACAAACTGAAGAAATTGTCAGAGATGATAAATTTTTGCATGCTTGATATAAGGGAGACAATGTCAATAAATAAATCAAAATAGCTGTGTATGAAAAAAAGAAACAACAAGCATCTTCATTAAATGGTAGCCAAATTCATCATGAAGCACGTAGAAAGAGAGATAACAACTTGTACCCGAAATCATGTACTTGAAGCTAATGGAGAGAGGCTTTCTTCTTCCTTAATTATTCCATACAATTTGACCACATTTTTGGTCCAATAAAATGTTTGCTTGTATAATTAAAACTCTAGTATTTTATTTATTTTGTTTCCAAGGAGTGGAACCAAAGCCTACGGAGTTGTATTGTATTTAGGGATTGAATTTATTCTCCTCTTCTCTTCTCTTCTCTCCCTCTCTCCCATATTTGTGAGTGTGTTTTGTCATTTGATACCAGGTATTATGGTACAGTCGATCGGTGCCGAGATTTATCATTTACCAAAGTAATAATACAAATTTCAGAATCATCACATTCAACGTCTTATATGAGTGGTCATTGGCTTTGACAATAGGGTAAGGTTAGTGGACCAAACTAGAAAAAACTATTCAGATTATAATCAAGAACGGATGCATGGAATTGTCGATCAGTATCATGCCTTTCTAATAATATAAAGTATGAATTTAAATTACCTAATGAATTGTATATACACCACTTCAGTTGACATGTTTGTGCATATCGTATATACTAATCATTTGAACTATTTTTCTATCAGTAGCATCTGAACATATTCCTCTTTGTTCCAGAGAAATATAATTCTTGCTCTACTCAAACTCTAACAAGCTTCGTTAACATATATAGAGAGAGTAGTCTGTGCGCTAATGTGCTAATTTCTGGAAGTCGCATAGCGTATTTTATAGATAGCCTAGTCTGATCAACATTACTTCTTAAGAAAGAGAGGGATATTGATATTTTTTAGTGTATATTGCGTCGATACTGAATGCCTTAGACTCGTTATGGTTAGTTTTACAAATCACAGAATGATAATAAGATTCAACTACACAAGAAAAAGGACTGACCTTGGAAACTTGTTGTTCTTCACAGCCTTTTGTCCATACTTTCTCCATCGATATCCGTCATCAAGTATATCAACGTGACTCCTTGTCTGAAAAGCATATCTAGTCTTTCTTACCTTCTTCCCTCCCTTCTTCTTACTAAACTTTGTCACTTCATATTGAGCAGACCCAGCGAAGCTTTTGCCCTGATCAGGATTCTTGTGTACTTTTGAACCTGTATCAACATTCATTTCCTCTCCAGTCATCAATCCCAAGAACCCATTTCCCTTGATGCCTTCAAAGTCGCTAAGGCTATGTGAATTGCCATTAATGCTCAGTGATATGGAAGAGTTAGCTGAAGCTGTGGGCGAGGGGAGTCGAAGAAAGGACGTATAGTTCTCCATTTTAGAGATATATAAGTAGAGGACAGGAGACTAGTAGAAGAAGAAGAAGCCTGGTTTTGTAGAAGAATGTGAAATTTTTGTGGCTGATAAAGTTGGAAGAAAGCAGAAATTATATGATCAGTGAAAGGCGGCTCGATGGCTAGCAGCGGAAAATCCTTCTGGTCCCATGCTTGTTGGCGTAAGGGGCACGCAAACGCTGATAATTACCGGTATTTAAGAAAAGTAATACAAAATTAAGTATATAAATACCGATTATTAGCACTGATCGATACCGATAATTTCATACGGTACTAACTGGTACTAGTTGGTTGTAAATTTTAAAATTTAGAGGACTGTTTTGTGAAAAAAAACAAATCCCTGCCCGTCCCAGCGCAAGCTACTCTCTCTCTCTTTTTTATAGGTTTAATGAATTTCTTTTCATTATTTCTTTATATTCTTTAAAAATTTTATGAAATTGAAAATAAATTGTTTATTGTAAAATTTAAATTATTGAATAAAATTTAATTTATTTTTAATTAATTTATTTATAAAATATAATTAAGATGACAATAGTGATTTATCTTTTAATTTGTAACTATAATATTATTTTTATTGTTAATATTAAGAATTATTATAATAAATTTTTTTAGTGGTATCTGTATTACTTTTAATTTAATTTTAATTATTATTATTTGTAAACGAACATATTTTAATTTATATGATTTAGATTATTTTATTATTATCTATTTGATTATATTAATAATATAAATTTACTTTAAATTTTTCAAAATTTTTAATTTTAACTTATAGGTTTATAGATATGGATTTCTTTTCATTATATATATATATATATATGTAAAATTTAAAATAAATTATATATTTTAAAATTTAAATTATTGAATAAAATTTAATATATTTTAATTAATTAATCTTTTAAAATATAATTAAGATGAAAGAAGTTATCTATTTAATTTATAATTATAATATTATTTTTGTTGTCAAAATTAAAACTTATTATAATAATTTTTTTTTAATGTTGTCTGTATCACTTTTAGTTTAGCTGTAATTATTATTATTTTAATGAACATATTTTAATTTATATGATTTAGATTCTTATATTCAGTATCCATTTGATTATATTAATAATATAATTTTACTTTAAAATTTTCTTTAAGTAATAATTGTGGTTGTTATTTATATGTAAAATATGTAAAAATAATATTAAGAAAAATAAATAAATTATTATTATTTTAAATTTCTATTATTATATTTTTTGGAGACAAAGTTGGTATAAAATTATAAATTATACAGTACAAGAAGTACTATTTTGTAATTTTAAGAAAATTAATTAAGAGACTGTTTTATAAATTTAAAAATTACCTAAAACGGTACTCGATATTAACTAGTACCAATATAGTACTATACCGTACTAGAATCAAATTCGATACGTTATCGGTACCATATTCTTAACATTGCCCAAAAATCCACGCTTGTTTGAAGAAAAATTTGTATCTTTGGTTTCCTCTCCCTCTATCTTCAGAATGCGCTAGCTCCTCCGTAATAGCCTAGTTTATTCGACTTGTTAAATGAACCAAGTGATCCGGATGATATTTAACTCGGATTTATAATTTGTATGATAAGAAAATCCATATGAGCATGTGGTACGGGAGCCAGCCAATAAAAGCTCCATCCTGATCTTGGTCAAAACAATCTATGGGATCAGCTGCTTCTTGGTCAGAAAATGTGTTCTGCTTTGTGATTTCCCGTCTTTTGTTTATGTTTCATTATTTAATTACGTCGTTCAAATAGTTTAATTTGCCATTTTTAATTCAACAGTAAACGTAATTCACGTGTGAAAATCTTCTATTCTATAATAAGACTCCATTACTTCAACTTGCTTAATTATATCAGATTAATTATAGTCGCTTCTACGTAACTTGTGTACATATAGAACTCGAGTACACAAACGATTTCTAATTGCTTGAAATATTATATCTTTAAAACAAAAAGAAAAAAACACTATGCATACACAAGTTCGATTAATGTGAATATGTTCCCTTGTATCGGAAGAAGGAGAGCCAAAGTGACGATAGTCGTTTTACCAGGAAAATAGAAAAGTTGACCACACAGCCAATATTTCTAGACGTGCTTTCACTTCATACTCTCAAATTTCTCCGATGCTGAAACGTTAAAGGTGGAGCCGTAGTAATCACGTGGGTTGAACATTGTCTAAGAACATTTTATATTATGAATTTGTAGTAATCATTGGGGCGGCGCTGCCTCTCTCTGTTCCATCGATCGACTTCCCACAATCTACGATGGCCTTATACCTTTTCCTCTCCTTGTCTTGTTTATAAAAGCAACCAGTTTTCTCTATGCAACCATTTGCGATTTATTAATAACCATAAGCGAATGTCCTTCTTTACTTTTCAGAAGATAATACATTTCTTTTCTTTCCTGAGTTCGACCAAGTCGGCTAAGTTTTGTTAAAACGTTATTTTTAGGTAGAGAAACTTTAAGTAATAAAGGAAGGAAAAGAAATTACGTCTGCTCCCAAATTTCTATTTGATAATCACTCACTACGCGAAATTTCTGATTTACTATCAAGATCAGTGTATAAAAAGATGTCAGAAATAAACTGGCAATGACAAGATGAAAAATGACCAATGAGATGGATTGCCAGAGAGTTAAGGAACTTATTCTTAGAATAACTTGTAATTTATTAAATTCTTTATAATAGTGGAATCCGTAACTACTTTTTTTAGATATATATGCATTAAATAAATTATTAGGTGTATAAAATAGATCACAAATGACAAGTAGTTGAGAGTATCACACACAAAGTATTAACCAAGGATGTGAAAACCGGACCGGACCGGCCGGTCTGACCGGAAATCGGCTGAACCGGTCATGTGTCCGGTTCGGTTTTAGTTAATAACCCTTAAATGTAAAAACCGGCCGGTTTATCCAAGAACCGGTTATTTGATAACCGGATGAAGAAGATAAAGCTTCGCCCTTGTAATAGCCGTCGCCCCAGCCGAGGACGGATGAGCATGAGTAGTCATAAGAGGACTGCCAGAAGATGGCATACGTCCAGCAATCACGGGTTCCTTCAATAAGGGTCTGGAGGCGCTTCTGAAGGGTCTCTTGGTTGAAGAGCAACATCGGTGGCGGTAGCGGAGGCAGAGGCGGTCCCTGGGAGAGAAAAGGTTTAGTGGGTTCGGTGGTGGGACGGGCAGACATGGACGCGTAGGACTGAGGAGGTGGCCAGAGGGCAGAGAGATTGGAGTTCATAAAGGCCTCCATCACGGAGGCGTTCTCATCATTCCAAAGGTTCATGGTTGCCGGCATTCGGTAATCTGTCAATCCATAGATTCCACACACCAAATGAAAGGCGTAGAGAGAGAAAGTGACGGTGGATATTAGAAAAAGAAAGTAGTGGTGATGTGGAGATAAGAAGAGTGTAGTGATAATTTCGGGTGCATTTGGGCATGGGCTTTATTTCAAGTGAATTTGTATTGAATTCTAGCCAACAACAAATTCCAAGGTTGCTAGCCTTCCAGCTTAGGTAATATGTCCAATCTCAATGAAATCATTCTCATGAACAATGGCTTCAGATCTTGCTTGCTGCCGGAGATTGGACTCATATTTATTTATTTTTAGTTCATCATATAATAATAAATATTGGTGTATTTTTTATTTCAATAAAATTTTTATTTTTATTTATTCTTATAAATTTTTCATCTTATTTATTATATTTCGGTTTGATAGCGGTTCATTACCGGTTGAACCTCTAAACCTTAAACCTTTCCTTCGACCAGTTTAATGTCCGGTCCGGCTTTTAAAACATTGATTAATATTACAACGTCATTTTTAGTTACCTTATGATACAAGGCTTTTAACCACCCTCTTCCTTGGATATGGAATTAAATTATTACCCAGGAAGCAAAATTGACATTGTGGTTAAAACACAAATAAGTACCATATTATTGTCCATTTTTTTATTCCGCCGTTTTACCAATCATAATATACTAATGAAAAAGGTGCAACTGATAATTTACGCTTATTTCAATATCCGAAAGCATTGAATGATTTGAAACTTGAATAAGAAAGATGATAAATTAGTTGATATGTATGTATGTACAAAAGATGACTTCATATAATTGGGGACAACTTATGATTTGAATAAAGTCCCTCTTCTTGTGTACCTGAAATTTTCGGAGGTAAAGACAACTTGCTGCTTTAAATGGTCTAGTGGGGACCAACGCTATGGCTCCTCTATTAAATTTAAGGTGCACATAACATAGTCAAAAAGGGCAGGAAGGAAAACTACATGGATGATGCCCACCAGACTTAAAAGAGTGATGCCTATTAAACGGTTCCCTTTTGGCTAGTTAAGAATAGGAAATTCAAATGGATCAAGTTATGTCCAATAATTTGTGGCATGGAGAGCGGTGACTTTTCCTTGTACATTCTTAGGACCCAACCTTAATGCAACCTTACCTGACCCTTATTTACCAGGATTTGAACTCTCAATCTAATAAGTTTTTGTAAATTATAACTGAAATTATACTGATTCTCGTCATTTCTGTAACTGAAATTTGTGAAGGAACCATTGCGGCTAATGGATTTAGCAAAAAGAATACAGTCGGAAAAATGGCAAATGGGTAATTTCCTGATGAACTTGAGGAAGATATTATCGGCTACTAACTTGAATTGACATTTGAGCTATCTTTATCTTTTCAGACAAGTTGATCTCTCAAATGGAATAAACTAAGAAGAATCGCCTTTTTGTGTCCTCATAGGTTTTTAACAACTCATTCGTTGGAGTTGAGGAGTCATGTATTTCAAATGATATGGATCATCTTTTGGGCATTGATATACAGCCAAAAATTCGTTCCTCGTTCAAGGTAGGAGAGCACATGTCTTGACTTTTGCACTACTTTTTTTTTTTTTTGGATTCGAAGAAACCTTACAGACGGGTCAGGCGGACTCACCTCTTAGAATGTCAAGTGGCTACATCCCAGCAGAGGGTCAAGCGGTTACACCCCATCACAGAGGGTCTCACTAGTTTTCCACTCATAGGTAAAAACTCCGACTGCCCCAGGCTCTTATAAAAGAGGCTAGGAAGGAATCGAACCTAGGACCTAACCAAAGTCAAATCCCGCTCTCAACCATCTAGCTATACTTCTTAAGGGCGACTTGTGCGCTACCCATTCGATGCAAGTTTGGCTAAGCACAAAGAAATTTGCTTCCCAACGGCTTCGACTTGACAAAATGATGCAGGATCCATGAGACCCCAATCAAGTTGCAACCTTTTCTTATTTCATTCAAAATGGTCCTCTGCGCAATGATCTGTCAAATATAAGTAATAATTAATTCTCAGAAAGAAAGAAAAAAAAACTGTGGCTGATACATTTCTAAGAATCTTCTCACATTATTTCATACAATTTCGAACACGAAAGAAAATATTTTATAATTGGACTCTTCGGTCTCCGCTCATCTTTTGAATCTAGATTTTTTTGTTCAATATTACCTTATTTTATTCTGTCTTATGAAATCTCAGTCATTTATTTTACGGAACTCACGTAAAATTTATGCAGAACATATATAAACAAATAATTGAGATTTATTGAACACAATAAAACACCGTAATATTAAAAAAAAAATCTAAACTACACGTCAACCGACTATCAGGTCCGCGGTGTGGACTATTACATGAGCGTCCTCATAGTCCAGAGCACATGTGCTCTTTCTTGCCTTTTATATACTTTTGGTCTCTTTCAAAAAGAGAAACTACATCTTGTTAGAAATAAAGAATTATTCCAACGCATCTGTGAGCGAAAAAGATGGCCAAGTTCTCTGTGTTGACTTCTTTTGCCTTTCTGTTAATTTTTGCGTTCGTCCATGGCTCTTCAGCGAAGCATGATGATGCGATTGGGATTTATGACCTCAAGAGAGGAAATATCTCCGTCAAGCTCACCAACTATGGTGCCCACGTCATATCGGTGTTTGTCCCTGACAAATACGGTATGTCTCTTCTTAACTTTGTTGACCCATTTTCCTGAACTCTATGCTCTGATTCCTCTGCTTCTTATTTAACCCATTTGTTCAACTCTACACTCTGATTCCTCTGCTTCTTACTTAAATTTGTCCACCCATTTTCTTGAGCTCTATGCTCTGATTCCACTGCTTCTTAGTTAACTTTGTACTCAAAATTCTTTTCAAGATACGAAGGTAGCTCATTTGTTTTACTTATTTTTCTTTTGTGGTTTCTGATCATCAGGAAAAATCGCTGATGTGATATTGGGATATGATTCTATCAATGAGTACAAGGTGAGTGTTCTGCTTATCTATGAGTTCACTTCTTTCCCCGATTACGGTAGCTTCATTTTTCTTAAGAGAAGTGAAATAACAATTTTCCAACCTAATGTAGCTAGTCCACTTTGTCGATCATTATCCCTTTCTTTCCCTTCTGGACAACATAGGATAAGCAAATTAGAATAAGATCAAGTTTTGCAGTAAAACTAAAACCTGTCGTTTTCAATTCCTTCTTCCAATAACGTGAACCATATTTTCGTAATTACAGACCTGAAATTTTTTTAACGTCCTTCATTAGTGTACCAAAAACGACAAGTAAAATATTTTATACCACAGATCATTGGGATAGTAGTTGTATCTCTGCCTGCAAGTTGTATAGTCTGTAAGGGAAATAAAAGCAACTTAGTTGCTTCTTTTCCCATGTATTTTTCCTTTATCGTAAATTTAAAAAGTTGATCTTGCTCTCAAATAATTTTCCTACTTTGGTAGAAAAGGCATAAGACTGGGTATAGAGTGTGGCCTACAACTTCTGATCCTGAATTTCCTAGTGGCTCTGCTTCAGCATATAATAATATCTGTAATAGGCAGCTATCAAATGTCATCCTTACGTTTGGAACTTTGGATAAAGCTAAAATAATTCTCACCGCCCAATTGGTAATTGTTAAAGCAACTAGTTTTTCCTTCTTGGACGCTTTAATTCCTGACCTGATTAATTAATTAAAACTCCCTCCTTACATTCTTTCCCAAACAGGCAGATTCTGCATATTTTCCTTTTCCTATATTATCCGAAAACTTCTCTCAAATGCCAAATCTGTCTTTGGCTCCCAACTTTTCCATTCGAAATATAATTCAACTATGAATTATAGATGTTTTCAATTCATTTAAGCAATTTGTGAGTCTTTCATCATCATCATTGTTGCTAACTATGGTGCATAAATGCACATGGATTAATCTTCTCTATGTATAGAAAACTGGAGACCATCCAAAGCCAAGCTGTTATGCTTACACTTGTCTTTGAACTAAGCACTCAATGCAACTAAGTTATTTTTTCTTTTTTTCCTTATTCTAATGGGATAAGATTGACTATACTAGAGCAAGTCCTTTGAACTGCAAGTTTAAACTCGATTGGATTTATGCAGAATGACACATCAAACTTCGGTGCCACCGTTGGACGAGTCGCAAACAGAATTGCTGGTGCTCAATTCACTCTTAATGGGACTCGGTACAAACTCGTCCCTAATGAGGGCAAGAACATGCTTCATGGTATATGCACAAGTTTAAATATCTCTTCTCCTTCTGATTTTGTTTCAGTAGAAATTAAAAATATTTCTACGTACATGAATGCAGGTGGACCTAAAGGATTCAGTAAGGTGATTTGGAACGTAAAAAAGCATGAACCAGAGGGTCATGCCCCTTACATTGACTTCACCTACAAAAGCTATGATGGTGAAGAAGGTTAGAACTTATTGCCAAGTCAACATACATGTTGTCTTTTGGGTGGACCGCTATTTTACATGATGTGCTTATATTGAAATATCTTACAAGTGTTTTTCAGGATTCCCTGGTGAGGTCCATGTGATTGTGCGCTATCAACTGCTCGAGAGAAACAGGTTGAGCATTATAATGAAAGCAAAAGCTCTTAACAAGGCTACTCCAGTCAACCTAGCAAATCATGCCTATTGGAACCTTGGTGGTCACAACAGTGGTGATATATTGGCAGAACAAATTCAGATTTTTGGTTCCCACTACACTCCTGTTGACAGCAAGCTGATTCCCACTGGAAAAATCGAGTCTGTGAAAGGAACGCCTTATGATTTCCTGAACCCCACTACCATTGGAAGCAAGATTCAAAAGCTACCTAATGGCTATGATATGAACTATGCACTTGATGCAAGTGGAAGCAAAAAGTTGAAGAAAGCAGCAATTGTGCTCGATAAGAAATCAGGAAGAGTGATGAAACTGTATACAAATCAACCTGGGTTGCAGTTTTATACAAGCAACACTTTGACTCAGAAAGGAAAAGGTGGGTTTGTGTATCAGCCTCATGCAGCTCTGTGCTTAGAGACTCAAGGATATCCTGATGCTGTGAATCATCCCAACTTCCCTTCACAGATTGTGACTCCTGGAAAGCCCTACAAGCATTACATGCTAATAAGTTTTACGACTTCGTGAAAGAGTTCAGCAGAAAAGTAACTTTCACAGGAGGAGAATCCTGCTTTTTCATTTACGTCTTTGGTGTATTCTGAAAACACTGCTGCGTTTTGTTCCATCATTTTGAGATCATGTAGCATTAGTCTCGAAGAAATTAATAAGTTGATGGAAACATTGTCAAGCACTCTTTACTTGAGACGCATATGCGGGCTTCTTAGATGTTTCTAACATTTCTTCGGTGAGTTCATTGATTGCTAGCGATTATATATAAATAGGTCCCAAATTAGTACCGGGCTAAACAATTCAGTTGTGTGAATCACTGGACAGAAAAACTTGTTAGAAGCACAAGTTATTATCATCAAATTTCCTAAATCAAATCAAATTTGATCATATCATTCTATACCCTAGAAAAAGATAGTGACATTAAATTTTCACCAGTAGTAAAAGATTGAGCATCAATTGCGTAATGCTTTGTGTGTTGAAGGATAAACCTTCCTACTAGTAAATATGATGTTTTGTTGTAATTAATCAATTAATAGATCAATCTCATATGGGTTTTCAGTTCTTAGTAAGCAATTAAATTATTTTTTCCTCTTTTTTATTTGCAATGAATTTTGTAGTTGTATAATAATTTGATAATCAGAT
>JANKOD010000001.1:6421698-6442126 GCA_026284645.1 Erythroxylum acuminatum
TGGCGACAAACAAAAACCGTCGTTAGTCCCGTTGCTAAATTACCGACGGAATATGACGGTCGGTAATTTCAGCTACGGCCCATTTACCAACCGACTTGTTGGCCACCAAATTCCGTCAGTGATGTTATTTATCGACGGAAATCCTCAAATTACAGACGGAATGTTCCGTCGGTAATTAGGTTTTTTCTTGTAGTGATAGCATTAACATTTATGCATCATAGTTGATTTTAGTCATTTCATCATGTGATGATAAAAATTTTTATTCTAATTCCAAATAACTCCTCCAATTCGCCATTTGGTAACCCTTTATTATTCTTTAAAACATTATAATCCTTTGAAATTATTATAGAGAAATAAACAAAGATAGTCAATGATAACCTAAATAAATTAATAAGATGATGTCATAGAGGGACATAACTTAGAGTCTTAGAGTCCTATAGGTGGTGACCATCCATGGTCCATGGGCCCAAAAATATAATAAAAACTAAAAATCATTATTTGAAACATTATTAATTATTTTTGTAAATTAAAATTTATTAGTGATAATAGGATTCAAAAGAATAAAGAGTGCAAAGCCAAGAGGCTATAATATAAAAATTGACTACACTTAACTAAGTTGGAGGTAAATAGAACCCTAATAAGCTAGACTAGCAAGAAAGAGAAGATTTCATCCCTCCATATAGGCAATTAACTTAACTAAAGACAGGAAAGACAAGAAAGCCATGTACATAAATCCATATTAGTATTAGTATCAAGGCTCTATTAGATGGGGATTCTTAGCCGCAGGAAGGTTCTAATAAGTAATAAGCCTCCTACTATAATGAAGATGAATCTAATGTTATGAATACTGTACTGGACCTGATATTGAATTGGATTTTGGTGTAGTACTGTACTGGTATCGGTTAATATCGAATACCATTTTGGGCAATTTTTTAAAATTTTATTTTGTACATGTTTAGATGTATATGATAAAGTCTATGAGATAATTATATATTGCAAATGAAATTATAATAAGATTATAATTATGATATTTATATTGCATTTATTTATTATCCCTAAATTGTTCTTAGTCGTTATTCTATTAAGACTGGACATTAATAAAATGTAAAAAGACTTGAACACATTATGTTTTTCCTTATGAAGGAAGTGGTCGATCTTATAGACCAAAGTATGGAGATACTTAAACAAACATGTAGGTGCTTGTTAAAGAACAAGTTAACTGAACTAACCTAATATGAGAAATCCATTTGGAACAGTACTTGTATATTTATGAAAATTCTCATTGTAATGATTGTATAAGTAATCATTTGACTTATAGTCTCCAAAGTTATCTTGTATACGAATTGCTATGTTTTGATACTACTTATGACCTATTATAATCATAGGTCATTCAATCAGTAGTCATTAGATGTAGCATTAACTATAGGGAGGTAGTTGTTTGATCTAGATATGATTCATCATCCTAAAGAAATTAGGGATAATGTTTTATTCTTCTCGATTAGTGTTGATTCAGGAAATCCTTAGCTAAGGTAAAATGATGTATTATAAATAGTTTACAGATGTCAGTATTTGAACCAATAGCTAATGGTAGAGAACTAATATGACTGGACTCAAAATAGAGTAGGCATTAATTCTATACTATATGTTTAATCGGAATATTGTATGATAAAAGGATTGAATTATACAAAAAAATTATGTACAAAAAGATTAGTCAAAACCATTTTGACATTTCTAAATATTTGGGTGGTCATGATATGTTGCTAGATGCCAATCTTAATCTATGATTATAAATTGTTTAATTGAAGAATTAAAGATAAATTAAAAGAAATTTTAATTTATCTAATTCTAATTATGAATTAAAATTAGAATTTATAATCATTATCAACGTATTTAAGGATCTAATGGGCCTCACATAAAAAATGAGTTGAAGAGAATAAAAATATTTTAATCAAATTGGACTTGATTGTAAATTTTGATAAACTTTATAATCGAATATGAGATATCTAATAAATAAAAATTAATATGAGATATTGGATCTTATTTGAGCATAATTGGTATTTAATTATAATTATAATTAAATTTAATTGAAATTAGAATTTAATTTCAATTAAATTACTAAAATATCCTAAACTTATTATAAATAGGCGTAAACCCTAATGAATCTAGCACTTCTTGCTTAACCCTTTCTGTATGAGTGACATAGTTCTCTCAGCATATTATGCGGATACTGTTAAAGACTGGACATTTGTACGGCTACAATGGTTGAGATGGATCAGTTTTATGTAAAAATTAAGATTTATGCTTTATTATGATTTATATGTTAAATCATTTTATATAATTAAAGTAATCTAATTAGTTTCAAGAAATCAAATTATTAAAAAAATTTGTAATTATTACACTACGTACGGGATCTGATTTCGGCCCAATTTCCTAACTCGTAGAACACATATAAAATAGATATACACAAACTGGCAGCTATAATACCATGGACATTAGGTAAGGCAACCTACGATAATATCTGTCTCATTTGAGTTCTACTTAGTCATGAACACATGGATGAGGATTAATTTCGTATTGTCTGTGAAAGAAAATAAAAGGAGTGATTAGTCTTGGAATATAATTAAATTATTATCTCAGATCCACATGGTGTTCATCAAGATCGTATTAATCCTAGCTAACATTATGTAGTATTCGTCAAAGCATCAAACTTGTAATAACCGGCGTGCTAGTCTCATAAATGGTTAGGTGTGAAGAACAGGGACCTATCAAATAATGCCCACATGAACCTATCAAATAATGCCTATCTGATGTCCACGTTATCCTAAGTTGTTACCGTTCTGGTGACGATGGTAAGCTTGTCCTTACTGGTTTGGGTTGTTTCTTATTCATACTATACTTAATCAGGTTTTGGAAAGAACTCCTTTTTCCTACAACTTTCCCAAGCAGGGTTACTTCTCTTGACCAGGAAAAAGGTGACAATGCAAAAGATTCAAGTTCTAACAAAAATTTAAAACTTCTATTTGGATTTGGATTCTAAGTTTATAATTGCTACTTAGAATTGTAATATTAATTTCTTTAACTTCAGAACGTAGAATTGTATTTCCCAAAGTCATTAATAAAATTTAAGTACCTTACGGATATGGATACCCATTGACTAATCATATACCAAAATTTTTTGGCAGAATGTCAAAAAAAAAATTTGGCAGCATTAAATAGGCGTTTCTAGAAACATATATAAGCCCTAGTCGGGTTTAACCCGTTAGTGGCAATCATATTTAAATAATCTTTTTACTTTTGTGAAAATGTTTAATGTGTTATGTCTTTGAATAAGATGGCTGTGACCTTGAAGTTTAAAAAATTGGATGTCATTATCGTCATATACCAATCTTTTATAGATATCTTTTAACAATACCACTATGCAGAAACCACGTGGGGCTTCCAGGTTGATGGTGTTTTCAATCAATAACCAGGCGGCCATCGCTAGTCAAAATTTTCAGACGGCGGCTACCCAGCTGTGCCCTTTCTTGTTTATTGTATGTACACAATAATTTAAATTAAGAGGCCTTGTTCTAATTAAAAGCTGTTGTTATAAAATAGACAATTGATACTCATAACCATTAGAAAATTAAAATTTTAGAAAGACCATTTTAATGGATGTTGACAACTTAAAAAATCGAAAATAAAGGTTGAGAGAAACTCTCATATATGGTTACTTTTTTTCAATACCATAAAAATGTGCATGTTTTTATTTAAATTTAAGCTTTAATAGAAGATTTAAATTCAATGGGATTAATGTTTTATTAATTATATAAACTTAAACTTATATTATATTAGGATAGTAAATTTTTGTTCAATTATCTTTCTTAAGCTTCATTTAGTCTTATGCCTACCAGAATCCTATTATAACCATGACCAAAATCTATGAGCCTATCCTCAACAATACAATCATCTACATTGATGATATTCTCCTGTTCTTAAAGGCCCATGAAGAACATTAGGCCTTACTTCAACAATTCTTAGATCTTACTAAATAGTATGGCATCATGCTTGGTACAAAGGACATTGAATTTCTAGGTATACATTTCGAAGATGGATTCTACTAGCTTGGTCTATATATTGCACAAGAGCTGTTATTATGGTATCTTTGGGCACTTTCTACCCTCTATGCTTATGCCGTCACCCTATCCCCTCTTCAGCTCTGCCAACATCTTTGTGGCATAAACAATGAAACGCCTTTGTTATGGACATTTCTTGAGTGGTTTCAACCATTAACTCAATGAAAGCAATAATGTCCTATGGTTATTTCACATATCTTCATAATCGGAGGAGTGGTTGTTGAAATGAGTATTGATGAGACGCATGGAACACCTTCTGGTAATTGGTGATCCATTCAGTAGGCATATCATCCACTTCAGGATGATTCAGATCCAAATGATTCCAGCAAATCTAGTGGTCTACTCACAGAAAGATTCAGACCTAGATCTCTTCGTGAGATGCTGAAATATTCTACCTGTCAGCCTAAGCCAGCAACTCCTATCATTACTCCTACTACTATATAATTGTATGATGGTTAAGTCATACGAAGAAGAATTTCCTTCTCTACATAGAAGGAGCTCAAAGGAGAAAAGGATATATCATGTAGCTCAAAGGTAAATACTAAGTTCCTAATTGTTGTTAATACTAACCCTTTACCTTTATGTAGTAGATTGGAGAAATTAAATGAGGAGCAAAAGGGTGAAAAGACATTCGAGATATTCCAAGAGTGAAAGGTCTCAGTAGAAATTAAGATTTTGAAGATAGGGAGAATGCTGAATGTGAGAGTTCATCAACTTATTCCCAATCCTGAGTAGCATTATATAAAGAAAGCACAAATTGTGACACCTAAAGATCATAATTTTGTCACGTGATGAGGAGAACAAAGATTCGAGCCAACAATAATAAGCAAAGGCATTGTTTGGGAGGCAACCAAGGGAACTTTATTTCTTTTCCTTTACATTTTCACATTTGTTAAGGTTATAATACATGCTTTTAAGTTGATTATTTCTTATATGCATGTGTGTTTTTAAGTTTATTTGTTTTTTTATGTGTTTTTAAGTTTTCAAACAAAAGAAAGAGAAAAAATCAAACAAACAAACAAACAATTTCTCATTTTCTATTGCTTCTAGGACTATATAGTCATAATTAGAGATTGAATTGACTAGAAGGATCCATGGCAAGTTAAGCATTTACTTTTACTCTTGTGATTGGTCAATATGCATTATCTTTATAAGAGTGGTGACTAGTGGTAGACATAAGTCAGTGAGATTTTGAGTCTTTATAGACTAACACATCCATATCAGTCTTATTGTCTTTTGTTTATGTGTGACCTTCATTACATGTACATCTTGACTTTGCTTTGATTTTCTATTCAAGACCAAATTTTTATCACATGCATTAACATGAAATGATATAGGCATTCATTGTTTCATAAGCTACATTAACCAAATAACCTACCTATTTATAAGATTTTTCTTTTGATAAGCCCCCTTGATCTCTATTTACCTTTTCTTTTTATGCTAACCACATTACATGCTTTAATTCTAACCAAATGTCTTCCTCAAACCTTAAAGCTAGTGGAGCATTGGTTGATTGTTGATGATTATGGATGTACAAAAGTATAAGTGTGAGGTGAGCAAATGTGTGAGATGTTTATAATTGTTGGGATTTTTTTTGTCATATCAATGAAATTCTCATGTTGATGTAGCTTCTTTCAATTTTATCAAAATAAAAAAAAAAGAAAAAGAGAAAACAAAAACAAAAACAAAAGAAAGGAAAAGTTTTTAAATAAGATTATCAAGAAGGAAATTCAATTGTTTTATAAAGTTATTCATGATTAGTGTCTCCTCTTAAAGTTGTATAGAATGGGTGATATGAGTATGTTGCATATGAGGTAGATCTTATTTTAGAAGGATCACTCCTTACAGTTTCAATATATTGTTATCATGGATTTTTATGAGTGATCCCTTCTAATTGGTTATGCTTCATGTGGTTTCTAGTGTGAGAGCTTGAATTTAAGCTATGAAACATAATTTTTGCATTCATCATAGCTAATGTA
The DNA here is from genome assembly GCA_026284645.1 of Erythroxylum acuminatum. Lineage (NCBI taxonomy): Eukaryota > Viridiplantae > Streptophyta > Magnoliopsida > Malpighiales > Erythroxylaceae > Erythroxylum > Erythroxylum acuminatum. The sequence continues at coordinate 6,427,793 of JANKOD010000001.1, forward strand.
TCCAACTTTGAGTGAATGTTGGTTTTCTTTGTGCTTGATGTTGTATTGAGTGTTATTTGTATTTTATTGGCTTTGATGGCTTTTACACTACATTATCTAAATACATCTCACCTTAGCCTTTGTCCACATTACAACCTTTGAAAAGTCTTTTAATTCATGATTTTGCATGTAAATGTTAGTGGTGGAGAAATGAAATGATTTGCAAAGTCCTGGAATGTCATGATTATGAATGATGTTTGAGTGTACCTATGGATCAATGCTATTTACACACACTTTGTCAAAGTCTATCTCTAGATTGCTCAGTTTCTAAAGGTGATGAATGTTGATTGATCATTAGTAGAAGCGTTAAATGTTGAGTTATTGCTATAGTTTTAGAAGTTATTTATCTTTGCTTATGAATATCTATTCTTAGAAAATATGGAAAATGAATAAGTGCTTTGATTTGTAACTTTAATTTTGATGTTTTGCCTGAGGACGGTCAAAAGCTAAGTGTGGTGGAACTTAATGTATGCTTAATGTTGAAACATTTAATCCATGACACTTAGTGATTAGTGCTTTAAAATGCTTAAGACATTAACTTTATTTCATTTTTAGGTAAATTTGTAAGTATAAGAGCTAAAGTGAGTTGAAAGAAAACTCTTTGAGTCTTCTTTTTGAGATTCACACTTAATTGTCTTCATGGAACAAGAAGGAGAAAGTTTATAGTGAAGAGGAGATAAGAAAATGTCGAAAAAAGGAAGAACACATTGCATGCTCATAACTCACGGTCGTGAGAATCAAAAGTCATGGTCATAAGCATTAACTCACGGCCATGAAAATTAATTCATAGGTGTGACAACTATGTCACGCCTATGCAATGACGGCTCACAACCGTGGGCTTCAAAGAAGCCATTCATGACCCTGACCACCATGCTCAAGCCCATGTCTTTTATGACATGGCACCAAACTTAGTTTTTAGTATAAATACAATATGTTGACGACAAAAAAGAGTATGAATCATTTTAGGGATTTTGGGTTTTGGGGACGATAGAGAGCTTACTATTTTGGAGACCCATGGAGGCCATAGAGGGCTAAGCTTGTTTTAATTAAACACAACCTAAGGAAAAACCGGAGTTAACAAAGTCTATTATTAACCTACGATTAATAGTTCTAGGAGAGATGTGAAAACAACAATTCGATGAAGTATGTTTAATTGTATGTAGGTCGATAGTGAATTGATGACCAGACCCCTAACACATTGTTGACTTTTCTCATTTTTAATTGTTTTCTTTAACTTGCTTTGTTAGTTTAATTTTACTTTATTTTGTTAATCAAGCCAACCCTCTAACCTAAACAACAACTCTTTTCGTTTCAAAAGCTTTACACATACTCTCTGTGGGATCTACCTAGACTCATCACTAGCTATCATTTTAGGTCTAGTTATTTTATGTAGTCTTACGACACTCTACCACTTCCCCACACACACATTTCTTTTGAAAAAAATGAAATATGGAATGAAAAGAAGTTATGTACGTATTGTATTTTAAATGGTTTCTAACTGGAAATAAGTCAATAAAAGTAACCAACAAAAGAATACACAAGTTAAGAAAAAGCCTTTATAGCTAGCCTTTGGCTCTTCTCTTTGCTTAAAATTATCTTCCCATCATCTTGTCTTCCAACTTCTACAACCCACTTTGACAAAATCTCTACCACCAGTAGGTGTTGAATTAAATATAATAGAGAACATTTACTTCACATCTTTTACATCTTTTGTGCTAAGAAGAGTAGGGACAACTTGTGTCAAGTACTTAACAGTACTTGTCCAACTGTCAATTTTAGAACTTTGTAAAGAATCCATAGCATCGTATAAAGATAAGCAAACTCCCTTACCTTGAAAAACACTTTTTGGGAGCAGAGCAACAAAATCCTTGGACTCAAAAGGTGAAACGCCCACCCTAGGCGCCCCCACACTCTGGCCCGATATTGTGTGAGGGAGGTAAATCATGGTCTGATCCCAGCCAGCTTCTCGGAAAGGCGGCCCAGTGCTCAGTACGCACAAGGAGTCACCACATTGGATGAACTTCCACACTGCCGCTGCCGAGACTCGAACCCGAAAATAATACCTAAAGGAAGATAAAAGCAAACTACCTCTTCTTGAAGTAGATTGGGGAGATTGTCAACTAACATGAGGCTTCCCATTTGTCCTCGTAGTTTTTTATATTTAATGTTGGAACATGTACCCTCGGGCAAGGAAAAAATGAGTACAGTAAAAGCATCTCCTATTCGTGGATGCATGCAAATGCAGCGGTCCTTCTCAACATAATATAAATCGTCGGTCTTAGTTTGAGATAAAGGAACCAGAAGGTCAATACCCTTCCCATGCCCAGGATGAAAGAACTAACATTACTAGGATTCTTTCAGTACATTAATGGACCATTCTATTTGTGTGAAACCTGTTAAATATTCTGGTTTTGCAATCCCTGTGCTTTACTCAGAAAATGAAGCGACGAGAAGTTGAGAACTGAGAAAAGAAGATGGTAGAGTGTAAAGAGTGAAGCGAGAATGGTTGAATAGTTTTGATTTATGAAATTATATAGAATTGACTTGTTTTGACTGATTCACTGGCAAACCGACCGGTTCACTAATAAACTGGGTGGTTTTTATATAAACAAGTTACAAAAATGAAATTGAAGTAGACAATTAGTGGTTTATATTGTTACTGATCAAACCGGCTGATTCAGTTCAGTTTTTTAAAATCGATTGAATTTTATACTCCTCTAAATTTGACGTAGAATACTAACAAGCAACTATTATTAGTTTGTTAATACTATTGTCTACTTACGAACATTTACCATTTTTACATCAACGTTCTCTCAGACTTACTTATATGAATATGTAAGATTTTTGCTATTTATATTAACATTGCCTCTACTTTTTACAAAAGAATCACTAACAACAAATATATTTACTTTTCAAGTTAAAAATTAAATAAATTCTAAAACTAAGATCAAGTACAAGAAATAAGTTACTAAGTATACAACTTTTTTTTAAAAAAACGCGAGCACACTGGCATTTTTCGTTATTTTCTTTCGCTACAAATTTTATGTTGGAGTCCCTCACAGAAACAGAATTTTTTAATCGGGTTTTAAGAAAACGCTCTTAGTAACTTTTTGCCCTGACAAGCCATTTTGCAAATAGCTATTTAGTTGATCTTTTGTTTAATATTATGGTGTCTTATTCTATCTCATGAATCTCAACTATCTATTTATACAGATCTTATGTAAGACCTACATAAATAAATGACTGAAATTTATAAGACATAATAAGACACTATAATATTAGATAAAGAATCCGAAGAATAGCTACACTGGGTTAATGAAAGGTGGAAGAAAATATGTCTATCGCTTGCTTTAAAATTGTCGAGGAAAGAGACAAATTATTATAGCATAATTGTATTTTCAATGAAATAAGAAGGGTTATTCTGTTTTTCTATAATCAATTATGGTAATCTGTGGTATTTATGTAAAAATCCAGATGCATCCATGTACCGCACACAACTCGATACGAAATCCGAGTCTGTGCCAGACGAAATTGTACTAAAACAAACCTTAAAAGCTTCAGTATTTGCTCAGATTGACTTTTTTGTTATAGGAACGAAGAAGAGCAAGATAAGCTTTCTGTTCTTAGCCCAAATCACAGTCAAACATAGAACGAAAGCGTTAAATGCAGAGGAAAGTGGGAATTCTTAGACGCCATATCCACTTATGACTTATCTAAAGCACAATATCGTTTGATGCCAATTCAATCTTAAGCGATACCGATCTACGAAAGACATCAATCAATATAATTGGCCCAAGTAGACACAGCTGATGCAACCTCGCCAACCCCGCCCGCCAAATACAACTATACAATCCGATCCCATACAAGCCTTGCACGCCATCCATACTTAACCTAACAGCGTGCACCCCCTGTCTCTTTCCCTACCATATATGAGCCTAATCGAATCTGTAATTACATAAGTGAGTCTGTTTTGTTCCAATTCTGTTGTTGTGAGAAAAAAAATGCATGCTTTGGATTTAAAATCCTTGTTAAGTGGCTTTCGAGCTTCTGCGAATTCGTTTCTGTCGGAGTACGAGCCTCTGGCTCTGGTTCTCGCCCCTCTATTCACGTTCTTCTTCGCGCGAGCTTTTCAGTTGCTTATAGCTTTCGTTCATCAAAATGGATTCAAGGCCACTATTTTTGCATTTCTTACAACCCTTGTCAAGTAAGTATAATCGACATCCGATTTGTTTCTCTAATTTTTTAACAACCACTTTGTAGATATTTGTAAATATTGATGATGGGCTTTTCTTTGTTTTTCGATATTGAAAGGTTGGTGCCTGGCGCGAATAGCCATATCCAGAAAGAAAAACAGAAGGTGAGGACATTATATATGATAGTTCCTTTTCATAATTTTTTTTTTTGTAATTCCTGTAAAGAATTTATATTCTGTTTCACTATTTGTGGGTCAGTCCTATGTTATTGCATTGATGTTTACTCGGAGTGCATTTAATGGGCGTAACCAGTGCTGCAGAGTAGTTGAACAAGGACTGACGAGGGAATTAATTATGAAAAGTAAAACAACATTGAAGTTGAAGTTAGCAATCAATACCCAGTTTTGGGATTCAGTCTTTTTTGTTTTACTGTACATCAATACATCCTTTTTGTAAGTTTCCAACTGGAATTTTTACATATTCCCAAGTTGTTGTCTTACATATGCTTAATGGACGATGTAAGTGGCTTGTTAGATGGTGAATTACTTGGTGTTAAACTGAAAGTATAGAGTTTGTATATGGGACAGAATTGTTGCCTAGATATCGTATGTCCCTTAAAGGCTGACATCGAGCCGTTGATCGTCAAATATGCAAGTGCAGAGAAGATAAAAGAAGTGTTAGTTCGTATGTGATATTGCAACTTCAGGGTCGGTAAATGATTATAAACAATTAGGACACTTATGAAAGTGGTATTCGAACTCCAGAGACCTCATTACTTATTTGCAGACAGATAACGCTATGCCCCTTGCTCAAAATTCTTAACTGTAATCAGGCTAATGTCTTTCTTGCCTGCTAAACATGCAGGTAGTGGATCAACTGCAATCTGGCAATAAATCTAAGAGAGAATCATGGAGATCAGAGCTGCCAAGGGAAGGTTTAGGGGTCAGCGTTTTAGAAAAAATGAACGAAGAAAAAAAGAATGATGCGGCTTGGCAAGGAAAATGCTCTGGTGCAGTGTAGGTTTTGCAGTTATTACTTTTGGTTGCATATTTAAGTACCGTTTGCTTTCAGATCAATAAAATTCTTTATTTTGATACAGTTTCAGTTTTATACAAATTTTCTCTTTTCCATGTGCTTGGCAGGTACATAGGAGGAAATGAAGCTGAAGGACATTTTTCTCTGATAAATGAGGCATGTTCAATGTTAGTAATGCTTTGTATCTACTTATTTTGTCACAAACCACAAAATAGCAGTCTTATGTTTTCTCGTTTGGTTGAACCCTAATCTCCCAACATTTTATTGGAATTCTATTCAGGTTTGTGCATACCAATCCACTGCATTTGGACATATTTCAAAGTGTAGCACGTTTTGAGGCAGAAGTTGTTGCAATGACAGCCTCACTACTTGGTAGCAAGGAAAAGTCTTCTGGAGGAGAAATATGTGGAAATATGACTTCAGGAGGGACTGAGAGTATATTATTAGCTGTCAAGACATCTCGTGACTACATGAAGGCAAAGAAGGGAATTACAAACCCTGAAATGTATGCTTTTTCCATTTCTCCGTATTTGATTGTTATTTTGGTTGTCCATTTGTCATCATAAAAGTAACTTTAATTGATTTCTTCCCAAGCATAGGATCATACCTGAATCTGGACACTCAGCATATGACAAGGCAGCGCAATATTTTAATATTAAGCTGTGGCGTGTACCAGTGAATAAGGAATTTCTTGCAGATGTGAAAGCATTAAGGCGACACATTAACAGGAATACAATTTTGGTATGTATCTGGGTTCTTGTTTATTAATTTCATTTTCTTTGTCCTTCAGGTGGGGCAGGCTGCAAAGGAAATGGATGATCATTCAGTCAATGGATGGAGTATTCTTTATTTTTCTTGACAAATAGTTTCCAGATTGGATCAGATTGATGTTATTATCATGGTTTTGCAGATTGTTGGATCTGCACCCGGTTTCCCACATGGCGTAATTGATCCAATTGATGTATGTTAATTCCTTAAGATGAAACCTTGGTATTGATTATATGCTAACAATGGCATGCATTGAAATTCTTGGTTCTAACCTATTCTTCTAACTCTCAGTTGAAACTCATGAAATTCATTCTGTAGGAGCTTGGGAAGTTGGCTTATAGCTATGGGATATGTTTCCATGTTGACCTTTGCCTTGGGGGATTTGTATTACCTTTTGCCTGTAAGCTTGGGTATGACAGAAGTTTAATCTAATGATTGTCCTTTTGGTTCCAAATTTCTTATTTCTGTAATGCACTGAAGTCAATAACCTTTTCTTTTTAGGTACCCTATTCCGCCTTTTGATTTTACTGTTAAAGGAGTAACATCAATATCAGTGGACGTGCATAAATATGGTCTAGCTCCAAAAGGAACCAGTATAGTTCTGTATAGAAATCATGATATTAGAAAGGTATGACTAGTTCTGCTTTTCTTCAAGTTCCTGCAAAGTATATCATTTGTAAACGTGGATATCTCTTTGTTTTCCAATTGGGAGTCCAAAATATATGCCGAAACACGAGAGACATTACACAAACTTTCCTTGGCTTTAGAAATTGATTTCCATTTGTCCTTCAGCCTGTGATATTGAGCAACTATTGTTAAATTCATGTTGTCTTGCTCTGTCAATTAATTGGTTGTTTCAGTTTGTTCTATTTCCAATGGTGGTTAGGCCACTAATTTGTAGAAGACCATGTGCCTAATTAGTATAGTAATCAATGTTTTGAAATCATATGACTTTCATATAGGACTTATGTTTTCTGTAATTTCACATCATTATTTGATGCTTTCTCTTGGAAGTTTTTCTAATGTCAGTTTCTTGTCATGGCATCTTGGGCTTGAAATGCTACTCTATGTCTGTGCTTTGTCGCTTCTGTTTTCGAACAGCATCAATTTGTTGCAGGTAAGTTTACTTTTCTTCAACAATGAAATTGTTGAATGATAAATTTGGATGATTGATGAGCGGAACAAAGTTCTGATATCTCTAACAGGGACTACCTGACATGACTTTGTTTCCTAATCCACTTGATGTGGATATGGATTCCAAGACCTTAGCTTGGTCTGGATTTCTGCTGCGATATGCATCTTGTGGACTTCCTGATTTTTCAGCTTGCACTTCTTGTTTTCAATTATGTGTTATTCTCTTTGCCGCAGTTACGGAGTGGTCTGGTGGGCTCTATGTTTCTCCTACTATTGCTGGAAGCAGGCCTGGAAATCTGATTGCTGGGGCTTGGGCAGCAATGATTTCTTTGGGGGAAGAAGGTGTTGGTTTTTGCCATTCTTGTGTTGCATATCCTGTGGATGCTTAGTGTTTGGGCTAATTGTAGTTTTGTGTGATCTTACAGGGTACTTGGAGAATACAAAAGCAATAATGGAGACGTCAAAGAAGATGCAGGATGGGTATGTGTTGCATTTACCGTTTACCTATGCTTTGGGTTTGTATTAACAAATTTGAGCTACTGAAGCTGGTAGCTTAAATTGTTGTTTCAGAATAAAGGAGATACCTGAGTTATTTGTGGTTGGAAAGCCAGACATGACAATCGTGGCATTTGGATCAAATTCTTTAGACATATTTGAAGTCAACGACGTCATGTCATGCAAAGGCTGGCATTTAAATGCCTTACAGAAACCTAACAGGTCAGTATTTCTGTCCTACAAGAATGTTGTACTCTTAGGAGCACATAGAAATATGGATAGTTTAGAAAGTTGACTCTCCACATTCTAGACTTCTATCAACTTAATTCAGAACATTTATTTTATGAAATTACGTTCTATGCTAAAATATACTAAACCATGCTAATGTGATGAAATCAGCCTTCACATCTGTGTTACTCTTCAACATGTACCGGTCTTTGAGGCCTTCCTCCAAGATTTAAGGGAATCTGTACAGACTGTAAGTTCTTATCATGGGATATGCCAAAAAGTATGAGATTATTTATTTCTTTTTTTTGTCATACATTTAGTTTATTAATGTTATGGGACCAAGAGGGGAGGGATTAGGCATTTGTGTGGCATTAGCGTTCGTCTCACTTTTACTTTTTATACATATCTCAGGTGAAAAAGAATCCTGGTCCCATAAGTGGAGGCCTAGCTCCAATTTATGGAGCTGCAGGGAAAATGCCTGATAGAGGGCTTGTTAAGGACTTGCTCGTAGACTACATGGACACTACGTGTTAATTGCAATCGAATCTTCTGGATTTCTTCCCATACCTTCGATTTGTATGAAATAATTTAAATAACATGGAAAATGTAAAATTCTTGAAGTATATTTCAATCAAATTTTTTCTTCCTTCTTTTTTCCACATACCATCTATATTATCTTTGAAACATAGACTCAGGTTTAAACCATCTAAAATAATATAACGATGAGTTTTACTAAACTTCAAATTGTAGTATGCCTTTCACAGGTGTGCATATGAATATCCAAGAAATTGGTCATCTCATCCAGAACTAGAATGGTAATAAACCAGAACTCTCACATTTTGGTGGTGAACTGAGATGAGAAGCGCACTAGCGGTGGTAATGGTGAACTGAGATGAGAAGCGCACTAGCGGTGGTAATGGTGAACATCAATATTAGGTCTCCTTTTCTTAAATGTGCGACAGGTGATGTACTTTGCATTCTATATTTGCTTAGTTAGTTTTCCTTCTTATAAAATAAAGAAACATTTACATAATGTTTGTATTGACCAGATGCTCCATTATTTACATGGGATGTTATCGAGACACTTCTCAATGCATATTCTTTTGACAACTTTGTGTAGGTTTTTTCATGCTGTGGTTATATGAAGGGGACAAAATAATTATATTCAAAGGTATTAATCTTGACAAAATATGTTGGTGAAAAGACAAGCATTCGTTGTCAATGGTACGAGAGATTGGATAAGGTAATATTGGAAGTTAGGCAAAAATATTTATAATGATTAACTTGAAATAGATAATGATGATATGACAAAAGATATTAAAAGTTTGGTCGGTAGATATGGTTGGGTTGAGTTGTTAAATGAAGGTGTCTTTAACTCGAATAAAGCGAAAGAAGGAGGAAGTTGGAATAACTACCTAATAACCCACCTATTGTAGAATAATTGTCATACATAAGGAATAAGCTAAAGATTGTGGGTGTCAAAGATGCTAAAAGTAATAGGAAAATTAAAAAGAATGCACCGACAAAAAGTGATGATGGTTGGGGAAAAGGAACAAAAAGTGAAGGTAGTAAGGACATGGGAACAGATCTATATGAAAGTGAGATTAATATGGCAAATTCATGCTAAACCCTTAACATTTTGCTAGGTATTGGTGAGTCTTGGATAACGTCTAATGAGGATTAGGCATGGGGAAAATATGGTAAAAGACTCAAAGTGAATTAAATAGGTGGGATCAAGCATAATTTGAGTTTGGACTAGCTTTGATGGATTGTAGGACATTAATCAGCTTGGCTTGGGTGAGTTAGACTTCCCTTAGATATTTTGGCTGGACTATGGATGAATTTATGCTTAAACTTTGGACCATAGACGAACAGACTAGATCATGGGCCTGAATCTATCAAATCATATGCAAATTGGATTTGATCTTGGCAAACTTTCACTTTTAGATGAAGACGAATACTAATATGGAAGGACATAACAAAAGTGATGTATCTTACATTCATTTATCACATGTATCTTTTACTTATAAATGAATTAGTAATAAGTTATATAAACCACTAACATAAGTAACGTCTAAAGTGGTCCACCAACCAAGTTAGTGGATTAGTAGCTTTATGCCTATGCTTTTCCAACAAGTGTCTAAATGCCTATAAATAGCTCATTTAAGCAAATGTTTCATTCACTGAGAGAGTTAGAGCTTTTACCCTTTGTATCTATTATGAGAAATATAAAGGTTAGCAATTTTGTTGTAAAGCTTCGTTTAATTTTTTATTCCTATTATTCTCCACTTTATTTTGTGGGCTTAATGAATCATGTTGGTTTGCTTTATCCTTTGTGAGAAATACTTAAACATGAGAGAATTAGCAAGGTTAAGTTGAATTGTGGAATTTCAACAACATACTTAGATTTCGACAAAATTTGGTGTGAACTTGAGTTCATTACAAAATCTACGTAACAACTGGTATTAGAGTTATGTTGGTGATTCAATGGCAAATGGTAGCAATCTAAATGAGTGTGTTACATTGGTGAAAATGCTCGTTCGTCCTTACCTACGGATGAAAAGGAAGTCCTTTCTTATACATCTTGTTTTGAAGTCTTGGAAAAGTCAATCCAAGTATTGTAAAATCAAGTTGTGGGGTTAATAAAGGCATAAAAGCTAGTTTTGAGATAAAAATCCTCAAAAGTATAGTTGCTAGTAGGGATATGGGATGTGTTGAAAACACTTTGCTAAGTTGCAAGAACTCAAAGGCTTTGAGGGCATTTAGAATGATGAGGAACTCGAGAACTTCTTATATAATATGGAGCACTATTTTACATATGTTAAGGTGCTGGGATATAAAAAAGGTTAACTTTTCGACAATTTATCTCAATGGAGATACAAAATTAAGGTAAAGAATATGGGCTTTTAATGAAATCAGTGCTAGACATTCGCCTATGGACACTTAGAAGATGATGAAGGAGTTAAAGGATCAATTCCTTCCAAACAACTCTTTTTGGCTTATCAGAGATACGTTAAAGAGATTAAAACAAAATGGTTTGGTATGGGAATTTGTTAAGCCGTTCAGTTCTTTAAATTCTTTCAAAAAATAATCCATCTTTTTTAGGTAATGCTTGATAATCAGAATATTTCAGATGAGGACAAGTTATTTAACTTCATATCTAGGTTATAATATTCAGTGCAAATTGTAACATCTTGTTTTCCCCATATTAAGGGTTAGAACTCTAGAATACTGAATATGAGAGATAATATTGAGAAACTAAGACATGCATTTCATGCTCGTGCATCATTTAGCATACATACACGTTAATTTGATAATTGCACACATTACAATGACTGTACATGCACTCATTTGACATTTATCGGGTATAGTTGATCTTAATTGATTTATAAATGTGATTATATTGTGAATTGTGGATATTATATATCTTGAAAATTGATTTGGTGAGTAAAATTATTGATATAGAATTTTTGGTAAAATTTAGAAAATTTTAAGAAATTTTGGACTAGGAAAAATATCAAGTGGCAAGACAATTGATAAATAGTAATAGAAATATTAACAAGTGGTATAGAAAATTGGGTGACAAATGATTTGGAGATTTGGAGACAAATGGACTAGATGTTAAGAGACATTAGTTAGCTTAAGAAAAAGACATTTGTTTACCTTGCTTTTAAACCCATCCCACGATATTTACATTTTGAAAGACCATCTTTTTTTTTTCTTTCACTTTTGCCATATGCTCTCTTCTTCATCTTTTTCATTTTCTTCACCCACGACCATCTCACTCTCACCCTCATCACGTTTAGTTCTTCCTATCCTTCACTTTGTTTCTTCAAGATCCTTATTATCTCTCCATCTTGTAACTAAATACCTAACCTATTCCTCTTTGAAAGATTGATGATTGTGTAAAGCTTGGAAAGCTAGGGTTTATGTAATTTTGAAAAAGATTGGAGTGTTATCAAGTAAGTTATACTTTAATTTTCATAGGTTGTTTAAATATAAACATATATGATGATAGTTTAAAGGAGAAATGATCATGATAGTGGAGTTAAATATATGTTGTAATGTGGATGAGGAAATAAGTAGTTGTATGTCATATTTTTTAGTATAGGATAAGTGTAGGAAAATGATGAATGAATGTGTATGTTGTGTTATGTTTTTTAGAGTATGAAAACCATGGATTATAAGTTGTTATGTAGCTGAAATAGATTGGGATTTAAGGTATAATAAAGGTGAAATTTATGCTTAAGAAAGGTGTAAATGTTATTGAATGAGAAGAAATAAGATTTACATATGATAGTAAATGATGAAGATTGTGTTCTATTCTTGTATGATTGATAGGCAATGGTTCATGGATGGTTTCATGGATGTTATTGAGTTAAAAATTGAGGTGAGAATGAAGCGAAAATAATGTAAAGTTGATGAACTATGCATAAGATGGTTTGAATGTTACAAATAGGAGTTGAAAATCTGGAAAACTGAAAGAAGAATTGCTAGAATATGTTAGTTGTAGTATTTCCACTGAACATACATCTGTATTTTAGCTATATCTTGATTTGTAAATATCCAAATAGAATTATTTTAATTTTAAAATAAACTAGAGACAGGTGGATACAATTTTCATGAAGGAATTGAATTTGAATTTTGTCTCTAAGGTTTTCGAAATTTGGCTTGAAGTTGAGTACGGTGTGCTGTCGCGGTGCGAGAACAGTCTGTAGTATTTTGGGTATAACTTGCAGAATACGAAATTTGGCTTGAAGTTGATGTTGTTAGAAACTTAAGACATATAGAAACATTGTTTTAGAAGAATTTATGACCTAAATACCTCATTTTATTTGTCAAAATAGCCATGCAAAATTGATCCGAAAATTTGTTTTGAGGAAAACTGGAATTTGGAATAACAAAGTTGGGATTTTTCGGATGGAAGCATCCCATTATCGTGGGAACAGGTTAAACATCAAACATGCTTCTTTTATGTGTGGTTTGGGACAACAAATGGTTAGGTACTTTCATATGATGCATTTAGGCTTGAATGAAACTTGAATTGAACCTAGAATGATGCTTGAATAAGGGATTAAATATGTGATATGTTTAGGCTGATGAATGAGGATATAAATTCAAGAATGGATTGTTATTTACCAAGTGTTAAGATATGAAATTTTGGAGATGTTATAAGAATAAAAGTGATCCTATAATGGATAATGTGATTCAAAGAAGGTGAATAATGTGTTTTAAGTAAAGGTGAATGATAATTTGGATATTTTGTGATCTTTTAATGCTTGAATGATCTTTGTAAATGATTGAAAGATTAACTTAGAATAATCTTGTACAAATGAAATGTAAATCTAAGTTTAATTTAGATATATATGAGTTATGAAGTATGAATAATTATAAGATGTGAATTAAGGAAATATACCTGGAATTGTCATTGAGCATGCATTATACAGATCACATATACATATGTATATGATTGAGTATTCATGAAAATGTGCAAATTAGTAATGTGTAAATGTGTATGTATTGTATGATATAGAAGAGCAATTAGAGCGACAACATCCAGATATTGCCGGGATGTCGAGACAATAGCTATCTAGAGCATACGATGAGTAACCTAGATGGTCTCACATTGATTTATTGTTTTGTTTAAATTCTGAATTGAATTATTATGTGATGTGAATGTGTTAATTCCAAACATTGAATGTTCGAGGCGTTTGATGCATGAATAATATATTGGAAGTGCTCATTATATATGAATTTGACAGAATATGTGATATTCAACTTAATTGTTAAATGCCAGACTAAGGTCCGATGATGAATGTGAATGAAAAAAAAATTGAGTACAAGTGAATGATTGAATACAAATGATGCATTTCACTACATGAATGCATGATAACATAAAGGCAGTTGTGACCGAAGTCGCCAGTGAAAAAGAGCTTAAAGCTCAAAATGTGGTAAGAGCCTTTGGCTCACTATATATAATGAGCCCTGTATCTCCAACAGATAAGGGACAATTATTAATGAGCCCATATCCACAATGGATACGGGACAGTGAAAAAGGCACTTGGTCACAACAAAGTAATAAATGAAAGTGAGTCTCATGAACATTGCACATACAATTTAATATGCATTATATGAATGATTGAATTGAATTGTATGAACCGTTATGAATGTAAAAAGTGAATAAGTGAACAATGTGTTATATGGTGCTTTTTGATAATTAGTGAAAGACGTGCATTATATGATGACATGAATTGTTTGTGAACTTGAAACATGAACTGTATATATTATGTGTTATGAGTGAGCCATCGATGATGGGTAGCTCACTGAGTTCGCAAAACTCATCAAAATTGTAACATTAGCTTTTCAGATGCGAGAGAGTGGACTTAGCTTCTAAGATAACTTAGAAGAGATCTAGTACTGCTTTTGGATAGAAGAAATGGCT
>JANKOD010000001.1:6478689-6494594 GCA_026284645.1 Erythroxylum acuminatum
AATGTAGCTTCTTCTATACCTTGCTTAACAATGGAGGACTGGAAACATGCAAGATGTGTTGTGACTCCTAGCATAACAAGAGGTGTGACTGTGGAAGTCCCCAAGGTATCTTGGAAAGATATTGGAGGCCTAAATGCTTTGAAGGTATATAACCATGAAATTCCTTAGATATTGAAACTTTTGCTGAATTTAACCATACATGTCAACTTTCTATATTCAAACTTCTTTATCACCGTTCTCGTCATTGGCAGAAAAAATTGCAACAGACTGTTGAGTGGCCAATCAAACATTTTGCTGCATTTTCAAAGTTGGGAATATCACCTATTCGTGGAGTTCTTCTACATGGACCTCCGGGATGCTCTAAAACAACTATTGCTAAAGTTGTAGCTAATGGATCCCAAGCTTTGCTTTTTTGCTTGAGGTTTGATCTTCCTTTGTTGTCTGAATAATAGTGAAAATGAATTTGGTAGTGTTACAGTAGGAAATGAATATCTTCTGTAGAGACGTTTTTAGATGTTTCTACGAGATTATTGTTATTTTATTTCAGGAATGGTCATATCTATGGATAATGCATCACATCATTTGCTAACCTGTGCTTTAGATGGTGCCTTAACAGGGTTATTTTCTTTGTGAGCTCTGAATTTTTGAAGTAGTTGGTGTGAATGCTTTCTCTTATTGAGTGATTCGTAGACCTGTCCCTGGGTCTTACTTTCTGCTTTATAATTTCCAACATTAGGTTTGCAATTTTCTTTTTCACACCTACTACTTCAAAAATTCAGAGCTCACAAGGAAAATAACCCTGTTAAGGCACCATCTAAAGCACAGGTTAACAAATGATGTGATGCATTGCATTATCTATAGATATGACCACTCTTGAAACAAAATAACAATAATCTCTTGGAAACATCTAAAAACGTCTCTACAGAAGATATTCATTTCCTACTATAACACTACCAAATTCATTTTTACTATTATTTAGGCAACAAAGGAAGATCAAACCTCAAGCAAAAAAGCGAAGCTTGGGATTCATTAGCTTCAGCTTTAGCAATAGTTGTTTTAGAGCATCCTGGAGGTTCATGTAGAAGAACTCCACGAATAGGTGATATTCCCAACCTTGAAAATGTAGCAGAATGTTTGATTGGCCACTCAACAGCCTGCTGCATTTTTCTCTGCCAATCACGAGGAGAACAATGATAAAGAAGTTTGAATATAGAAAATTGATATGTATGGTTAAATTCAGCAAAAGTTCCAACATCTAAGGAATTTCATTGTTATATACCTTCAAATCATTAAGGCCCCCAATATCTTCCCAGGATACCTTGGGGACTTCCACATTCACACCTCTCGTTATGTTAGGACGCACAACATGTCTTGCATGTTTCCAGTCCTCCATTGTTAAGCAAGGTATAGAAGAAGCTACATTTCCATCGGAAGACTTGACTGCCAACATGGTAGCCTCACGACATAAAGCTTCCAAATCAGCTCCAACAAATCCATTACAAGATGCAGCAATGGCTCGTAGGTCAACATTAGGATCCAACGGCTGCTCCCTTGTATAGAGCTACCAAAAGAAAATAGAAGTGTAACAAAGTAAATCTCAAGCCACAATTTACCTGTAGAAATAACATGAGCAATATCTTAACTGAAAAATGGACTTCACATTGAAAATGAATAGACTTTACTTTGAGAATTTGGTAGTGCTCCTCTTCCGTTGGTGCAGTAACTTCTACTTCATAATCCAAACGACCTGACCTCCTCAAAGCAGTATCAATTGAATCTACTCTGTATGGAGGAACCTTTGTAGTGTTGGATCAACACGAAAATAATTCACGTGGCCTAGAACTTTGAAAAAACAAGCTCTAAACCACACAATGTTTTTTGGGGCACACTTAAATTAACCATAGGAATAGCCAATGGGCACACTAAAACAGTTTGACGCGCGCCACAACTATTACTTGCATGACCTATTTAAAAGTATTATGTATATGCCAAAAGAGCATTTCGAACCAATCCTGGCATAAAGCTACAAAAATAATCAGCTTTGAAAAATTGTAAAAATAAAAAATGAAAAGCAAACCAATTGAGACACGTGAGAAGCAGATAAAAACTTAGCTACATAAGTAACCAGAGAAAATTATACAAATAGAAGCAACGAGAATGCTTATGCCAGAATATTTGATAAATACTGACATATCATATTTGAGAGGTATTGCATTTCTATGTTTATGTCTTTGACATGCATAATATAATACCATACAAAATTGTAATCTGGAAAAAAATACCTTAACATGGGAAAGAGAAGAATGTACCTGTTAGTAGATGCAACCACAACAACTCGTCCTAATGGAGTAGCAGCGGGCTTAGCTGCATCCATCAATGCAAAAAGTTGAGAGGCTAAACGAGCATCTTGCTCTCGTCTGCATTTGGAGTCCCAATTTAATAGAAGTTTGACTATGTAAATCTAACCATTCAATATCATGGCAAAGAAAGAGGGTAAAGACGTGTAAAGTTCATTCAATCTCTTGTTTCCTTTTCATAATAAAGACAACCAAGTAATTAAGAAGAATATTTCTTAAGTGATACATTAGGGTAGTATAATAATTACAACCAGAGGTAAAGGAACAAAAATGAGCCAACTGCACCTCAAATCACGTCGAGGACAAAGCGCATCAATTTCATCAATAAAAACAACAGAAGCTCTGTCAAAAGTTGCATGAGATGATGCTTCTGAGAATGCCTCGCGCAAAATTTTCTCACTTTCTCCAGCACTTGCTCTGTGGACAGAATGTGGGCTGGAGGAAATACATCCATATCAGAAAATCAAACATAAATCCAACATTTTCTTAAAGCAACACCAACCGGACAACCATTTTTGTAAGGCTAAGTGATGAAGAAAAGCAAGGACCTGATGACAGTTAAATTTGCACCACATTCTTTAACAACTGCACGTACCAAACTCGTCTACAATTCACAGATAAATAACTTGAGAATGGCTGATAAAAAGGAAAAAGAGAGAAGTCTAAACAACTCATTTGCAGTTTTATCACAGAATGTCAGCCAAATAAAAGAGATTAATCAATGTGTTCAGTGGATATCTATGTACGAAAGTTTCTATCCTAAAATGGGAAGAAACTCAAGTAATTCTAGAGCTTCCATAATTTAATGAGAAACAAGTTGATGGGAAAACAAAGAAGTACCTTTCCAGTTCCGGGGAGGCCATAGAGAAGTAAACCTCTGGGCCACTGAAGAACAATATGATCAGAATTTAAAAAAAAAACTTATAGAAAGAAAAGAAGAGAATGCGATGTAGGAATAATTACAGAAAGACCAAGCTTGTGAGCTTGAGAAGAGTAAACAAGTGGCCAAACGAAGAGTTATCTTAGAGCTTTGAGAGCGACTTTGTTACCACCTATTGCTTCTTCGGCTTTCCACTCACTTTCGTTCTTGATAGTATGGTTACTGCTGGAGCTGCAAATCTGAACAGCTTTCTCCATCACAAATACAGAAGTATCGACGCCACTGATGAAAAATAGGAGGAGGCCGAGAGACCGAGAGACGATTCGCAGTCTCCCTGCGCGAGCCTTACAAAACTACCAGCTGGGAGAGTAGCCGCCTCTTCACTCTCCTTCAACGGATTCAGATACCGAATCCTATCTCTTATAAAGAGTGCAGAAGCTCTCCCTTTGACACAGGGCCTCTTACAAAACTAGGGTTATATATAAGTTTTGTAAGAGGAGGTAAGTTTCGTAAGACGAGGGCGTAGGGTTATTATATCAATATAACCCTAGTTTGGCGATACATCTCTAAAAAGTTTGTCCATTCCATCCCCTATACGTGTATTATAGAAATTCTTTCCTCAGGAGCTTGCTCACATTTGCTATTATGGTCACTATAACATAGATATGGGTCCCGCCATCACTCATTGAACGATTAAGCCCATTTTTCTTGAAGACCATCTTTTTTCTCAGTTATTTTTCATAAATCTTTTAAATAATTTCTTCTTTATCAGATGTAATTACTTAAAAAATTTAACATTTTTAATACCCTAATCATTCAATGTATAATTCAAATTTATGAGTCATGCAACTTAATTTTAATTTGATAAACAAAAGAACCCAATGAATAACCAATTGAACTTTTAGAATTTAATTGAATCTGAAAAAATGCATAAACTCTATACATGTAGTCGAATACTAATTTGAAATAAAAAATGCCAAAACATATATAATAGCACTGGAACTAAATGCTATTATTATTATTATTATTATTATTATATTTTGTCCCCACTCCTTTTCTCTGTTCTTTTCTAAATGCAAGAGAATAGGTAACTAAAGACCAATTGGCAGAGAAATGCAGCCTTGAAGACGTAGATTTATGAATTAGTTAATTCTCCATGTTAAATGACTCTGAGTCTATACAGAAGCTTTACCCCGTAACTGTACCCTGCCAACGCTAAACAAAATATTTTTTTCACCACTCTCCTCCAAGGCAACATAAAATAGCCTAAGTGGAAAATGCGAAGATGAAACGAAAACAATTATTCTATACAACTTGTGCGACAAAGAAAAAGCACAAACTCAGGCTTATTCAATCCTCTACCCGTTGAATTTCACCCATCATGATGCGATTGCTAGTAACCTTAAAACCAAGGAGAGCAGGATCAATTTGCCTCCCTTTCTTTCCTTTCTTTTTACTGCTTCGGGCTCCTTGTACCCCATCTGATGGCTCTGAAAGTCCAGCCGAATAAACTTCAGGTGCTGCAGTCTTCTTAGTATTACTTTTCAGCATGTCAATAAATGATGGCTCTGATACATCAGCATCACTACAAGATGACGTCCGTCGAAAACGCACCTCTCTTTTGCTGTCATTAGCTTGGTTTATGGGGTTCCCACCTAAGGAGACGAATACTTTTACTCAGTAAATAGCAATAACCCAAGACAAAAACACTCAGCAGTCAGTCATCCAAATTGATTATGTGACCCATTAACTACGGCAGTCATGCCTGCTGCTGAGACCACATATGTCAAGATCAACATCACAAGGAGAGCAATTAAAAATTACCATCAGTACTGTTCAAAGAAGTTTTCCCCCTTGATGTTGTATCCAAGACTAGCTCAGCTAACCCTTCTTGGGATGATGAGGCACGAAAAACAGGTGGACGTCTCGGTAAAATATTCTCTTGCACTTTCAGGGCCACCCTACTAAGAGAAGTATTAAAATTCATAATGACATGAAAAATAACCTAAAGCTTAAAGAAAGGCTAGTAATGCAACCATACAATCATTCACAGTAAACTAGAAGCTTGTAAGCAAACTCTTTCCAGGATAACGTCCAGATGTTAGCTTGCCTACGTCAGAAGAAAGATTTCAAAAAGGGTCCATAATAGATTTCTGGGAATATTATTATTTTTCTGTTTCAACTCAGCATGATGTCATTTCACCAAAGAATTAAAATAGTCGTAATTCAAAAAGTAGTCAATGACATTAAAGACATCACAAGGTACAATCAGTAATGTCTAGGTAGCACAGTTTGATATTTCACACACAATTTACGGCAAGCGTATCAACTAACATCCATTTATTGTGTCTCTGAACTACAGATGCATGTAGTAAAATGAGTCTTCAAGAATTATTAGGAATTCACTACCAACCACCTAGCTATAGCTTTGAGTGAATATAACAAGTTATTGCAATCAGTAACAACTCCATTAGTTAATGGAAAACTTACTGATTTATGGTAATATCTTCAGCTGAAGAATTTTGTACTACCTTGTCATTGTAGAAGCCTGCATTGTCACCTGGGAGAATATTTAGAACATCAAACAAACAAAAATAAATGAATAAAATTCCATTAGAAATCAATGTACACTTACCAGCAGTACCATGAGAAGCCTGCCGGCTAATTGCGTTAACAGGAAGCTCTCCATGATCTGTAGAAGCCAGCCTTACTTTCTCGGCTATGCCATCATGAATCTCAGGAACTGACCTGTTCGTCAAACCCGGGTTTTTGGATCCATGCCGCCTTCCTTCCACCGCTAAGTAATCCTTGTTGATTAACAGCTTATTACTAACATTGGAATCTGTTAAAACCACCTGAGCGGTACCACCAACTCCAGACACAAAAGAATGTCCTTCAGGTTTCACTCTGGAATCAGATCTAAATGGAAAACTTTCTTTGCTTTCTATAAAATTTACATGCTCATCAGCTGTACCGAGATCTGCAGGTTCAGACATGTTAGAACCATAAGAACCCACAGAAAATGAGTTGTTTAGGGTAGTTTCTTGGCCTGGAATAGGACTGAAGGGGTGATCTAAAGAACTTGATCCAGAATAAAGGCCACATGGCACCCTTCTCTCGAAAGTTATTCCATCATTAACCTGCAGTAAATCAGCAGATTGATGGCCTGATTTCTGATGGAGTAATTCCATTAACAATCGCCTTGACTTATCATTTGATCCATCTGACATCCATGAACTTTGATCTTCAGAA
The DNA here is from genome assembly GCA_026284645.1 of Erythroxylum acuminatum. Classification (NCBI taxonomy): domain Eukaryota; kingdom Viridiplantae; phylum Streptophyta; class Magnoliopsida; order Malpighiales; family Erythroxylaceae; genus Erythroxylum; species Erythroxylum acuminatum. The sequence continues at coordinate 6,485,179 of JANKOD010000001.1, forward strand.
GCTATTTTAACTTCTGATTCCCTTTTTTGCTGCTCAGAATTGATGTTAAATTGCTGAAATCGAGATTCCATCCAGTCATTTGTTACCTTCCCATTGCTTTCTGACCAGTGGCCATCAATTGCTTCCAAATTAGAAGCATGGAATTGATTTCGAACCATAGGATGATGACTGTGAGATGGAATGCCAGTAGAAAATGCGACAACTTGACCAGAAGATTGCATCTGTGTGTTCAACTCATGAATATTTAAACCATGAGCATGAACCATAGCATTCACTGCATCCATATTCATCCCTGATGCACCAGCAGGTAAGGACACAGACCGATCAAATGGCAATGCACCAGGCTCAAACAGCTCTTGCTGATGCCTGTCTTGAGACGAAAGAGTCCTCTGTAGTTGAGCCAGCTGGTCATCATGGGATTGCATCTGCATTTGTTGAAAAAAATCTAGTGGGCTAATCCCTGAAGTGTGAGCTCTATGGTTACTAGCAATATTCCCAAGGAAATTATCATTTTCATTGATAGGCCAGACAGGATCAATCCGTCTTTCTTCTTCCATATTTCTTCGTTGTCTCAATGCCATCGACAACTGTCTTGCATGTAGCTGCTCTTGTAGAATCTTATGCTCTAAAGATTGTACTTGTCCATGATGTCCACGAGATAATAGTTCAAATAAATCTCTTTGCTGCTCTCGCTGTGGCACTAGACCAATTTTTGATTGAGCGAGCTGCTCTACCTGTGGAATAAAATGCCTTACAGGATGATGGGAGCGCTGATGCATGTCCTGCAAGAGTTGCTGCTCTAATAACACCTGATCAAGACCACTGTTTGCTCTAATAGGATCAATATGTGAGTGTGGAAGGCCAGGATCAGGAATCTGGGCATGCATCAACTGTTCAAAAAGCGCATATCTTACTTGAGATTGTTGTTGCTCCTCTAAAAGCTTTTGCTGATTAAAGTATTGCTGCTGCTGCAATTGATGCTGTTGCTGCAACTGAAGCTGCTGCTGCTGTTGCCTCCTTAGCGCCAAAAGATGTTCCAGATCGCTAGCAGTATGGTTGGCAAGCTGTTGGTGGCGAATTGGATTCTGACTTGGAACATTTTCAAGAAATGATTCATTCATGCGTGAGTGAGATGACAGCATATTTCTCTGTTGCAGCTGTTGCTGCTGCTGAAATTGTAGGGACATGAGCTGCTCTGTTAGATCAAAATTATTAGGCTCTTGCTCGGTACGTGAAAAACGACATGCAGCAAAGGCATCTTGAATTGAGTCAGATGCAGCAAGTGTCTCTGGTCTAAAAACATCTGTCCGCTTTTCAACAGCAGAAGCTGAATCATTTAAAGCACCATAGGAGACTGCTCTTCCCACATTGACAGGAACATCTGATGTCTCACTTGGTCTAGTATGAGAACCTTCAAGCTCCGACCAGAGCAAGCCAAAAGGATGCAACTTAGTATCTTTCTGATATGGCAGACCTGATTCAACCAATTCATTTGGGAGAGGAGTTTGAGTATTAGCAGTTGCCAAGAGATCATGTATGTTCCCAGCTGATTTCACATTTGGATAACTAATACTACTAGGTCTCCCTGGAAAGACAATTTCTGTAAAAATAATCAGGCATAAAAAAAAGTAGATGTTAGGACAAATGCTTTCTGGTAATATAAGATTCACAAATGAAGGGCATAACAAACAAAAAGGACCTTCATCTTGAGCAACAAAGTCATGGAAGCTTTGACAATCAGGTTGTGGCAGCTTGAATGAAGCTTCAGGCTTAGATATCCTTGATAGTGCAGGCTGCTGAGATGCAAGGCTGTTGAGATCTGAAAATGACTGGGATAAACCAGTTGATGCAGATGAATTAGTGCTCTCAAGTATAGGTACGCTGGGGTCTGACTTCACTGAAGGAACAGGCTTTTCCACCTCTTTGCTGAAAGTTTCTCCTCTCAGTTTTAGATGTGGCATGACATCACCCAAATTATGGAAAGGTGTTCCTTCCGGAGCATCTGCTAGGCGTACTGGTAACTCTGTCCCAAAGTAACCTTCTTCAAACCACAAGATGATGTCAGCCCCAAGAAATGGTCCCTGAGTGTTACCACTGGGATCAATGTAGAAGAAATATAAATCCTCAGGAGCAGCAACCGCGTCGCGATCTTTTAACTCATTGTCAGTCCCTAAGTGAGAATGAGTGTCAATCTGAGTATGTTCTGAAGAGGTTAAACCAAAGAGAGTGCTTGAATCATCAGGGAGCTTAGATTTGACATCCAATGAGGTACCAGGCTCAGTACATTCACTAAAAATAGACTCGAGCATTTGCCAACTTTCAACAACATCAACCTGAGTAGCAACTTCTTTGGCACGGTAGACACCATCAGTTTGTAACATTTTTGCAGTCAATCTATTAACATTTTCACTTTCCCCTCTGTAATCAACTTCTTTCTCTACATTAACAACTGCATTCATCACATTTATTAGTTCATTTACGAACTATTGATATACTTAGCAAAAGCACAATAGTCCTCACCATTTAAAGCATGGGTGTTTGAACCATGACTCCATGAGGAATCAGTTTGTGGCACTTCCTCATCTGCCAGTTCATGAAAGGCATCAGCAGTCTCTTCAGCTATACCCTGTTTTCCCTCAGTGACCTCATACTCACCAACACCTAGACGTAGATAAGGAACATCATGAGAAAGAATACTATCACATGCACAAATGTTGAAAGTCTTAATCGCAAACTACCTGATATGTTTTCAGTTGACCTGCCCTTTTTGGCTTCATTGTATACAACGCCACTACTTGTGAGTTTTCCCTTCCATATGTCAGTAAGAATGGCCTATTCGCATCTCAGGCCAAACCAATTCAACAGAGTTAGGGGGGAAAAAACAAATAAAAATCATTTTGTGAATTAGGAATTGTGGAAGCACAATTGCTTACCTCCTCTTCAGTGCCAGGAGTAACAAAAGCCAAAGGTTCAACAAAGCCAAGTTGAGTTATGGGTGGACATTCATCCATCTTCTCTGGCATGATACCAAAATATGGATCAAGCTTATGGGAACGATAAATGTCAAGGAGCTTACCCCTAGGGTACCAGAAAGTGTCAGTTGGGAGATTTAGTTTCCCAATAGAACTTCCATTTTTGTATGGGTGAGCAGCACTACTCATTGTTGCTGAGGAAGCTCTACCAATGGCATTTGACCTCCCACGTCCAAGTGTAAACCCCAAATTTGAACCTTCTGTCCGTCCTCTCTCAAGACCAAATCCAGGAGCAGCACGGTAAGAACTGGAACCAGAAGAATGAATCTCCATCCTATGTCGTGGCCTCCATTTGTCACGAGGATCAGAATCACGCTCAGAGGTAGGACGATTGCTACCAGTGGAAGGGTGATTTTCATTTTGAGTATCATCCTTTTCTTTTTCTGCATCTGCCCTTTTCTCAATTCGTGATTCCTTATCTTTTTCCTCAGGACCCCACCTAGAAGACCATTTGCTATCACGACGTGTTTCATGCGCAGAGTTCCTATTACTACCATCATGCCACCGATCAGAGGATGCCAAAACTCTATTTTCAATTGTATCTCTGATGGAAACACTCTCAGTACGACGATCTGTTTTCCTGCGATCTCTTCTACCACCAAGTAGACCAGTTTCTCTTTCCTCTTCACGCCAGCGGCGACTACCTTCACTCTCAGAAGCAATCCTCCGCCAATCCTTCTTATCCTCAGATCCATCCAAGCGCCAGGCCTCCTTCTGGCTAGGATCACCAGAATTTCCAAGAAAAACAGAACTTGGACCACGCATGTCCTGTCATTATGAAAGGATAGCAATCATTACCCTGGATAAGACAAATTCAAATCCCCCAGCTTGCTGATATTTGCCGGAATCTGGGGTAGGAAAAAATAGGGGTCGATACATCCTATAAAGCTAGTACCACAAGATGCTAGAGTTATCTGCACACATAATGAAGATTAGCAAAGAATTGAGCTCTTTGGAGTTTATAAGTTCAAGTAATAGCCACACAATTCTACTGGGTTCCCAACAGATTAGCGGTAGAAATCTTGATCATTCAGTTATTTGAATGAATAGTGCCCTAATAAAAGAGAGAGCTTCTGTAAGACCTATGGAAAAGCACAATATAGGTTAGTGTTAGCCTTCCTGTCATCAACTTCATATACTTTTTCATCACAACAAGCTACAGTTGTATACCTCCACAACCTTAAACACTAATTCTTAATACACTCCCCACATGGTAAAATATAAGATGAGACCAGTTTTAAGCACGAGAGAAAATACAGAATAAAGAGGATGAAAACCTTAGCTTGTTATAAGCCCAAAGGCAAGTCAGTCCTCAATTAGTAAGGCTGCGAATTCGGTAATATATTATGCTTTGCACCAGAAGGGAAGAGCACACAGAAAACTATAGCAATATTGTGTACAGATAAAAATTACCAGCTTCGTCTCATTTGGTTTCGTGTAAAGCCACTGAGGAGACAAAGGTATACTGTTTTCTAATTGATCTGTCACATTAATCAAACAGCAGTGTTACTCATTTTTTGGGCGAAAAAAAAGATATGGAAGTATTTCACTATGCAACAGATTTTGACAAAGAAGTAAATGATTGTTTTACCTTTCGAGTCCTCATTTACTACCAGAGGGACCTTTTCCATCTCACTTCCTCCTGAAGCTTCAACTAGTAAACATCAAACAAATTAAAAGAAAACTCTGTTATGATTTGGATTTCAATTGAAAAAGGAAAAGAAAAGAATCAGGTAATCCCTAGAGCAACCGGCTCTATAACAAGTACAACAAATTCAAACGGGCTCATCAGTTAGCTTCACCACTAGCCATGAGAACAAAGGAATGGAACCCATAATGAGGAATGAAATGCCACAGAGGTTCTCATTTGAAACAGCAGCAACAAAATGATTGAAGACAACAAAAGGAATGAAGCAAGATAAGCCAATCCCATATAACAAAATAGCAGATTTCTACTTGATATTGCGTCCACGACCTGTCACTTCCCATATAAAGCATCTTCATTGAATATAAGTATTTGAGTAGCTCAACCAAGTTGAGTACGTTTGCAGCAAGACTTATAAAGTTAAGCCACAAAAAGCTAAAAGTATTACAAAAGTAAACTGAGAAATGATAGAATTTGTCACTAAAAGTAACCTTTAGGAAGATATTTCATAAAAACCAATAGTAATAGCATTTTAAGCAAATCCACTAATGAGAAAAGAGGAAAAAACAAACAACGAAGTTCAAGACCAAAATAATTATAAAAAATAAGAAGATAAATGAACGTCGAACTCAAATTTTTTTCTAAGAAGAAAGCTTGATTAAAACAAAAAAATAAGAAGCAGAGCTCAGATCAATAAATCGAAGGAGAAGATGAGAAGTTGAGAAAATAAACAAAGGGAAAGAATCAGATTGGGGGAAGAGGGTACCTTTCGGAGGTGGGGCCCAGGAGTGATCGGAAGGTTTAGATGATAGCAAATCGTCGGGCAGATCGAGCTTGCTATCGGCCATCGAAGGAGTTGAGAATCAGAAGCGCAAGTGTGAAGATCAAACAAAACCCAGCACACAGCAACAGTGGGGATTTTTCCAAAAATTGGCAAGCGCAATCGAGAGAACGAGAATAAACTGGGAGGGGATTTGGAGAAGAAGAAGATACAGCGAGAGAAAGGGATTAGGGTTTTCTTTTCTTTTAGAGAGAGGGAATATGTGCTCTTATGAGGAGGTAAATGGGTGAGACTGAGAGGAGTAGGAGGAGGAGGGTTTGGGTGGTGCTCAGAACGGGCGAATTCAACTAACCTCAACTCGGCTTCTGCTTCATTTGTTATTATTTCCAGCTTCTCTATTTAAAGACGATTAATTAGGCCTGGTTTCTATTTTTAATCTTTTGTTTTTAAAATTGAGTGCAAAATATATTTTGTGAATTTTTATCTTCTATTATTAGTTTTAGGTTTATTCAAGTTTTCAAAAATTATGAAAATTATTTAAAATGGTTTTTTGTTTTGTATAATTTGATTTACTATCAATTAAATACATATTATTTAATCATATATATTAATTTAATATTATATTTAATTAATTAAAAATTAATTAGAATTAATTATTAATAAGAATTATTGATAATTTAGTTTTACTTAATAAATTAAGTAATTATTAATAAATTTAATTAAATTTAAAATATCTTAAAATATATAAATTTCAAATAAAATTTGATTTAATAATTAAAATATATTTAAAATAAATATTCATTAATAAATAAAAAGATATATTTTAAACTATTTACCTTAATAAAATAAAATAATTTTATTAGTAGTTTGTTAATAAATATTATATAGGAGATTAAAATTAATTTATTTAATTAAAAATAATTTATCTTTAAGCTTTATATAATATGTAATTATTATCAGTGATAAAAATATAACTACATTGACATTAACAGCTAAACAAGTTTTTGTTTTTATTAAAAAGAAAACAAGAATCGGAACATGATTAAACTACTCCCCTTTGAAGCCCATTAAACTCAAGTCATTGCTACATCTTCAAGAGGAAAAGATGCTTAGCCAAGCATTGCTTCGGGAGAAGTCACAACCAGGAACCCACCATAAGCATCCATGGTAGCAGTTGTTGATGAAGGTGACGATGGAAAAATGGAAGAGAGGTAATAGATGACGGTCGAAGTTGAGAGAGAGAGTCAAGTGTGTGAATGTTTTTCTGTCTTGGTATATCTGTCGACTTTTACCCTAATTTGGTAGGTTTTTAAGTGAATGATGATTTGGATCGGGTTGCACAGTAGGTAATTTTTTCAAAAATGGTTCGGGTTTTCAAAGGTTCACCTCGGCGAACTTTTCCTGAAAGTTCAGCCTAGATTCTTTCATATTTTGCCGCAGCGACAGATCCCTTTTACCACGGCGAACTTCCTGTTACGCCTGTTGTCTTGTTGACTTCACTTCAGCCTTCCTCGACTCTACATCTTCTTCTTGAATCCCTTCTCTTTGAGTCTCCTGCAATGAACAATGGTAGTTTGTAGCATCAATTGTTCTCAGAAAATTAATTAGTGCAATTAATACTGATTTGTGACAATTTTTACTATCAAACTATATAAAATAAGGGCACACACTCAAGAGTCAATTTAAGCACAAAATCTAAAAATAGGATTCAAAAAGTGTAGTAAAAGTCATAAAAATGTCGTCAGTTTATATAATAAACTTGGGCTCCATCATATACACAACCAACACATTAACATAATTCACCATCTTCCAAACACAAACTTAAAGAATAACCCATACACCATTTGCAGAACACAAAACCCATATAATTAAACTCTAAAACATAGAAGAAAAATAGAGCATAACAAGGAGGGTGGGTTCTTGCAAATAGAAAAGAAGAACAATACGTACCAACACAAGACATGATGCTTCTTCGATGGTGATGAACACGAGATAAGAGATAATCACAACAGATGAGACGATATGATGAACACAAGACAAGAGATGAGCACAACAGAGGAGATGACGCTTCTTCAATAGTGAACTAAGAGGAAATACGATGACTAACACGAAAATGAAGACAACTTCATTTTGGTGTTAATTTAGTTGACAACAATGTCATTTATAATTTTTATTAATCTCTTTTAATACTATGATTTCACAATTTTTATGTGATCTCACAAAACTGTATTTATTATATATAAATTCTATACTAATTTATAGAAATGATATATAAAAAAAATTAGTAAAATAAAAATATAAAAAGTGTATAGTATTGGCAACGATATTTATAAATTGGTCTCCAAATATTTGGCTACTGTTTAACATTTGGCGACAAATTGTAAAATCATCGTCAAATGTTGCAGCATGTTAAAAAAAAGAAAAAATGACATCCTTTTCAATTCTTTTTAATGCAAAGAACCCAACCCCCTCCTCTCTAAATTCTTTTAGCCTCTCCTGCACTTTTTTTTTATTTCTTCTCCATTCGTCGTCCTTCTGTCTTGTTCATTTTTTCTTCCACTATGTTCTGTTGTCAACTTCCATCGCCTCCGGTGAATCGTCGATAGAGGTAAGTTGTTAAATCTTTATTTTTGGGTTTTTTTCTGCTTGCATTATTGGTGTTAAATGCTTTTCTATTGGATCATTTTTTCAATGTTTTTTGAGTTATTTGCGTTTAATTAATTGGGCTATCAATGGTTGAAATTTAGTTTCAAAGTGTTAATGTTGGTAAAGAAAGGGGAAAAGATATGATTTTTTAAGCTAGTTTAGGAATTAGGATAAACTCATCATGTGCATACAGTGTTCGATGAAAGTGGTCTTAGGATTGTGTTAAAACGTTTATTAAGAAAAGAAATGCTTACATGACAAGCTAATTCTTTATGTTTTGCCATATAGAATGCCTCACAATAGTCATTAGGGGGTAAAGTAATACTAAAATGTATATTGAATTTTATTGATGACCACATCAGTAATCCCAAAGATCTATTATTCAAACATAATTGATATAAGTGAAAGGAAGGAAAGTTTGAACAAAAGATTGCGATAGTGAGAATTAAAGGTCAACACGATAATAAAAGCCATGAAAATTTCAAGCTACCCAATCATCTCAACCAAAAATTACCCATTAGTTTAGATCCCAACTAATTCCCACACACCAGTTATAAACTAAGTCATAGGAATGTTCTAAGAGATGTAACAATTCTAAAGGTGTGGATAATTGTGCTTAAGACTTGAGGTTGTTGATTCGGTGGAGTGAGGAAACTCTTGATAAATACTCACTACTTTGGACCCACTTAAACCTTAAACAACACTAAAGAACTAAGTTTTATGTGGTATAAAAATGATGTAATAAAACTACAAAGAGGTTTGCATTGTTAGCTCAAGGTTTATTTTTAATGATTTTGATGATAACCTTATAATATTTCAAAATTCAAATTGGTTTATTTCCTTATATATAAAAAAACGGTATAATTATTAAAAGGAAATAAAATAATGGAATAATTTCTTTCCTTCTTGCAAGAACCTTCTTTATGAACTTACCTTATTAAAAAAATGGTTTATCCAAAAGGATCCTATTTATTATGAAGGTCATATATTAGTTGCGTGATTGCTGGAAGATTTTTGAAAAAGTTGACATCAAAGTTATTCAAAATTAAATCCATCTAGTTGACTAAGGATGCAAGTGAAGTGACGGCTAGTTGAAAGAAACGCCTACTTAAGGAAAAGTCATTGCTTTTGTGAATATAGATCAAACTTTTGAAATATAGCTATGGCATCAATTCTATTGAAAGTGATATCATTGTAAAATATCTTGTACTTTAGAAAGTGAAAATATTTTTGAGAGAGATCAATGTAGCTCATATCAAGCAAACTATTTTTTCATTGAGAGCTTGTAGAGGCTAGCTAAATATTACTAGTT
>JANKOD010000001.1:6501479-6516729 GCA_026284645.1 Erythroxylum acuminatum
CCACAATCAATCAATCGCTTCTTTAATTTTTATGTTATTAGCTTAAATTAGAAGTTATTACGAGTATTAATTTTTAACTAATTTGGTCTCTGTGGGATCGATATTTTTACTACTTGACGATAGAAACTTTCACTTGCGTTCATCACCAACAAGGATGTATTTGTAAAAGTTGACAAAATTATTTTTCCTGTGGATTTTTCGGTGCTTGATATGCCAGAGAATTGTAAAGTTCCTTTAATTTTAGGGAGACCATTCTTGGCCACAGTGTGTGATTTAATTTATATTCAGAAAGGTCAACTTAGTTTATGTATGAATGATGAAACAGTGGTGTTTAATATGCACAAAATTATGAAATTTCCTTCTGCTTATTATACATCTACTTGCTTTCAAATAGATACAATTGATGAATTGATGAAAGAATTTAAATATGTCGAAGATGATTCTTTGAGATACTTTTTGAAAGACAGGCCAAAGAGCGCGAATGGATTGACGACACAGGAAGAGTTGGATAAGCTAGAGGGATTAATTTTTGGCAAGAAGGATTCAATGATTGAGGAAACAAAAGTTATAGAGACAAAGGAAGAAAAATAACAGCAAAAACCTATTGAATAATCCTCTAAATTTGAACTTAAAACTCTCCCTTCACATTTCAAATATGTTTTTCTTGAACAAAATTCTAAGCTTGTAATTGTTTCTACTTTTTTAACAAGTGAATAGGAGGAGAAGCTACTAAATGTCCTCAGAAACCACAAAGTGCCTTAGGATGGACTATTGAAGACATAAAAGGGATAAGTCCTTCGATTTGCATGCATAAAATATTGATGGAGGATAATTGCAAGCCAGTAATCTGACCCCAAAGGAGGCTAAATCCTAAGATGTAAGAAGTGGTAAAGAAAGAAGTTGTGAAGCTACTCGATGCAGTTATGATCTTTCCTATTTCTAATAGTGAGTGAACTAGTCCTGTACATGTTGTTCCTAAGAAAGGTGGTATGATTGTAGTAGCTATTGAAAATAACGAGTTAGTTCCTACAAGAACTATAACTGGATGGCATGTGTGCATATATAATAGGAAGCTTAATGATGCCACTAGGAAAGACCATTATCCTTTGCCATTTGTAGATAAAATGTTAGAGAGAGTTGTTGGCTTTGAATATTACTGTTTCCTAGATAGATATTTAGGTTATAATCAAATTCCTATTGCACCTAAAGATCAAGAAAAAAAATCATGTTTGCATGCCCTTATAGTACTTTTGCTTATAGGCGTATGCCTCCTGGTCTTTGCAATGCACTTGCCACTTTTCAACGTTGCATGACTGCTATTTTTCATGATGGATGATTTTGTACTTTTCGTCAATCTTTTGATAACTATTTGCATAATTTAAAGTTGGTTTTGCAATGTTATGAAGAGACTAATCCCGTGCTTAATTAGGAAATTTGTCACTTTATGGTGAAAGAAAGTACAGTCTTAGGTCACAAGATTTCTTCTAAAGGTATTGAAGTTGATAAAGCTAAAGTTAAATTGATTGAAAAATTACCACCACCTACATCTGTTAAGGGAGTACAAAGTTTTCTGGGACATGCAAGTTTTTACAGATGATTTATAAAAGGTTTATCAAAAATGGAAAAACCACTTTCAAAAATGTGTTGAAAGAATGTTTAGCGTCTGCATCTGTTATGGTGTCCCCTGATTGGTCAAAAGCCTTTTGAATTAATGTAAGATGCCAGTGATTATACTGTAAGGGTAGCATTGGGGCAACGAAAAGATAAAATTTTTAGGCCAATATATTATGCTAGTTGCACTCTTAATGAAACCTAGATTAAATATGCTACAATTGAAAAAGAGTTACTAACAATTGTGTTTGCTTTTGGCAAGTTTCAATCATATTTAATTGGGACTAAGGTTATTGTTTCTACTGACATTCTGCTTTGAGATATCTTTTTGCAAAGAAAGATGACAAACCCTAATTATTGCGATGGATTCTTCTCTTACAATAATTTGATCTTGAAATATAAGATAGGAAGGGAAATGAAAATCAAGTAGATGATCATCTATCAAAGATTGAAAACACATGTGTGGAGGAGACAAAAATAAAAGAGGAGTTTCGACGAGACAATTTTCTTTATGTCCATTCCTTGTTCAATTTCAGCAATTAATAAATTACCATGGTTTGTAGATTTTGCTAATTATTTTACAAGTAATCTAATTCCACAACACCTCACTTACCAACAAAGAAAGAAGTTATTTACAGATGTCAAGGATTATTTTTAGGAGGAACCATATCTATTTAGATGGTGTTTTGATGGAATGGTGAGAAGATGCATCCCTAAAGATGAGTTTCAAAGCATTTTGGAACATTGTCATTCACGAGAAGTTAGAGGCCATCATGGAGCAAATCGAATAGCAGCCAAAGTACTGCAATCAGGTTTTTTTTTTCTGGCCTACTCTCTTTAAATATGCTTATGCATTAGTTTCCTCTTTTGATAGTTGTCAACGAACTAGGAATATTTCTAAAAGAGATGAGATGCCTCGTACCTCCTTCACTTGGTAATTTATACATTTTAGTAGTAGTTAATTATGTTTATAAGTGGGTAGGTTATAACTACACGAACTAATAATGCTAAAGTTGTGTTACAATTTATACTAAAATACATTTTCACTAGATTTGGCATACCTAAAATAATAATTAATGATAAGGGACTCATTTGACAAATAAACAATTTTCAATCCTACTTCAAAAATATAGGGTGCATCACAAAAATGATACATCATATTATCCCCAAACAAGAGGAAAGGTAAAAGTGTCAAATAGAGAATTGAAACAAATTTTGAAAAAGATTGTGAATAGTGCTAAAAAAGATTGGGCTACTAAATTGGATGATGCATTGTGGGCTTATTGAATTGCATTTAAAAATCCTATAGGCATGTCACCTTATAGGTTAATTTTTGGTAAAGCATGTCATCTTCCTATTGAATTAGAGTATCGTGCATATTAGGCAACTAAAATTTTGAATTTTGATTTAAAGTCCACAGGAGAAGGATGTTTGCTGCAGCTTGATGAGTTAGACGAATTTAAAAGGAATGCTTATAAGAATGTTGAAATTTATAAAAAAAGACTAAGAAGTGCATGACAAGCACATAAAAGACAAAGAATTTCAACTGGGTCAACAAATCTTACTCTACAATAGTTGTCTATGACTTTTTCTGAGCAAATTGAAGTCTAGGTGGTTTGGTCCTTACCGAGTAGTCAGCACTTCACCTTTTAGTGCAATTGTAATTTTTGAATGAGAAGAACAATGAAAGATTCAAGGTTAATGAACAATGGCTTAAGCATTATGTAATGGGTGACTATCTACAACAACCGCCTTCCAAACACTTGGAAGACCCATGAAAAGGGGGAGAAAGTCAAGCTAATGACTATAACCTAGAACTAAATTTTTCTTTTTTTCTTTTTGAATTCAGTTATTTAGTTAAAGTTATTGTTTTCCTTTTAGGAATCCTGCACTACCCAAGACATGAGTGGCACCTCAGGGAAGTTTCCCTACTCTATCTTTATGCATTATTTTTCTAACAATGGGGAAAATGTTATCTTATAAGTTTAGGGGTGGAAAATTTCTTTAAAATTTTGGTTGTTGGTTTAAAACTCAAGTTTATTGAAAATCTTTTGAAAAGAAAAACATATTGTCAAGCTTTTGTTTGTGATAAACTTCAATGCCCTAGATGATATATGATTAGTAAAGAATATAACTTAGGGAAAATGCTTGATAATGCTTCAATTTTATGCATAAGCTGAAATTGTTTTTTTTTAAGTTCAAATTTGATTATGATTTAAGATTGATATTACTTTGGGATTATTGGAAACATGTTATGTGAATTTTGCTTATGCAAAGTATTGTATTTGACTAATTCCTATAAATTAGTTGAGGATTAATTGAGGCGAAATAACTGATTTGGGATTTGAGACCTTATTAAAGAATTGTTTTAGGCCATGTTTGACCATTTGAGCCTTTCTAACCTACCCCATATTAAATATCATCACTAGTATCCCTATTGAGCCTTTATTGATAGTTATGAGCCTTTTTTTATTCTCTCATAACCTATAGTTATCCTAAACTTGACCCCAAATGTTTATAACTTCACTTTTGAGAGAACTAATTTGGTCATGTAAAAGCATTCAGAGAGCTATGAGAGGGAGCATAAGGGTGGAGGTAGTTTGAGGGGGTTAGGTAAGTGAGGAGAGTATGACATTTTTTCACCCAAAAAATCTATATAAAAGCCTAAGTTTGGAGGTAGCAAATGTAATTATAACCACATTTTGGGGAGGTGAGTGACTCATTACACATTCTTTATGGAATTCGTTGTCTTTACTAACACTTGAACCGAAAAAAAGGGGAAAAGATTGGGAAAAAAAAGAAGAAAAGAAAAGAAAAGCTTAAAGAAAGAAATAGAAAAAAAAAGAAAAACCCCTAAGTTCATTCTTAAGCAACTTTTGAGTGAATGTTGAGCAAAGAAAGTGAAACATGACAAAAAAATTGAGTCTAAGAGGAGAAATAAGGAGGAGATCATAAAGAGTGGTAGGGCTGACCAAGGAAATCGTAAGTGAGTCATTATTGAGCGTATGAATGAAAGCTTTGGCATTGTAAAGTGACCAAAAACGTGTTTTCTCATTTTGAATTCTCTATTCCTTTCTTTTTTTCAACCATTTACCTTTGAGGTGGTCTTGAATCAACATTAGTGGAGATTGGTGCAAAAAGCAAGCTTATAAGAGCTAGATTGGAATTTTTCTTTACATATAGCTGGTTTGCATAACACTATCTAAGAAACTGAATAGTAGCTTCATTGGTTAAGCATGATTAGGAGGATGAGAAGAAGACATGGTTTTTGTTTATAAAAAATAATGGTTGCAATATCTTGTAGAGTCTTTGCCTTATATTACTAATGCAATTTCTGAGAATTTGGAAAAAGTTTATCCATTTTGTAATTCTTTTGTTTGCTAGAGGATGAACAAACTCTAAGTTTGGGTGCAATTTGATGCCTAAAAATTATGTAGTACTATTTAGTATGTTTTCTCTATTCTAGCATAACTTTGTGCCTTATTTTGTTAACCTAGACTTCTAATTGTTGCTTAATTATTTCTATGTTATTTTGCAGAAGTCATGCTAGAATTTTGGAGCTAAAAATAGGAAAGATTAAAGAGATATGGCCAGATACTAATTTTATATGCAAAAGGACTCCCAAATAGGCATACAAAACTCTTCTAAATCAAGAAAAGACATTCTTAATCAGACTAGGACAAAGATATTACGAAATTTTCAGTATAAAGGGGGTTGTCACATATTAGATTTCACACTCAGCATAACCTACACAACTTGCACTCAAGAGAGAAGGCTGGGAAGAGGGGATTATCCTAGTGTCGGGCTTTTTCGATATATTCATGTCTTTCCTAAATTTATTACTAGTTATGTTTTTGTTTACAAACATGTTAGCTTAATTTCTTTTTAGTGCCAAAGGGAAGCTGAACCGAACCCTATTCTACCATGATTTGATTGTTTAATTGTTATCTTTTAACAAATGAATTTATGCTTTAATATGTTCTTCATGCTTTTTTGGGTTTTGTGCAAGTTATTCATTAAAGCAACCTGAAACATGGACTTTTAATTGACACATGTATGGAATTCTTAGATGAAATGATTATTAGATCTTGATAAAGCATAGCTAGGATTACTAAGACGACCTGAAATATTGGACTCTTAGATAATTTTGGTAGTAATATTATGTGAGTTTCATTAATTTTTAATGCATCTAGATAGTTTTTGATTGATTACATGACCTGAAAATTTAGGTGTTTGATGTTAGAAATTCGTCTAGATAGTTAGTTAAAACCTGAAATATTGAAAGAAACTACACAAATTCATGTAAAGAAAGTATGTTTAGAGCTTTTCATGGTAGAGGGGGTGAGGGAAAGCTGAACTTTGGTACTTTTTAGTGAATTAATTAGTTCTTTACGTATTTTTGGATAGCTATTAATTGTTTGTCAATAACTTTATAATCAACAGCTTGAGTAGTAGTTAAAGGTGTGATTTTGAGTATTAGTGATCAATCCTCGTGGGAACGATATCTATACTGCTATACTATAATTCTGATGCACTTGCTAGGTGAAAGTTTAGCTCGTACCTTCTTCCAATGATCCTAAAGGCATAAAGTCATAGACAAGAAGCCACTGCTCCCCGTCAGCACAATAGCCAATCAGGTTCGCAAGGTTTGGATGGTGTAACAAGCTGAGCATAAGAAACTCCACAAGAAAGAGTGCATATTACCCTGGAGGCCATTTCTATCCAACTGTTTAACAGCAACAACCTGAAAAAAGAAAAAGAAATTTAAGAGTAACAAAAGTTACTGCAACTGAGACCGACTCCAGCTAAGTCAAAATGTGCTAGTTCACAAAGTATGACCACATTTGGTAGCACAACTGACACTCTTCCTGATAAAGAAAATGCTTGAATTCAATTTCAACTGCTCTCATTTTCAAAGACGACCAGGCCCTGGTAATAAAACTGACCCAACAAGAATTCGGTGTTGAGACTTATTGACCTGCATTTGACAGGCCAAAGAAGAGAGACAGAAGAAATCTCATATTAACACTAAGAAAATAATTGGAACAGGCATCCGTTCCAAAATAAGTGGCACTTGAAAGAAGTTGTATTAGATTTGGTTAACTTCAAAGTCTTGAATCAGTGTCAAATCAGAATGGCTAGTGACTTAGTCTGAAACATTGGATTCTAGAAATTCCATAAACCAATCTACAACCTTGCTATCTCGATAATGAGGGGATAATCTAAAGTTCCTGAAAAACTTGCTACCTGGTTCAAGAGATGTCTGTAATATACATATAACCTCATAACGTGATTTTGTCCTCAGTGGCAATAGAAAGAAAAATGAAATACTTATACTATAGATTTGACATTCTATGTTGTCTTCTGATAAAGTAGGGAACACATCACGCAATGAATGTTTAATGCATTTTATCTTTTGAACTCTTCTCTTCAAATGCATACGCCTCTCTCTAGAATTTGGTAGTACTTACAGCAGGAAAAAGGGGAACTGAAAAACGGTGCCTTAACCCATATCAAGATGGAGGACACAAGAATTCACCTGACCAGTGCTCTCAAGGCATCCCTTATATACACGTCCAAATCCCCCTTCTCCGATGAAAGACTCTGGCCTGAAATTATTCGTTGTAGGAGCAAGCTCACGGAAAGTAAAAGTTTGTGCTGCAATATAAGCAGCAGGCATGCCATCCTTCGGAAGTTGTAAATCCCTTTTGGACTGTCCATTACTTCTTGATCTGAGCCTATCACTTCCTGAATATTTTATGAAAAATGAAACAAATTTTCTACAAAAGCAATCGGGATCGATAAGATATTGGTGACTCAGTGGGAAAAGGATGTAACAGATTACAGAAAGGTCGATGCGTCTACCAAACTGATAAAGCAAAGTGTGTTGCTAGCATATCAGATTGAGCCCAAATATTAGATAGAGATAAGATCTCCCACCATTATATGCTTACAAAAGATCAAGGTACGATGTTGAAGATTGTTATTTAAATCACCATGTATAATGATATCCTGTGAGAATGAACTTCTCTCTTTGGATCTATAATGTAGTTTCTATACCAGTAGCAAGAGCCCTACAAATTAACTCCAAACAGGCTTCCCGAAAAAGATATATGAAGAAATTGAAATTTTATGCAAGCATTTCAGTATGTCACAAAATTTGCATTAACATTACAGGATCATATTCAGGCAGACGTAACAGCAGATAGGTTCCGCCCAAAGTTGAACCAAAAACATAACACATGAATTGAATTTAGATCACCAATCTCCACAGAAGAAAAAGGCAATCCTTCTCCTTCTTCTTCTTCTTCTTACTCCTCTCTTTCTGATTAAAACACAGCTTCAAGACTAATTACAGTACTTATTTCAAAGTCTTAATTACGTTCTCCTTCTTGCCATTGACGTTGGGTCTCCACCAAACAATTCTTCAATGGAATTTTCAATATCTTCGGGTTGGTACTTGATATACTTCTCGGTTTGCCTACCAGGTGTCATATACTGCTGGAACCTACCAAGAAACGATCGGTACGCTGGAATCACAACGGCCGACACCGACACTCGAAGCTCCGATTGAAGCTGCTCATCACTCACCACCCATGTGCTCTGAGTTCTGTGTATCTCATCAAACATAGAATTGAACATCTTGAATCTCTCCTTCACTGCAGGTTTTGCCACTTTACCATGTACCTGCAAACCCTCTAGGCTTAAACACTGCAACAATCTACTCCACGTCTCTCTTGTGTAGCTCTTGTGGTACATTCTAAGTTCAGAGGATAATTTTCTACACCATGTGAGTCCCATCATTTCGTATATCTCCTTAGACCCTTTGATCTTTTGCAATATGTATCTCCCGTTGTTCATCAGGAATACATAACGCAATGAAGCATCTCTATACAGTTTGGATTTCATATCCAGATTCTCCTCCAACAAGTCCATAACTTTGTTTAATTGCCCTCCGAATCGTGACGTCTCCGACTTCCCATCATCGCGAGGGTTGCCTTCCTTTGTTTCTGAATGCTGACCATTCGAGTCGCTGGACTCATCCATTCTCAGGTGTTGCTTGAACACCTCTTCCAATGTGTCTTTGTACTCGCAGGCGTATTTTAGATAATTCATGGTGTAACGAGTCAGTGGATGGACTGCACCACTAGGGACTGGAGTCCTGCCATTGTCCCTCTTTATTGAGTTCTCAAGATCACAGAAAATGCTCACTGCTGCTTCTCCTAGACGACTTTTGGCTGCCCAAGTTTCGGATTTCAATTCCTCGGCAGTTTCACTCGAATATGAGTCGTCACTTCCTGGATCTAGATCACGAACAGTCTCGTACATGTCCAAGAACTTGAACAATCTCTCTGCTGATCGCTTTGTCAATGTAATAGCCTCTGCGAAATTTAGAAACCTTATGATCACTGCTGCTGCGAGATCGCCAAATAGTCTCTTAGAGATTGATGGATAATCTGCAAATACAGAGAGAGAGAGCTTGCGCTCTCCACGTAAGAGAACAGTGGAGCAATGCTTCATGACATTGATCCATGTTGCGATTTCTCCTTCCATTGCCTCCCATTGCATTTTGTGTACATCCTCCATGCTGATATTCTCAAATCCCAGCTTTTCCAATTCGTTAAGGAATGCTTTTCTTCTCATTGCATTGTAAAGCAAGCAGCAGTCGTTCTCATACCCTGACGAGATCATTATGTTGGCGATTCTGTTCAAACCTGCTATTTGTTCGGGAGAAAATGAGGGATACTCCTCTTCTTCTTTGGGTTCAGATTCCTGAGGATTTTGATCATTATGCTGCTTTGTTGCCTTTGGAGTTTTGGGGTCCACATTGCCACCTTTGTGGTGACAACTCTCAAGAATTGAACACATCTCTGTATCCAACATGGTCATGGCTTGATGTAGAACTGTGGTGGCACGGTTGATTGAAGATCCTGACGTAGAATGGGAATCGAATTCCAGAAGTAAATTTAGCATCTTTGTAATGCGGCTCAAAGATTCTGTAAAAGATGAATCTTCTTCTTGATTTTGGCCAAATTTGGCCTTGACAGAGTAGTTGGAGACCATTTCTTCGACCATTTTAATCAATGATTCAACGACCTTCGGAACTTCTGGTGGGTCAGCTGCTTTGTGATTGGTAACAGACAAAACCTGGAGATATCGATCAACGTCTTCCAAAGCCTGATGCAGGGTCAACTCAGGCTCAGGCTCAGGCTCAGGCTCAAGTTGTTTAGATGCAGGTTCAGGGACAGGTTGCTCCACAGATTGCTGTTTCTGGTAGGATTCTCCTGTCATCGGAGATCCTGTAATTTCCTGAACATCGTCTGATTGATGTTCTCTAGGAGTTGCATGATCAGTTTTGTCATTATTGTCGTTGTCTTTATCATTGTCCTTGTCCATGTCCTTTTGGTCTCTAGAAAAGCTTGAACTTTGATCCATGGAAAACAAAAACAGGAACTTTTCTGGGAAATGCTTGGTGCCTTTTTACTAAATATGTGAATGGCAATGGTGGTGAGGAATAGAAAGGGAATAGACGTGAAGAATAATGGGGGAACAAGGAATTGGTTAGGTATTTGATTAACCCCTAAGTATTGGCTTTCCTTTGACCCTTTATTTCCTGTGATTTTGTGTCTAAAATTTGTTTGGGTGAGATTAGTGCTTGGAGTTCCATGTGGCAACCAGGAAAAGTGAATAGAGGGAGGGATACATTACGGCGTAACCGAAGGAGAATCGTTCTTCAATTCGTTTTCTATTCCCCTTTTTTCCGTTTATGATTTCCAACAAAAAGTAATTATTTTTGATTTCAAAAAGGTGGAATCGCCCATCCTAGGCGCCCCCACACCTTGACCCGACAGAATTGTAGGGGGTAAATCACAGTCTGATTTAAGCCAGCTTCTCAGAAGGGTGACCCAACGCCGGTGCACACAAGGAGTCACCACATTAGATGAACTCTCACACTGCCATTGTCGGGACTCGAACCTGAAGCCTTGATCTCAGCTTCTCTTTCAATTACCAACAAAAAAAGTAATTATTTTTAAAACGCTGGATAGTGGATAGTGACCAAGACAAGGTACAAATAGGATATTGCAAGGACTGTATTATAATGAGTATTCAGCACTAGTGCAACCTGTATCAACTTGACGTGCTTTCCATTAAGTATCCCAGATTACATAAGATTCCATGTGGGGTTTTGCTGGCTATGTCATTAAAATTCCACTTGGTATCAAAAGGTGCATTGCACGTAGTAAAGACTAAGCCCAGCTTGCATCAACAATTTCGACTGATTTTTTTTTGCATATACATGGTAAAAGACGTCCTTTTCTTTCAAATAAGTTTTACACTTTTATAGAAATTTACTTTATTAATTTATCGATATGTCATTACCTATGTTAAAAATAATAAAATTTTTATATTTAATAAATAATAAATATTAATTTATCGCTAATTAATATATCTACTATTTTTATGTAATAATAAATAAGAGCTTAATATATCTTTTTTGAAAATTAAAGAATAGTATTCCAAAAGAAGGCATAGCCTTGAGAGTACAACGAGTGCATTGAGATCATTCAATCCCAAAAGTTCAAACCATTAGTTACAAGATCACTCAATCCATCTTACATGTTGACACATTCTATACGCAGCTACTTGTATCTAGTTTAGAAACCCCATCTTAGAATAATCTCATCTGATGAATTAGAGCTTCCTAGTAGCAAGTAGAGCTCCTTGATTTTACCAAGTGTGGTTTCAGTAAATCTACCATTCTCCTGTTGCATAAATTTGAACTTCCTATTGTTCCTTTCCATCCAGATCTTATAAATTGTAGTATTGAATGAAAGTTTGAGAAGTTCTATGTCACCCTTCTTTCTCTTAAGTTGCATGAGTTGTTGCTGCATCTGATTCCAACTACAACTTAGCTCCTCTGTATTGCAAGCAAAGAGTACAAGTGACTTGGCGTCGAAAAACAAGTGGTCTCTTGTTTCTTCTTGTTGTGAGCACTGAACACATATACTATAAAACTCCGAAATTTTCCTTTCATTGAATAAAAACTTTTATGCTCAGTAAATAGTATTTTCAAATAAATAGTGAATTTTGTGGGACCCAATCTCAAAATAATGAAAAATATCTAGAATAAGTATTAGAGTTTAATGATACGGATCAAAAATAAGTCCTATAGGAAGGATTTCGGGAGTTTTGAAAGTTTAGGACTCAAATGACCTTTTTAGAAAGTAATGATTATTAATGATTTAAGCTCATTCAAAAAATCTTTTAAAAGCATCTAATCAATAAGAATTGACCCTAATTAGAGTATTTCATGGTCAATTTGAAAATAAGATGGATATGGAATGTTTTCGGGATTTAATTCGATTAGTTGGTCAATTAAACACGTTAAAGGGCAATTTGGTCTTTTTGTACTAATTAAGGGCAATTTGGTCTTTTTACATGATATTAATGGATTGATGAGTCATTAGAGATGACCAATGATATGATAATTTGTGTTTGATGAGTCATTAGTGATGGAAAATAGGAAGGTGACATATGTAATATATTAAATGAGTATAAAAAGCAAAACTTAAGACATTTTGCTTCGTTCTTTCAACATATACGTGAGAGTGAAACAAAAGAAGAAAAAGAAGAGAAGAAACAGTGGAGTTTCAACCAAGAAGAGAAGACAAAGGGTGCAACTAATTTTTGATGGGTTTTGGAGCATGAATTGAAGAGAGCTTGATCAAGACTATGTGTTCTTCAATTGTCCAAAAGATTGAAAGAAAGTAGTAAGTTTCCTAACCTAAATTTCTAGTTTTAGGGCTTTTTAGTGGGATAGATTTATATAAGATAAATGATGATTTTTGACTTGCCATGGAGTTGATAATAAGTTTGGAAGCATTTAAGGATCGAATATGACAAGAGAAAGAGTTATGTTTAGTGACATTTTGTTTTTGATTCTTGGATTACTTGAACCAATCCTATTGTTTTGACCATAACTCGGGCTACAGACCTCACAATTGGGTGATTCTAATTAAAGCTGAAACCTAAGACATAGAAATAAAAATCTCTAGAAGAGACCTAGACCTAATTCTGGATTAATGATATCGAAGTTTGAGATTGAAAATGGTAACCTGATACTGCCCCTATGTTAAAATAGACTGTGATATTTGGTACATTTGTCATGATTTAGAAGTTGAAGTGACATTAGTTTTTATGATATGGAAACTAGAGACTTAGGAGAACAAATGTCTAGAAGACCTCAAAGCCTAATTTGAACGTTTGTTACGTGAAAAGTAAGGAACAAGTGGAGGTATAACTTCTAGACATAGGCCATATCTGTGACTCATCATACATTATCATGATATGGTGAATTAAATTGAGTGAGATAGTGCTTTGAAGAATTGATAAGTTAGAATGGGTAAAAATATGATTTTCAGTGACTTTTGAAGTTAAAATTGGAAACGGTGAACAATAGGGTAGCTTTCGGTAGTAAATAGAAATACAATTAGCATACGTGTTACGCGATTAAATACTAATCTTGAATTCGGTTAAACCGACTTTATAGTGTTAATATCTTATTTTCGAATTTGAAAATAAATGCCTAAGAAAAATGTGCTTGTGTAGGTATAGGAAAGACACAGAACATGTGAGTATGCTTAGTGATAAAGTTGCTTAACGGTGAGTGCATTTTAAATGTATTTTATAAAAATGATTTCTATTCTATCATGAAGTGAATATGGATTATGAGTTTTATGTGAATGATGCATTATAAGTGAATATTGCTAGTACAAATTTATGTTTTTAGCAATAAATGAATTGAAGTTTGAAAGTTAAATCTTATATGATTTGAGTTTATATTGAGATGATGTTATTGGTTGATAAAAAGGAAATAGTTTTTAGCCTATACTATACTGATAGGTTTTATACATATTAATATGCTCGTGTATTAATATACAGGTAAGTGATGTAGAACTAGCTCTGTAACTAGTGGTTGACTAGTTGCGGGCAAGTGATGTAAAACCAGCTCCGTAACTAGTGGTTGACTAGTTATAGGTAAGCGATACAGAACCAGCTCCATAACTACTAATGTATGATTATTATCCTAGTAAGAGTAAGCGGTGTGGAACCAACTCCGTCATTAGTGATTAACCAGTCACGGGTAAACTATACAAAACCAGCTCCGTGACTTTATACCTGAAGGTACCATATGGCAATGAAGTTAGTGATAGGTTATGTCGTGAAAGAAATTCATGACATTTTTAATGTTGCCACTATTTATTTGAAAAGTGATTTGATAAACTTGATTTTGGGAGTCATATATGTTTTATATTAAATATTGAATTATGCAAATTCAGATGAATTTGTTTTAGGGAGGTTTAAATAGTTAAATATTATTTGAATAGAATTTCTAGCACTCACTTAGCTTATTTAGCTCACACTCTCTTTTTTGTTTTTAAATGAAACCTCCCAGGCATACGATCAAGGGCTTCAGTAGCAGGGACTCCACCTCATGACTAGTCAACTTCGTCACGCGTTGCTGTGTAGGTACCTTTGCCTTGTAAATATTTTTGAGAACATTTGCATCTTTATGAATATGTTTTGGACTATATTTTGTGTAAAGAATGCATGTATATGAATGTTTTAAAGTTAAATGCATGAAAATGTCTGGGTTTATTTTTAAGATTATTGAAGTGATTATTGAGATTGCTTGTGAATGGACTTAAATTCTAAAATTTCTAGTGGGGAATTTGAGATGATTATAGAACTGTTTTGCACTTTTACAGGTCTCTTGAAAAATTATGGGTAGGTCAAAGTATAGTCATTGTGTTATCGAAATTTTTAATAAAAATGATTTTAAAAAATTCCATTGCTTATATTTTTTAATGTTAAGGCTTTTTGGTAAAAAGGAAAATAGGGTTAGCTCCAAGGGAACTTTCTGGCTAGATCAAATATCAACTGGAGGGCCACCTTGGGGTGTCGGGCAGGTCGCCTAGTCATTTCAGGATAGGGCTTATCATATATGGTCTTTAGGAGTGGAGCTTTTGATTATGTTCGTAGTGGCTAGTCTACTTCTGAGTTCTTACTAAGTGATGTATGAAAATTTAGGGTAGTTTCCAAGAAACCATATCAGCTTATGTCAGTTTACTTCTAGTTTAGGTTGCATGAACATTTCCTTTAGAGAGTTGTTGGTGAATTTTTTAAAGGAGTATGCAGTCTAAATGGTTTTATCTTCTCCGTCAAAATTAGGCCTACATTTAGGTGCTGCCTCAACTATCTTGTCAAACCCTCTTTATTTAAATTTCCATTGCTGATTCTTAGTCAGTTCTTCCACTTTGGCTCCAGGTCTCATCATATGCCTTAGATGGAACAATTTAGGATGCAAGTACATCATCAAAACCTAATACGAAAGTACTACATGAGAGAGGAAAATATATCAAATCTATCTAAGCCATCTCAAAAGAAATCTCAGCTGACCGACCTTTGTGCCATGACTTCTCTTGCCCAACTCACAATCTACATGGTAGCAGAGCCTCTCAGTAGCTAGAGTCGTCTCTCGATCCTGAAAAGTTCACGTTGCAATTTTGGTGAGTTTTGCGAACTCAATGAGGTAACCATCATCGATGGTTCACTCAAATCATGCACACATCAATTC
>JANKOD010000001.1:6522343-6541674 GCA_026284645.1 Erythroxylum acuminatum
TATCCAAACCCCCTTTTTATCAACTTAGTTTGCATTTTTGACAATTAGGCTAGCTTAGATCTTTTGCGCTAGGTTCCAATTAAGTGAGACGACCCGAGGTTGCATCCTATATTGCAATCCTTGGAATTAAATTTTTGATTCGGTTTCCAAGGGACTGATCTTTAGATCGAATGATGGCACCAATCACTCCAAGAGAGAAGAGGAAGAAGAGAGAAGAGATAAGAGGAAGAGGAAGAGGAGGAGAGAGGAAGTGGGTCTTCACAGCTGTTGCCTTTCCCTAACCGTTCGATCCCTTCTAAGTGATCGTTTCTTTCCATCTTTGTATTCTTTTACTTTGAATGTTAAAATGAATATGAGAATGGTGATTATGGGTTTTGGATTGTTGATGATGTTCTAACTTTTCTTTAAGGATTTTGAATTGATTTAATGTTAATCTAGTTATGTTTTGTGTTGATTGATTGGGTGTTATGATTAATTGTGGTGCTTGCATGTTTCGGTAATAAACTGAGAGGGTGAACCGAATAAGAATTATTAGGTTGAATTAATGAGAGTTAAGCGACTCAATGACCATGCAATTAATCAAATCGGTTTTTCATTAGAACATTTTAGAACTAATTAGGTTGGGGCCCTTCATTTATGCTTATGTCACGATTGTGGCCCTTCATCCATGCTTTTGTCACAATCATCGCACATTGGCCACGATCATGGCCCTGGGTTAGGGTTTGGCTTCGAGCTTTCTCCTAATCGTCTCTATTCTTCAATATTTTCTCTGAAACACTAGCAAATACATCAAGACACCTCAAACACACAAATTTAAAGTTCAATAGGTGGTTTAACCTACAAAACACTGAAAATACAAATATTTAACTAAATAACAAAATCCTAACCTAAACGTGCACTTAACATTAAATTTACCCACTAAACACATCCTAAAATACCCACTAAAATATTATTCAATCTACAACTAGCACATACCACCATCTAGCCATTGCTATATCCACATTATGACTGCTTCTCTATATTGTAAAGCACTACGAATTGAAGGCTAAGCTCCAGAAGTTGTTCATGGTGCAAAAAAATTAGATGCATGTTTCTTCTTTTCCTAACATCGAGTGCTACATTCGCTTTTCATTAGGTAGGAATACTATCACCTTCAACATTCCCACTATCATCCTGGGCACCAATAAAAGAACTTCCACTATCAATTTCATAATTCAATATTTACCTTTTTTCTCACCTGATACTTTTTAAGCAAAGTTTTTATTTGTTATTTCACATCATGACCAATTTTTTTTATAAGATTTAACATCAATTTTAACCTCTAGTTAAATGCTTCTTTAATTTGGTGATTACTCCACCTTTCAAGTACTTGTTACAAAACAAACAAATGGTATGATTCTTCATTTCAGGAACCAATCTAACATGAGCTCAAGCTGAATCATTGAATCTTTTTAAAGTAGATGAATTATCAAGAGTACTTGAACTTTCTTCTATTTATTTGTAAAAGTAAATGAAGACATGTGTCAAAATTAAATTAATAAATTATTTTCTATTATGTATTTAACTACCCATAAGATAAGATGATAAATGTGTATTTGCTACTCATATGGTAAGATTAATATTTGTAATTTTATTTCCGGACAACAATAAATAATATAAAAGTGCAAACATTTATTTTTATTAACTTAATTACATATATTAAATGATTTAATTACATATTAAATCTTATATTTAAATGATTATCATATGTTAATTACTTTTTTATATATAAACAATAATTAGTAAATTGTATGTTTCATAAAATAAATTAACAACTTAATGCATTAATTGTGAAATTGACAATACCTAAATTACATTGAAATTGAACTAACTCACAAATAATTCCAACTTTCAAATCCAAATTTTTCAATGCATTAATTTTCTTCATAAATTTGCAATGCCTAAATTATTTTGAAATTGAACCAACTCACAAAAACAATTCCAACTTTCAAACCCAAATTTTTCAATGCATTAATTTTCTTCAAAAATTCACAATGCCTAAGTTACATTAAAATTGAACCAACTCACACAAACAATCTAACTTTTAAACCCAAATTTTCCAGTGCATATTTTATAAACCATTCATAAAACACACATGATACAAACAAAACACCAACAAAATCAGAAATTGCAATTTGGGATGTGGGTCAAGTATGGTCAGATAAGTCTAGATCTGGAAAATAGAAATCGTGATTTCTGCAATCTTTCCAATTTCTAGGGAAGTTGTGGGACGATGGTGGATTGAAGCAGCAATCGATGGTGATGGTGATTGTTGGACCCCACTTTCGGAGCCCAACATTCGAAGCCATAAGACGTGAGCATAGTATCCTATAGGGTTATTTCCATGAATCCTTATTAGCTATCATCCCACAAGGGTGGCATGCCCACAACAGTCAAAATCAAAACAAACTTATTACTTCAACTCCACCATTTTAACAAAGAAGTCAATTATAATCATCCACAACCAAAACTACTTCAATTTATCATTTTATTACTAAAACAAAAGAGTTTGAAAAATTTATTTACATATCAAAAGCCACATCATTGGCTTAATAAAAAATAAAAAATACACATGATACAATTGAATGCTTATGCTTAATATGATTCTAAAAACCAAAAGTTTCTGAACTAACTTAATTACAAAAGTCTCTATTCTTGGTGTTTGCCAAACTTTGCAAGGATCAATGCTGATCTGCTTTTTCTTCACCTGCAGAGAGGAAGGTAATGGGGTGAGCTGCGAAGCTTAGTGGCTTATATATCTATAACCATTGGCAACGAGCCATACAATTCAAGCACACACATCTATATATATATATCAAAGTATATATATATCCCATTTAATCTAGCAATTTTAGCTCAAAATTCATAATTCAAAATGTTATCACATAGAACATCTCATAAAGATTCATCCATTAAAACATGACACTCAATTATGCATCATACTTGACAAATCAAATATGCAATGCACAAACAAATGGCTTGAGAGTTCCATGGAACGAAACCGAGAAACTGAAGTTTACTCTGTGAACAAAACGAATCCGAAATCTTAGGATCTCGTGGCCTTAAGTGGGCAATCGGGAGAAGGATATAGGTCAATGTGCACGTGACTAACAAAACGGGTTCCTCCCTTGCTCAAACAAAAGCATATATTCATTTTATCACATACTCATACTTTCATGCTTTTTCACGCTCTTTCCCTTTTTTTTTCATTCATACAAAAAGCCATAACATGTTTCAATGGCATAACTTGATCATAATTCATAAATCACAATGCATTTTCAATAATCACAATAATTCACTATTAAGCAAGTTAACATACAATACACAAGCATTCAATTCAAGCAATTTAGCATATATTTACCAATAAGACAAACTTGCTTATATTACATAACAACCATAAATATATTACCCACTTAATTTGCTTGCAAAAATCTAAGTCAAGGTTATCTTTCCCCTAGCTCTTTGGTAGGATTTTCTTGGTTCCCTAGAACAAACCAAGCCTCATTCAATAGGAATCCAATTGAAAATCCTACAATGCAAAATCACTAAAATTGATTCTAGAATACTTAGACCTAAGCATTTTCTAAACTCCATGAACTAAAATCCTTCCAAAAATTCAAAAGATTCAAAATGATCTTACCTTTATTCTTTACCAAATGAAGGGATCTTTAGCTCAAAAGGAAGCTCTTCTCTTCCTTTACCTTTTTCCCTTTTTGAACAGCTCCAAAATTTCTCTTGAAGACTCAGAAAAATTAAACCCTAGCTTATTTTCTTTTATTTCTCTGCTTCTCTGCTTCTCTTCTTCTCTTCGTATTTCTCTCTCTTCTTTATGGCACTCTCTCTTTTTCTCTTTAATTTTTGTTCTTCTCTCTTCTTAAAATGCAAGACAACACTTCTTCTTCCAATTATGCCCGTAATGATTGAGAATTTCCAATTTGCCTTTCCATTTATGCCTTATGTCTTTTATGCTTAAATGTCTTGCAAAAAATACTCTTGAACATTCTGATAAGGAAGACGACGTAATTTGATAATACTTTCTTCTAAAAAATGTTTCCCGTTGTCTTAAGTTTCTAATGGTACTAAAATCATTCAATTTGGTTTAAAAATCTGAAAGTATTGCCCCAAATATTTTTGGATTGTTCTTATATTGAAATAGTACATTATACTTAAATTCTGACCAGTAATTGAAAGTCTTAAAGACTGGACTAAATTTCTATTTCTTTATAAAATTTGTAGCCCCATATCTCTAGTTTATTTTGAAATGAGAATCATCTCATTCGGATTTATACTGATCAAGATATCATCAAAATACCAAAGTATGTTCAGTAAAATATCCAATTCATACTCTTCCAACCGATACCCTTATTTTGATTCAAACAATCTTTTTCGAATCCCCACCAAATGCTATCAAATTTTATGGAGAGATAGAGAAATGTGTTAAGAAACTATTAGGCTAAGAATCACTGCATTTGAAGGTCGAATAACAAGGTTATGGCCGAAAGAATCAAACATGATTTTTGCCCTCAATCATATTGTATCTGTATTGGGACAATTAGTATAATGTTCACTAGAGATGTCAGATTAAGATCTTCTTAGGGCTGTTTCAAAGAGGACTTTGAGATCTACAACTTTTGTGAAGACCTAAAGGAGAGATTCCATAAGCTAAAGGATCAAAATTGGACCAGATGCTTACCTTCTCAGTAGCATATTCTACCTCTTATGCTTGAGTCTCCGCCAGGGATATGACTCCAATACGCTCTTTTTTATTTAATACATATGCATTTCTGATTTGTCCCTTCATTGATCATTCTTAATTGAATCATCTGATCAATTTAACCTAATTCAGGGAAATTCTTCTTTGAAAGAAGATTTCCTGCTACTTTCATACCACTCATGGAACCCTTTTTTTTCAATCGACTATCTTCACCATTACTTGCTAGCCATTCTTAATACCTTAAGAAGATAAATTCCAACTATTCATGTTATCTCATTAAGATCAATTTATTCCATAACTTATATGATCAAAACATCCCTTTTAATAAGGCTCATTGAAGCATTATGCAAATTATTTACTTTAGTAACTTGGTATATACCATCAAAATTATTACATCTTATCTAAAAACATATTTAGGACAACTCACCAATTGGTAGCTTATGCTAAGGATACCTTGATCTCATTTGATTCTAGACAACACTTCCTTTTTTTGCGCCTGTCCTCGATCGTGTGGATTATGCCATAATCGCGTCCTTCTTTTTTTTTTCCTCAAATTCATCATATATGGTAATATCATTAATAATCTCAATTCATTCCCAATTGATCACTATAAGCACTTTCATGTATTACTTCTTAGACTTGAAACTATAAGAACTATGACAAGGAATTATTCAATAAGCTACCGATTACTTCCTATATCATCTCCACACATATAATACATATATGCTTAATATTTTCACTTATCATGGTACTCCCATTATTAGATTTGCATTCACATAGGCAAATCAACTGAACCTTGACAACTTTTTCATCTACCGTTATCGTTGTCTCACCTTCCAATTTCTATTATTTCATCATACCTACATATGTTCACAATCAATTCAGAATCATAGATGCATAATCATCCTGAAATTTTGATTTCCCACTAACATATTCTTACACTAAGTCATAAACCCTTATCACGATAATCAAACAACCATTCCAAGCCCAATTGCAGCCTCTCTAGATCATAGAAAATTATGTTTCCATCCAACTTTGTTTATACACTTTTAAATTTTTTTCTACCATATCTCTATTTTCCTCTATCACTCATAACAATATATTCAAATCTATCCCAAATTTAAGGATATACTACCCCAATATAACATTGATGTCATATTCTATAATACATCCACCAATACAAATACCCTTGATCTTTATTTGTCATATCGAACCATACACTTTTTCTTATTCCATGATATCCAAAACTTCAATTTTCTTACATTCTAACATATCATCATTTTTCTCACTATTTCTAACAGCCTAAACACTTCAAACATGCTCATGCGTGTGACTCAGACTCATACGACTCAGACTAGGGATCAGTTGCTACTGTCTTCTATGACGTGACTTAAATGCATGTAACTTGACATATATTTTAGAAAAACGCCCATATAAGATAGTACTTCTGGGCTCTGATATCACATATGTAGCACCCCACTCTCGCAAGACCTGTACCCGAGCGATGTGCCAGCGAGGATGTCTGGCCCTCCTAAGGGGGGAGGATGCGCCATAGGCATCCCATGTCGGCTGGAGAGGAGAACGAAGCATGCCATATAAGGGTGTAGAAACCTCTCCCTTGCAAGCGTGTTTTTCATAACCTAACGCGCTGGATCACATCAAAACTCCGAAGTTAAATGTGCTAGGGCCAGAGCAGTACCAGGATGGGTGACCTCCTAGGAAGTCTTGTGGAAAAACAAAACCGTGAGGATGCTAGGCTTTAGAGGCCGAGGCCTAAAGCGAACAATATCTGTAAGCGGGTCGGCGCGAGGCCCGAGAGGCTCGAGAGGCCAAGGTCCTACATTCTATCATTTAGAGGGTCAAAATTGGACTAGACGATAGGGTAAGATGATTCCAGACGAAAGGTCAGATTTTTTGGGACAATTAGCATAACTTTCTCTATAGATGTCGGATCAAGGTCATTCTTGGACGGTTTGAAAGAGAAATTCTAGATCTACAACTTTTATGAGACCTTGAAGATAAATTCCATCATCTATAGGATCAGACGAAAGGTTAGACGATTCGGGACATTAGCATAACTTTCTCTATAAATGTCAGATCAAGGTCATTCTTAGACGGTTTAAAAGAGGGCTTCTATATTTACAACTTTCAAGAAAACTTCGAAGATAGATTTTGTCATCTAGAGAGTCAAAATTGGACCAGAAAATGCAAGATGAATAGTACCTAGAAGATACATGCCATCACAGAAGATACACGTCATCACAAAAGATACACATCATCACTAGACGATACACGTCATCACAGAAGATACACGTCATCGCCAGAAGATACACATCATCACCGAATGATACACGTCATCACCAGACGATACATGTCATCACAGAAGATACACGTCATCACCAAACGATACACGACATCACAAAAGATACACGTCATCACCAAATGATACACGTCATCACAGAAGATACAGTCTATACTCCTGAGCATCTCTACTTATAAGGATCATAACTTTCGACTCCCATGTCCAACAATTTCATACTATATACCGCTGGAAAGCTAGAAAGATAAGCTACAACTTTCCAGAAGATAACTTTGTCTAATTTAGCCTAAATTAATACAATTTTCTCCTAAAGTCAGAACACGAAATTCACCTCTACGGAAGACTTGAAATTTGCACTGTACTAACTTGGGATGTCCTAAGCATAACCATTTAACTACCAAATTGACTTCATTAAACTCTCAAATCTCAACTCATCTGACTCATCCCATTCAACTACATCTCATCATGCATAATTTCTATCTTTCTTTTCCATAACATCTCACTTATATATATATATATATATATCAACTATTCATGTTCAAAAACCATCTGCTCAAGTTGATAATCATCTCAAGTTGGCAACTTCTTCAAGTATGCCTAATTCCAACTTAACCTCATCCTTAATTAATTCACATTTCAACTTAACAATCGTCCATACACAATTCATATTTCATTCATCATCAACTCACTATACATATTCAACTTCATTTTCACTTTTATTTTTTTTTCTAACTATCACCTTAATTCTTCACACTTCATAATCTCTTATCCACCAAAAACACCAAAGCAAAACATGAACCTATCCATATTTCTTATTCACTACCTTAATCTTATCTATCATTTCTAATTCAAGAATTTTCATTTTTTTCTCATGACTAATCACCAAAAATTTCTCATTTAATAGTTCTAACTTCTAAGAAAAGTTCGAGGTCTAACAACCCAAGTTCCAACCGATTTACAACAAAAATGCAATTAAGCAGAAAAATTGAAAACTTAAAAAACACACATAAAAACCAATTCACAACTTTAGGTTTTTAGGTTGGGTGACAAGTCGGGACTCAGGTTTAGATATGGGGCGAACAACAACGTTCTCTCCTCCTTCAGAGTTTCAACGGTGGCGATGGTGTGGTGCGGTAGTCCTCGTGGAAGAGGTTTGAAGACGGTGTCGTGTGTGGGAATTCGCATGGAGGAGCCGAGGATCTTTGATGTTGGTGTGAATCAGGGAGGAACACCGCCAGAGAGGGAGTAACACTACCGAAGATGGCGAGGAGAACGAGAGAGAGAGAGAGAGAGAACGGTGATGAGTGAAAGTGAGAGTTAGTGAGAGAGTGAAAAAAATGAAAAGAAGTTTCAGGTGTGGGTGAGGGTAAGGCACCTAGAGAGGGGGTGTTTTGAGGGTTAAATTTTTAAAAATTTGCAAATTAGTACTTACTATTTTTCAAATTTACGATACCCATCGGTACGCGGCCGGTATTTTCGATACCAGCCAGTACCGAATGAAAATTAGGAATACTGACCGATACCATAAATTTAAAAAACAGTAAGGACTAGTTTACTAATACGTAAAAGAGAGTAGAAAGAAAAACTAAAGCTAAGATAGTTATTAAAGATAAAGGATCAGTGAAGGAAGGAAGATTATAACAACAAAAAAGGTACTTGAAGCTAAGCCCATTAGATAATAAGGATTTGCATGCTTTAGTTGAGGTAGAAACACTCAAAGAGCTTTAGATGATGTTGTACGAATGACAACAACTTAGAGAACTTGCATCTTTAAACGGGACAATAAAAAAAATTATGTAAATTGAGAAGTGATCTAGGATATAGGCAAGTCTAAAATTATATATTTTTTAGTTTGTTAGTCCTATTTGTCAGGTAGGATGTATCATTGACAAAAGGACTTATTAGAAAATATTTTTAAAAAAGTCAGATAAGTTTTTTTGTAATAGATAACAAATGGAGATATTAAGTTGAGTCTAAACTGAATATTTGTAAAATATTGAAATTCTTTTTAAATAATTTAGTTTGTTTAGATTCAAATTTAATTTAGGTAAAAATTTTATGTTCTAATTTAATCTTTTTACTTATCAAAATATGGTCTGCTATGTTTATTGTGTTTGACTTCTATTTGGTTGGGGTGCAATCAATAGGACTTTCCTCACCATCCTTTCTTGCCTTTGTGCTCAAGGGCAATCTCTGTCTGACTCGAAGAAACCTTTGCACACCTCTGCTTAATTACCATTTAAGGGTGGGTTTAGGAGCACATTTTCTGACTAGCCACCGCTCCAATTTTTAGGCTTTCACATTCCCATTTTAAATTTGCTGAATCTTTGGTTCACAACCATCTTTTTGTTTATTCTGCATTGATTTTCCTCATTTTTTCCAAAGTTCATTTAAAATTATACTTTTTGTACTATTGAAAAAAAACCAGAGGAGTGTCGGTGTTTCGCAAATTTTGATTTGACCACAGTTACTTATAACTATATCTATCAGTTACTAGATATAAAGTAACTGTACCAGCAACTGTTAATTTTTCAGCACAAACGAAAATAGAAAAATAAATACGAAATTAAACAGATCAACACCCAAGATTTCTTAACGCAATTCAGTATACCTTGCCTATATTTGCGGGGCTTTCACCCAGCTTAATACTTTCACCAAAGTACAATAGATTTACTCAAGGTTTTATTGAGCCGACACCATTCGACCCTTGACACTATCTCTCAACCTTACTTCCTGTGAATGAATTTCACATCCAATAGTACAATTGCCTGGTACTGGCCTCAACAGATGATTTTTCTAAACAACTTTTAATAGAAGACAATTAAACAAATAACTCAAGTGATCAATCAACTAAGAACAAAAGAAATAATTCACTTGAGATAAAAGAGAAGAACAATTTTCCAAAAGGTTCAGCTCCACTTAAATAAATTTGGAAGTCGTCGCAACAACAATGAGCTGATTCACGCATAACTCATAATCAGGTCACGGCTGCACATATAACACGCAATCCACAACAGTAGTTGTACGCAACATATAAAGCAGTTCACTCAAAAGCCACTCCATAAAGCTGAACGTCCAGCTTAAGGAACACCCCACAAAATCACTACAAAGTCGTGAATCTCTTGGCCAGAAAATACAAGCATAAAATCATCACGTTAATCTGTTGCAACACGAACCCCCACCCCAACCAAGATAGAGATTATTCATATAATTTTTGAATCCTAGTTAAACAAGGATTATTAATTAGCTATGATTTTCCAATTAATAAAAATATATGATAAGTCCAATTTATAAAATTATGCCAAAATAACATAAGTAGAAATATATTCATCATATATGTAACTATCTCTAAAATCCCATGACTTCATTTCAACCCACTTAAAAAAATCGCGATCTTCTTCGCATATCCCACTTAAAAATAGAATTATATCATAACTGAACCATTATCCAAAAATCCAACAAATTACTTGTGCCTAATTTAAATCAATTAATTTGGATGTGAATTTTGAACTCATCAATATTATCTTAGATGTTCAATTATCATAGCATTAACAACTATTATAATTAAAAAAATCTATATACACATATAAAAAGGATTTAATTTCAATAGACATCTGTGGCACGCGTGAAGTCGTTGATTGTTTTCATTTGGAGGCAATTCTCTAACATATAAGAGAGAAGCAGTTGGGTTGAAGTGTTTATACGATAACTGATGTCTAATTCTAGGTCAAGGACAGTGCCCCAACAATATGGTAGACGAACGTGAAGATTCGCAACTATTTTATATACTTTGGGAAGCCTACGCCGTTTCACCAAACCATCGAACAGATTATCGTATCTCCATTGGACCAGATATCAACGTGTCCTTCAAACTCCATTTTTGTTGTTAGTGCAACTACAAATTATTAGTAACCAAGTTGGAAATGCTTTGCATTTTTACGTGAAACATTCGGCTCTCAGTCTATGTTAACTTCCAAATACATCTAATTATTCGTTTTAATCATGTTAATCCCAGAGAAAACTACTGATTGTAACTACTACATTATAATCTCAATTGGGTTGAGCGGCAAGGTTCTATGGTGTAGTGGTTAGCACTCTGGACTTTGAATCCAGCGACCTGGGTTCGAATCCCGGTAGGACCTTTTCTTTTTTTGCCAATTTATTTTAAATTCCACAACAGAGGTTTTATAAGTGGGACGGCCGACAATCTAATCCTCCGATTTTCTTCAGTGTCTCGACCTACGGAGAAAATAAAATGGAAGAATACAAAACGCTTAAAGTCGTCCAAAATTCAGGAGTCTTCCATTTATATCTTAATCGCCCATCGCTATTTAACGCACTTTCGCGCGATTTCTTCGCCGAATTCCCCAAAGCCCTCTCTTCTCTCGACCAGAACCCTGATGTCGCCGTCGTCGTGCTCTCAGGCTCCGGCGATCACTTCTGCTCCGGAATTGACCTTCAGGCTCTCTCTTCCATCACCGATCAGTCTTCTCCCACCCGAGATCGTGCCCGTGCCAGTGAGAAACTCCGTCGCGATATCAAGCTCATGCAGGACGCGATCACTGCAATCGAACGGTGTAGAAAACCGGTGATTGCGAGCATCCACGGAGCTTGTATTGGTGGAGGAATTGATATCGCGACCGCCTGTGACATTAGGTTTTGTACAAAGGATGCATTTTTTTCCGTTAAGGAGGTTGACGTTGGCCTCACGGCGGACCTGGGGACGTTACAGAGGTTACCTGGGATTGTGGGATTTGGTAACTCGATGGAATTGGCTTTGACAGGTCGGAGGATCTCGGGTGGTGAGGCCAAGGAGTTGGGTCTGGTTTCCCGGGTTTTCAGATCAAAAGAAGAGTTGGAAGAGGGCGTTAAAGTTGTTGCTGAAGGTAATTTCAGTGTCTCTCATTTTGTTACCAAAATGAATTGAGTATTGAAAGGTATAGATTATATTAATAGAATTAGATGTTAAATTTTGTTACAGTTGGAAGTAGGATTCAGGCTCTAAATAGCGCTCTGTGGCCATTATATATTTTGCATAAACTGCAAATGTCGCAATAACATATTAGATAAAAATGGACGGCATTTTCAGTTATACAGGTGGTTTAAAAAGTGTTGGTTTTTCATGTAATAATTGAACAGGAATTGCTGCAAAATCTCCACTTGCTGTAGCTGGGACAAAAGCGATCCTTCTTAGAACTCGTGATTTGAACTTACATCAAGGACTGGATTATGTGGCGACTTGGAACTCTGCTATGTTAGTGTCTGACGATCTGAAGGAGGCGATATCTGCGCATCTCCAGAAAAGAAAGCCCGTCTTCTCCAAGCTTTGATGTTTCTTTTCGTAAATTTTCTTACCTGCCTTGTACGTTTAATGGATATATTATTTGGCTTCAGCTGCATTGACCTGGTAAGCACTCATTAAGATTTCTACCTCAGTTGCCTTTACTCAGGACCCCATTTTAGGAAGTGCTCTTTCGAAGGTGCTGCCTGTTCAACTCAAAGTTAACTGGTCCTGCTTTTCATTTGTTCATGGTAGAACTTGTCTCCTAAAACAAGTAGTGTGCACAAGGCTTTATCAGGGGAATTGAAACTTGAAACGAGTACTTGGGCCAATTTGTTGTTATATTGGTGCATTCTGCGTGCTATTAGTTGAAGAAATATAGTGTCTACTGATTTATCAGGTTTAGATTATATGATTGGATTTATCAAGTGTCATGTTCCTGTTGTTACTTGTTAGTAGCGTGTTAAGCCCATAAAGACATGGCCATCTGTCCTCTATTGTTAAATGCAATTAATTTATAGACTTCCTCTCGCTATGTTCTGCGTGGTTAATTAGAACAGAGTATTAAGCCTCCAACCCTGAAAGAAAATATCCTACCATACATTTATATATTTGGATGTCACTAAATATGGAATTGTGATTGTTTTAACTTGTTTCTCAATTTATTTTATTATGATATAGGTGAAAATTTTAATATACAAAATTTATAATTCTCACTTGATGTCAAATTTTGAGAAAATATAGCCATTGTATAATTTTTGAAGAAAATATTTTGTTCCTAAGGATTGGACATCTAATCCGTATAAAAGCTTTATTTAAAGGTTTATAATTCATTTCTAACCAAAGGATTCTTCATTTTTGTTATTTACAATGATTTTCTAATTCTTTGCTTATTTATATAAGTCTTTAACTTTAGTAGGGATTTTTTACATTAAAATCTTTTTCGTAAGGTAGGTCTCTAATATGTTGCTTTTATTCCAAAAAAAGCCTTAGGTAAAATTCGCTTTCTATATTATTTTGTAAAATATTAATTTTTTTTATTAATGTTCCGTTTTTATTTTTAAATAAGTTTTGCATGTGTTATATTATTTAGTTGGTTTTCTATTTAGCCTGTACTAATTTAATTTTTATGGTGCTTAAGTTTTTAAAAGAAAATTTAATTTTTTGTTATTTATTTTGTCAAAATGTTATCATGCTTTACTATATATGAGATAATTAGTTTTATAAAAGGAGTTCTTAAGTTACTATATAATGTATATCTTGTACTATAATAAAATAAATTTCTTTGTCAATTTAATTTCACAATTTAATTTTTAATTTAGTATTTGCTACTTTTAATCTTTCTTCACTTTTTGTAATAGTTTCTACTTATTTTATGCAATTTAAATTTTCTCTTATATTGAATAAATAATAATGTCTATTATAAAATCTTTATTTATTTTAAGAGTTATTTAATTAAATATTTGAGACATTATTTGATTTAGGATAAGTAAAAACATATTCTAGTAGTTTTTTTTTATTATTGTTTAATTTGAGATTTTTATTCACTTCTTA
Source organism: Erythroxylum acuminatum (assembly GCA_026284645.1). Classification (NCBI taxonomy): domain Eukaryota; kingdom Viridiplantae; phylum Streptophyta; class Magnoliopsida; order Malpighiales; family Erythroxylaceae; genus Erythroxylum; species Erythroxylum acuminatum. Next base: position 6,536,252 of record JANKOD010000001.1, read on the forward strand.
ATCTAATTTTTGTTCATTATTAGAGTGAATTTGTTAAAGTAATTTTTAATTGTTTCACTATCTTCCTTTTGCTTTTGTTTTAAGTTTAATCCATACATTATCATAGTAATTTATTGATGCATCTTCGAAAGTGTTATTTGAGAGATCTTTATTCTTTTAGCTTTATCCAAGGCATTGCTTAAGTTGTAATAGGAATAAGAAGAATGTGAATTTTGGCTAGAATTTTCAAAGGATTGCGTAATTTCATAAGGTTTCTTTTTTGTAATTGAAGATTTTAGAGGTCTCTCATAAGAACTTTTGATTTTTTTTTGTTAACACATTAATTTTTTTTTCTTTTTTTCTCCATCTTTACTAGACCAATCACTTAGACTTATTAGTTTCTTCTAATAATAAAACTTCGTTTTTTGACTCATCTCTAAAGGGTTTCTCAAAATTTTCAACATCTGTTATTATTAGGGATTATATTTTTATCTAATATTTCTTGATCTAGTTCTAATTTTTAAAGTTTTTATATATTCAGTATTTAGTTGTATAACCACTTATAACATGTAATATTTTTAAGTTTTAAGAAAGAAGAGATTTTTTGTTTTGTTGATAATTTTAGTTTCGCCTTCAATGCCTATCAGACTTTCTTTGTTTCCAATAAGGAAAATTCACTCATATTTTTATCATAATTTTTGAATATTTATTACAATCTTTATAAGCTTTATTATTATAGGTAACAACAATCTGTTGAGAGAATGAGCGTAATTCCTTTTTATTTTCAAATATTTCATATTAGTGGGATTTTTATTGGAATATTATTGTTGTTGTTGTTGATTTTCAAATATTTCACACTTTAGTTGTTTTTGTGTTCATATCTTGATATAATTTTAGGCCTTTCTTTTGGATAAATCTAATCGATTCTCCACATGTTAATTAATTTTAAGGTATCTGATCATGATTTTATCTTTTCTTATTTCTAACCTTTTCTCTTAAAATAAGATGTAATCGTACAAGAAACTTCTCCTTCTAAAAGGGTTTATTAGAATCTTCTCTAAGCATTAATCTAATTAGGAAAAATATCTTTATATCATTTAAAATGGTCAAAATAAAAACCATATTTAGATTTTTCCCAGTAGATATATTATGCTTCCTAAGGTTAATCACCCAGTTCAATGTTTGCTCCTAATCATAAATATAAGTGTTAGTTGCTATTAGGTGTAGGATCTTGCTCCAAACTGCTCTAGAAAACCTGCATTGAAAAAATAGGTGATCTCTAGTTTTCACTTCCATCTTACATAATACACAAGTAGAGTCCATGTTACCATGCCATTGACTTTTAGTCTTAAGTTTGTTCTTTATGAAAATCCAAGTGATCAGCGAGGCCTTTGGATTCAAAGTGTTTCTCCACAAGATGTTGTACCAAGGAACTTCAGGAAGTCTGCTAGTAAATAGTTGATGACATGATTTGTTTATGAATTTTCCGTTTGGAGTGAGTGTCTAAATAATATCATGCTTATTTAACACATCATTTATATAAGGAAGGTGTTGTACAAGATGATCAAATCCTTTAAAATATCCCTGCCATACACCATTCCATATCAAAGAAGAGACTTTAAGGTTCAGAGGGATTCTTTTCCTTAAATGATTCAGCACAAGATTGTGTATGATAGGAGAGTCCAACCAATGATCAAACCAAAACCAAGTTTTTTCACCGTTACCTATTTTATGCTTGATCCATGGACAGATAATAACTTTCATCTTCATCAGCTGAATTAAAATCCAAGAGACCTCTCTTGTATAAGTAGCCTGCCAGAAGTTGCAATTATCGAGATGGTACTGATGAAGCCTTTTGATCCAAAGTGCATTTTGATCAATGTAAAGCCTCTATAGTCTTTTGCACATATGTATTTTTGTATAGTTGTTATTGAGGTAATTTCAAGGCCCCCTAGTTTCTTCGGAATGGTAACTTCACTCCATTTGATCTTATCATTTTTTGCGTTGTCTGTTCTTCCAGTCCATAAGAATGCCTTCATTATTCTATCAATCTCCTTATTAACCTTCTTAGGTAAGGCAAACATGAGTTGTCCAATGAAGATGCAAATTGTGAAGAACTAAAACAACAAGTGTGATTTTAGTAGCATATGAGAGAAACCTCTTCTTCCATGCATTTATTCTCGTTTTGATCCTCTCAATGAGAGGAAGGCAATGTAGAAATTTTGGTTTTGTGGATGTGATGGGAATACCAACAGAACATAATGGAGTTGTGTAAACATTCATACTTGTAAGGCATCTATCTTCAATAAAATTCCCCACATCAGTGGACAGGTATATGCAACTCTTTTCAATATTATGCCTCAACCCCGACCATTCAACAAAGAATTTCAGAGCTTGCATCATAAGATTAATAGATTAAGTATCCGCTCCACATAGAAGTATTAAGTCATTAGCTTATATGAGATGAGTAAGGTTGGCAGCTCTACAATTATGATGATATTGGAACCTCCATTACTAGTGATCAGCTTGTTTAACAGCCTGGAGAGGCCTTCTATCACAAGGTTGAATAAACAAGGAGACATTGTCTAATACCCTTTGCAGTCTTAAAAGGTTTGGTAGGGAAACCATTCACGATCACACTTGATGAAGAAGTTTGAATGCAAGTCATTATCTAATTAAGAAATCCATGTGGTGGTTGTGTAGCTTTAAGGCATATTCGAATGAAATCCCAACTGATGGTATCAAATGCTTTATAAAAGTCAACTTTGATTGAGCTACTGTTAAGCATTTTACTGAGTTGTACTCCTTCATCAGCTCTTGTAGTATAAGAATATTATCCCCAACATTTCTGTTAGGAATAAAAGCTCCCTAAGATGGATTAATAATACCCAAGGTCACCACTCTCAAATCTTTCAACTAGGAGTTTGGAAATCACCTCATACATTAAGTTACAACATTTGAGTTCATAAAGCACCATGGAAGAAGAGAAAATTTCCAACACTTCGTTTGTTCCTTTTTCATCTGATTGAGATTGAACTGAAAGTTAATCAGGTGAGCCTACAAAAACATTTCTTTCAATTTTATTGTGTATGGCTGGCAATTGAGGCCCTGATCATCAATCCCGACAATTCAATCCCATCTCTATCTTTTCTGTAACTTGAACAATCCATACCAAGAAACTGAAAAAAAAAAAAGGTTTACATGGTACGGGAAATGGTAAAAACTGTATGCAAAGATGCAACACTTGATTCATAATCTCAACCTAAGCTAGAATTTAAATATGACGACTCGAATCTGAGTATTTGATGAAAGAGTGCCAAATACTAGATATTTTTAATCTCATGAATCACAACTTGTTACCATAGTGGTTTTAATTCTGATCAGAAAATCTTATTTTAACTCAGTGAATATCCTGCAACATCTAATTACAATATAATTTATCTAACATTTACGTTATAGCATGACTTAGAAGGGTTTTATTGATTGTGACTTCAGCTTATACTAATGTATGAACAAGAAAAATGAGACGTGAAGGACTCCAACAGCGAAGCAGTTTTTTTTTTTACAAGGGAAAAGAAAACAAAGGACTAACTCCTAGAGATGAATCTCCCACGAAGGGATCTCGGATAAAGGGTTCCTTGTATGTCTCGGTAAAGCGCATCCAAAAGACTCTAGGGCGGCTCCCAAAGAATATACAGTCCCGGCGGGAAAGTCGAAGGGAGATAAGTCAAATGATCCGCACACTGATTGTCTTCGCGAGGCGTATGCTCAATGTGAACTGACCACTCCCGACGAAGTAACTCTCGGATACCTGCCACAAGACTCTGTCGTTGCCTTATTATTCTTTAATACCTTCTTTATTATTATTTCAAGTTTGTGTCGTTCCTTCCTGCCTGCTACGGCTCCCTTTACATATTGTCAAGGTTCACTCTCAGCCATCCTTCTTTTCTCCGGCTAACACTTTTTAACCACATGTTTGTGAAACAACCTTGGCTTTTAACCATAGGTACAACATCAATAAATGCATTCAATCAGTTTGTAATAAACAACACCAGAACAACCTTTACATTAAATATTCGTATAACATTCATTAAATGCATTTAATGTTTTACTGTGCATGAACAACCTTTGTCCAATGCTTAGGTAATGCCTTAGCACGATATCTGTATATGTTTACTACTACTAATTCTTCATTTTCGTTATTTCAACGAAAACTGAGGAACGAAATTATATGCAGAACATTAACAGTCAGAAGTGTTTCGGTTTTAGTGAAACCCATTTCAATATACAACCAAGATTTTCTCATGCATATTAAATGAACATCTTTCATATGTTAAAACCAATAACATAATAAAATACGCAAATCAGTGACTGTTTGGCAAGTACGATGTAAATGCAAAACTAGCTCTGATATCAATTGAAGGATCGCAACATGCAGCGGAAATAAAAATTGCAATCATATATTCATCTATTGCGTTTAACAACATACTAATAATATCAATAGGTAAACGATAAATACATGAAATTCGTGAGAATTAACCGATATGAACTTCGAAACTACGAAGTCTTTATGTGATTCACACCGAAAAATATGTTCCGCTTTCAACATTTGATATGACTATGGATAAATTTAAAGAACCCTTTCTTCAACGATAGAGAAAACAATTTTCTCTTTACTCTCTTGTTTATTTTCTAGTCTTAAAATCAAAGACTCTTTTTCTTAGATTTTATTCACGTACACTTTACGGAAAAATAACTGGAAAATATAATAGAATTCTCTTCTCTGTGTTTCTCATGCACATACAAAACGAAGAACTCCACTAATATATCTCTACACTTGCTCTTTTCACCGTAAGTCACATTTTAATAATGTTTTTTTTTTCAAAAACTTAAACCAACACTTGCAACGTTTCGTTATTGTGTTGGTTAAAACCAAAACAATAACCACCAAATGCAAGTTCATGACGCTTTCTTTTTTTTTTCATTCTGATTTTTAATAAATAAAATAAAACTATTTTATTTTATTATTATTTCTAAAATGAAATAAAATAAAACTATTTTATTTTATTAATTTATTTTGTACAAGAGAATTTTCAATATTAATTATATTTTCTGTGCTAGCAAAAAATATAAAAATATGCCATATAGATTATTTAATAAATTATCTCATAATAAATTAAATAATCATAAACCGGAAATATTACACTCGTAAGTGTGTGACCACATAGGTTCATCACTAAGCTGACAGTAATTAATCTAATTAATTACTAATCAAGGTTGGCGTCTAGCAACACTCCTTAAAGACCGGATAGTGTGAAGTAACAACTTTACAAAGATGAAACCTGGTTAAGGATAATATATAATTAGCTTCTATCATTACAACTCCGGATTATCCTAAGGTATGGTTTAACTGTCAAACCTTATTAGATAACCAACTATGTTAC
>JANKOD010000001.1:6552126-6568236 GCA_026284645.1 Erythroxylum acuminatum
CATAATATATTATTAACAACTCATAATGTTAATACATGAATCACAAATGTTCATTGGCCTAGGGCACACTACTAACAGTAAGTCGAGTTACAAGAGTGTACAAGTCGACTTACACTAACACTTTCTCTAGACAAGAGTAGTGTAAAATGAATCTGAAGCCAAAGTTAAACGAACGGAAATATGTGCATCAAAAGAAGAAGGGGGACCTAGCATCACTCCTATTAAAGTTATGAATAATATTCTCTTAAAAAAGGGGATTTAGAGACTATGTAATGACAATTGCTTTGGTTTAATGGATGCACGCTCACTTATTAAGAGGAACAAGTTTTTGGAAAATCAAGCCTATTACAATGACCTTATAGACATTAAATAAAATGTTAAGGATAAGGAAAACCTTAGCACATTAACGAAAGCAAAGTTAGGATTGGACTTAACACCTAGTTTTAGTATGAAAATTGGTGCTCACTAAGACATCTTCACTTAGTTCTAGATATGATGACATTAAGACACTTAATGCATGACTGAGCAAGAGTGAAGGACATCATTATAAGAGATTAATGTTACTGCAACACTAGAGGATTCTCTTATTTGATAGCTAATCCCCCTATAGTCCTAACCCAAGAATAGATGATACCATCATCTAACTAAAGATTATTCCATGAGATTTAATAAAAAATAAAATGTGTAAATGTTTAGATAATTTGTTTACCAATTTTCATGGCATAAATTGGTTGTATTCAAATCTAGTATGCCTAGAACTACCTTTATCCGTTGGATAGTCATTAAGAATAAACTGAGAACAATATATATAGTCAAGTTTCAAATAAGCAGTCTCAACTACAAGCTCTATAGTTAATAAACTAAAACCAGGATTTTATTCTTAAGATGTTCCTTTTCTTCAACCATCTCTACAAAAATCTTGGTAGTATGCAATATCAATTGTTTCTGAATATAATGTCTAAGAAATATAGACTAGTTAGGTAAGTTAAATTTTCCCAAAAAAAAAGGGATTAAACCCTATATAAAATAAGAATAAGTTGTTATGTATATGCTTTATAGAAAGAAATAATTGGGAGAATCTTTTAAAACAAGATTTACAAATTCCATATATGGAAAAGTGTCATGTATAGACCTACGACACTTTAAACCTTATCAGGAAAATATCTATAATCGAGGGAATCAATCATATTATGGATCTAGCTAGTAGAAGGAGCTTACCAACTAGGTAATTTGCTATTAATAGTCATACGGAAACAATGAGTGACAAGTGAAGTACCTAAAGAGAACATACTCTACATTGGAATCTAAGCGAAGTCAGGAACTAGCATACATAAGTAACACCATCTCAAAGTATATTGATGCATAACTTATTGCCATTCTACAAATGCTAAATTACTGCATAGTAGCATCTAGCACATTTAAGGTATTCTAAAGGATGATGTTATTTGTATAATAGAGATTGTATAACCCACACTCTTACTCCTTTCGTATTACTTTAGCTCATGCATACTTTGAGGGGCCTTTAGGCTATAGGTAATCGAGCTCTTTTCTTTTCTTTTCTTTTTTCTCTCTCAAGTTGCTTGTCTAATTTTAGTTTGAGTAGTTGCAACTGTTGTATATATAACCTTGTGGTTTAGCTTCAAAACTTTTATCCCCTTTAGGAACTTATTAGTCAATTCCTTTTCAACTTTTAGAAGAAAATATATGTTTTCCCTCCGTAATAACAATTGTAATGCGTGTAATTGCTTATCTCATATTTATCAAACAATGAATTTGTTAGATGTGATTAAGATACCTCCATTTAAAATGAAACAAAATTTGGATTAAACACCTTCACATTAAACATTCGTCATTAGCTAAACATTTAGTTAAGGCTACTAGGTTAAATTTAAGCTTTTAGTGACCGTAGATTTATATTTATGGATTTTATACCTCCAATTGCTTCCTGAAATCTTTATGCAATAAGTGATAGTTAAGAAATTCGCTTGTATATTTATGTTTCTTCAGTATTTTTAATGAATTTTGAGGATCAGATGGGTACCTAATAATTTCATAAATACTGATAATATAACAAACCTATAAATACAACAAACTTCGAAATATAGAAAATACAACAAACCTAGAAATACAATAAGCTTATATACAACAAAATTTTAAAAAGTGAGCCAATTCAATAAAATGAAGCGACAAGTAAGAAACTAAAACTAATTTTCATTGCTACTAAGTATCTCAATCTTTGATGATTTGAATTTGGAAACTCGGATATGAGGAGATATAAAAAGCACATAGTTAAAAAGGGATGAGATAGAAAAACAAGAAAAAAAGGGAAACTATGGAAAAAAAGAAGGAAAAATTCAAACTCAATTTGCAAGATTAGAAGAATTTAAACAAATTGCTGAGGATTAATTCAAACTTCTCCTTTAATTATGATTTGTATAATATAAGTTTTTTAGAATAAAAATCTCTCATTTTATGCTTTTTTTTTCTTTTTCATGTAACGCGGATTTGTGGTTTGTAGGGATGACAAGCTTGAGCCCGAGATTCGACCAAGCCCAAGGTAGTTGAGCCAAAATCTGAGCTGAATTTGACTCGATTTGACTTGATTTTTATTTTTTAATTAAAAATAAAAAATAACTTTTATTTTTGCAAAATAATGTTGTTTTTTCTATAGTTGTTAAACCTTAAATCAGATTGAATTCAGGCAATTCGAGCTCTCGACTCAAACAACTCAAGTCTGATTCATTAACTTCGAGCCGGATTGAGTTGGATTTAAATGCTATCCAAGTATCTTTCTTAACGGATGAGCACTAACAATATAGCATAATTTTCATTTATTTTTTTTCATTTTCATGGCCCCCCTTGGTGTCAACTGATGAAGAACAAGGTGAGGAGAATTTATGGGATGCGATGTAAGGAGGACATAGTGTTTCTTCACAGCAAAGCAGGTAGCCCGTGACTAGCCACTTGGCTCCAAGGCAAAAGCAGCAGAACTCCCCCAATCGTTTAGTGCCACAAAAATACTGACTCACCACTCTCGCAGACAGTCCTCAACATGGCAATGGCGTCACCACTTGTCAGTACGTGTCCGTCTACAATGTTGACAAGCAAATATGCACACTTGTCAACACTTGTAGCTAACAGCGTATGTCCTAACTCTTCCAGCATACGTCGCTTTTTCTATTTTAACTTAAACTCATTCCAAGGCGGGTAATATTTTTTAATAGATGTGAATATGGTATATATACTATCCCTGTGGGTGCAAATCCTCAGACCCATTGGTAGCCGAATATAGTCTTCCAGTGGGGGTTTTAGAATGAGTGTTGGGAGAGGAAGATAGATTTAAGGCTTTGACAAGCAAACTGGCAAAGAAGGGAAGGTTTTAGACGCACGCTAGCGTGGGACCATCAAGACGTTGCACCAAAACTGATGGTGCCACGCTGTGTGCGTCTAAAATATTGTTCTTAGATTTTGATACCTGATGCTGAACCCTGACTAGATGAATTGTCAAACTTGGACTCAAAAGAGTGAAAAGGCTAATATGTGCTTCTTTTCTATTTCGATAACTTCATTCAATAGCGATTTTGCGCCACTGATATTTGTTTTTTTTTTGACTGGAGAATACCACCGTCGCTGATATATGTTGCTAGCACTTTGTACTTACTGCTTCCTATTTTCGTATGTAATGCTTCTCCCAGTAAGTTTACTCTTTGTTTTAGAAAGCAAAGGTAATTGTTGTACTCCCTTGTTTTTGCTTATTGTTCTATTTTGAGGTGGTTTTCCCCATTGTTCTTAATTTTATGCTTGCATGTTCTTGATACAGTTTTAGATAAAACCTTTCTCCTCGTATTTCAGGTTAATTATTTTGTTTGTTTTGTAGAAAAATTGGTTCTTTCAACCTCGTTAGTGCTCAAGTCAAACAAATAGATCCATTTACTTTGGTGGCGGCCATTGGAGCTCGATTCTCCATTTCCAGTAAGCATAAATACTACTGTTGTGGTGGTGGCCAATTCATACTTGGCTATAACTTTAATTGTTAGTCATTAAACAAATCTTTTCTATTTGTTTCTTGTGGCAGCTTGGAAATTTACGTTTCAGGTCAGGCCAAATCTCTTAAGACTGTTCTGTGTAATGTTCCCTTGATATTTTGTTAAATTCTTGACCGCAAACATGGCGCAAAATGTGATACTTCTGTGGTTTCTAATACGCCTTATGTTCCAAATTCTTCTTTTGACATAGGAAAATTTGACTGCTTCCGTTTTCTCAACTTCAATCTACTTGAGGATGTACTGTCAATGAACCAACTTCTGATAGGCTGTTCCCATCGCAATTAGCAACTATAATGCAATTAGTTTGTGCTGAAAATGGAATTTGATGTTTCTGCTGCAAAAAGTCAATAAGGAAAAGAAAAAGTGGATAAAAGAAAACTCTGACTTGTTTATTATTGCTCAACGAAAAGAACACACACCTTAAACAAATAAAAAGATCTATATTTATAGGCTAGTGTCAAATCAGAAAAAAGCCAAAAAAAATTTGAGAACGTGAGAGACATCTAACACATTTATTTATCACTAATAAAATAACAAATTAAAGAAGACTAATTCAAACTTTGAATTACATGTTAATACTCCCCCTTGATTCAAAGTCAGAAATTCCCATAAGTTTTTTGAGAAATTCCCATAAGTTTTTTGAAGTTCTCATATTGTTTTGGTGGGAGTGCCTTCGTCAAAATATCAGCAACTTGTTCGTTTGTATTGCAAGATTTCAGAACAACTTCTCCTTTGGTGACAAGGTTCCAAATGAAGTGATAACGAACATCGATATGTTTTGTTCTACTATGGTAAGCTTGATTCTTTGCCATTGCAATGGCTTATATGCTATCACAGAAGATCTCTGTTGCTTCAACTTGCTTTTGTTCAAAATGAGCAAGAAGTCTCCTAAGCCAAATTGCTTGACAAGCTGATACAGTTAATACAATATATTCAACCTCTGATGTCGATGAGGCTCTTTGAATTCCTAGAAATGGCTCCAGAGCCAAGATTAAACAAGGTACCAGATGTGCTTTTTTGATCATCCATAGAACCTGCATGATCACTATCAGTAAAACCTCTCAGTTTGAAGTTTGATACCTTAGAGTACCAAAATCCCATCTTCGCAGTTCCGACTACATATCTCAAAATTCTCTTCGCAACTCCAAGATAAAGCTTGCTTGGATTATGCATAAACTTGGACACAACTCCAACTTAGAAAGCAATATTCGGTCTAGTATGAAACAAGTAGTTTAAGCCTCCAACAAGACTCCTAAAATATGTTGCATTCACAAATTCAGCACCATCATATCTACTCAACTTCTCATTCACATTCATGGGTGTTGCCTCTACTTTGCAATTCACCATATTAAACTTCTTCAAAAGGTCCATTCCATACTTTCTTTGTCAAATAAAGATCCCATCAAGACATTGGTTCACTTTAAGACCAAGAAATTAAGTAATGCAATAAACCTAAATTTGTCATATCAAATTTCTTCATCATGCAAGCCTTAAATTCTGCAACAATTGACTCACTAAACCCTATATAGATCATATCATCAACATATAAGCTTACTACCAAAAAATCATCATTACCATTCTTCTTCAAATAAAGCGTAGGCTCATTTTCACTTCTTTCGAATCCATTCTCCTAAAAATAAGAATCAATTTTAAAGTATCATGCCCATGGTGCTTGCTTTAAATCGTAAAGTGCCTTTTTTAACCTATCAACTTTATTTTCATTGCCATCAATACCAAAACCTTTAAGATGCGAGACATAAACTTCTTTTTCTAAATCTCCATTCAAAAGGGCAGATTTAACATCATATTGGTATACTGGCCAATTCAATTGAGTAGCTACGGCTAAGAAAGTTCTTACCATTTCAAATCAGGCCATCGAAGAAAAAGTTTCTTCAAAATCGATAACTTGTTGTTGAGAATACCCTTTTGCAATAAGCCTCGCCTTGTGTTTTTAGATTCTCCCATCTGCATTATACTTTGTTCTTTACACCCATTTGAGTCCAATAACATTTTTTCCTTTCGATAAGTCTACCAAATCTCAAGTCTGATTTTTTTGAATAGATGACATCTCCTCTTCCATAGCTTCATGCCATTCACTTTCTTTTGCAACTTCTTCGAAGCAAATAGGATCTGAAACAAATAGAGCAAAAGTACAAGAGTCATAGATTTCTTGTAGGGATCTAAATTTCCTTGGAGGAGTCTCTCTTGACGAACTTGATGATGATGAACCATGGCTTGTAAAAATGGAATAATTGCCACTTCCAGAGCTGGAAATTGTTGTTTGATCTTGTGGTGGTGCAATATTCTCTTCTAAAACTTGTTGATGTTGCTGCTCATTTTCTTCATTCCAATATGCTCATTGTAGAAATAAGTTCCTTCGTTAATAGGTTGGTTTAGTTGAGGAGAACCTTAATGATTGTTAAATAGTTCTAAGTTTCAAGGCAAAAGATTATTGGTAGCATTATCTAGCCCCAACAATTCATAGTAATCATTGTTAATGAACATCCTCTTTGTAGGTCTCCATGCCTTGCCAATATGATGAGCAAGTGTAGCGCCCCCTTACCGCAGAATACACACCGGAACGCCCGGAGGTCATTTCGGTACATATTCTACGATAAAGAGGCGCTACATTTATGTGGTATCAGAGCCTAGAAGTACGATTATACATGGGCATTCTGAAATTTGGGTTGAGTTACTAAAAGACTATGACTGCACTATTGAGTATTACCCAGGGAAAGCTAATGTGGTGGCAGACGCTTTGAGCAGAAAGTCTAATATCAGTACGGCTCAGATTCAATTATCGAGGTTACCTAATTTGATTTCATTGAGAGCTTTGAATGTGGATTTGAATTTGGAGCAAGATAGGACTTTGATTGCGACCTTGAAGTTGAGACCAATGCTGCATGACAGAATCAGAAAAGTTCAGGGTAAAGACCCGGATATTGTGAAGCTTATAGAGAAAGTGAAGGCAAATCCGGATTCTGAGTTTTTGACTGTATTCGAGTGCTCTAGCATACCACTCTCGTGAGGCACGAACTCGGATATCACCCACGATATCGGGTTCGGGTCCAGCGGGAGTGGGATGCTACAGCAAGAGGTAGCCATTAGTGATAAACGAGCACTTCTTAATATAGCTTATCATATTCATTTAATCATATCAAAGGAACTGTATCTGAAATCTCTTTTTTATATCAACCATAACACAAATTTTTGTATAGCAGACCCTTTTCATCAAAGTAATAGATTTGTCTATGGCAACCGGTGTCCTTATATAGCCAAATGACTAAGTCTAATAGTTGTCCAATGCTCTAAAAGAATATTAGCCAAATTAACCAAAAAAGAATCCTGCTTACATTTGATATCTTGGAGCCAAATTCCTGATAGCCAAAGTTATAGAAACAATGGAATATTATTAAAATGCTAAGGTGCATGATCAAGTATCTTTTGTGCACTAGAAGTAGAACATAATTTGAAGATAAATAAGCCATCATCCATAAGGAGCACATCATTTAACCCTGAGCTATCCCATTGTTTATAAGCCCAAGCTTTTAAAAGCTTACCTTCTATCAAGAAGCAATAATTGAAATTAAACAAATAGAATTTTTAATTAATTTTAAAATCAAAAATAAATAAAAATATGAAATTAATGCAAATAGGCTCTTACTTATCGTTTTTTTGTTTTCTGAAACATTAAAGTAATTTACTTAACTATTGTTCCTTTATTATTGTTTGACCATGTAAAGGGCTTAGGCCTATTACTCCTTTTGATAATTCCTTTCAATATATTTTAATTTTCAAAAATCAAACCATAACATTAATCATAAAATCACACAATTGATAATAAAATTTTACTCCCACAATCATAATTAATAACAATTTTAAATTTAGTAAATGAATATAAGTTTATAATTATGATAAAATCCAAACAATATAATTTGAATATAAACATTTTCTAATTTAGAGTAACTGCAAGTGTATTAAATTGTTTGTTATTTACAAATATTAAGTAAAGTTGAATTTTTCTTTATTTTATGCAATTCAAACCTGAGCTTTGTTTTAAATCTTAAACCCAAATATAAGCAATATAGGATTTGACAAGCTTCCCATGTGAGATGTTGAATAATATTGCAGTATTTGTGTTGTGTGCTTATTTTTTAACATTTGGGCTTTCAATTATTGCTTCTTGGTAAGACATACAAATTGATCATGTCCATTTGGTTCAACGAGCTAAATTTTAAAACATACTAAAATACCTATTAAAACATCATGCAACCTATAACTATCAATGTTGGATGTTTGAAGGATTAGCAAAGATGAATGTGTCTCTGGCACGACTGTGCTGGGACGTGTTTCCAAGCGTAAGTTTTTTCGAGTTTTTGAGGATTTGGGGTTATTTTTAGAACAAAAAAAAAGTGGGTAAATACCTAGACACAACTCTAGAACCCTTAAGCATTGTAAAAAGACATGAAAAACACTAAAAAGAGGTAGCAACCATTACATCAAAGCATATCAAAAGAGAAGGATCAAAGAAAGCTTCAGAGATATTCCAACATTCTATATCAAGACTCCAATCATGTTTATTCTTTTTCCCTTTATTTCTTTCATTGTCTTAAATGTGTATTTGGATTTCTATGGTGTATGACATGATTATGGATTTCTAGATTCATACTTAGGAATTCTTCTAGAATTATTTTCTGAACCTTGTTTCTTGTTGAATGTAATACATTGATAAATGTTTGTGATAATGATCGTGCATATAATTGATAATAAATCGAGAGAGTGGATCAAGTCATTATTGTAAAGGTAACGAGATTTGGTAACTTAATAGATCTACAATTATCATATTAGCGAACAATTGAAGAGAGATCTCAATTGTGAAATTAATTATCCATAAGATTGCTACAAATTTAATTGAATAAGTTAGGAATAGTTTTGGAAATTGAGATATTACAACTCTATAAATATCGAATTCAATTAGGGTTACTTAATTAGATCTTGAGAGAGAATAATCAAAACTTTAGGAAATCTTGGATCAAACATAAATTAAATCAATAAGATAAAAGGAAACAAAATAAAGATAGAATAGTTCCTAAGTCTTCAACTTTGATCAATCTCAATTTCATTAGTAGCTCAATTTTTTTATTTGTTTATTTGTTTCGTTTTATGATTTGTTTTAATTTTAGTTATTTATATTAATTCAATTCAATTATTAGCACCTTATACAAAGTTCTTTTCAAGTTGTTTAGGTGTTTAAGAGACCTTGCGTGAATGATACCCTTGATACTGCAAGATACGATCCGTTAACTTGTAGTATTGAGAGTTTTATTTGTTATATAAGACTAGCTCAATAATAACTGGGAAGCAGATTGAGATTGCTCAAATAATATAGTGTAAGGATTATAAGTTGCTTCGTTCATATGTTGGTTTGGCTGAGGAGAACCTTGATGATTTGTAACTAGTTCTAAGTTTGAAGGCAAAAAATTATTGGTAGCATTATCTAGCCCCATCAATTAATAGTAATCATTGTTAATGAACATCTTCTTTGAAGTCTCCATGCCTTGCCAACATGATGAGCAAGAGGCAGCCATTAGTGATAAATAAACACTTCATCTTGATATAGATCATCATAATCATTTAATCATATCAAAGCAACTGCATTTGAAATCTCTTTCTTTATATCAACCACAACACAAATTTTTGCATAACAGACCCTTTTCATCAAAGTAATAGATTTGTCCATGGCAACGGATTCCTTATATAGCTAGCCAAATGACTAAGTATAATAGTTGTCCAATATTCTAAAAGAATATTATGCAAATTAACTAAAAAAAAGGATCCTGCTTACATTTGACATCTTAGAGCCAAATTCTTGATCACCGAAGTTATAAAAATAATGGAATATTATTGAAATACTAAGGTGCATGATCAAGTATCTTTTGTGCACTTGAAATACTAACGTGCATGATCAAGTATCTTTTGTGCACTAGAAGTAGAAAATAATTTGAAGATCAATAAGTCATCATCTACGAGGAGCACATCCTTTAACCCCCAAGCTATCCCATTGTTTATATGCCCAAGCTTTTAAGGGTGGAAAAGTTGACCTTCTATCAAAAAGCAAAAATTAAAATCAAACAAATAGTATTTTTTAACCAAATTTGAAATAAAAAATAAAAAAATCTTAAATTAAAACAAATAGGCTCTTACTTGTCGTTATCGTTGTTTTGTTTTTTGAAACATTAAAGTAATTTACTTAACTATTGTTGCTTTGTCGTTTAAATGTGTAAAAGACTTAGGCCCTATTACTCCTTTCGGTGATTCCTTTCAATATATTTTAATTTTAAAAAACCAAACCATAACATTAATCATAAAATCACACAATTGATTATAAAATTTAACTCCCACAATCATAATTAATAACAAATTTAAATTTAGCAAACGAATATAAGTTTATAATTATGATAAAATCTAAATAATATAATTTGAATATAAGCATTTTCTAATTTAGAGTAACTACAAGTGTAATTAAATTGTTTGTTATTTACAAATATTGAGAAAACTTGAATTTTTTATTTTTTTATTGATGCAACGTTAACCTAGATTGTTATACTCATCAGCAGTGTTTTTAAACCCGGACCGGACCGGCTGGTCCGGTCGGGGTTATACTTAAAAACCGGTTGTCAATTGACCCATTTTGAACCGGTTAAAACCGGTCAATTTGACCAGTCGAGCCGGTCCGATCCGACCGGTCCGACAATTTTTTTATTTTTTGTTTTTATTTTTGTATTTTTTTAAATATTTTTAATATTATATATAATTAAATATAACCGGTCGAACCGGTGACCAGTAAGACCACCGGTTCAATGACCGGTCCGAGTTTCCGAACCTTCCTCATCAGTACGTTCAAACTTTTTAAGTGTGGGTATCTTATAACCCGTAATCTTAGAGAGTTAACACGGGCCCCGTTTTGATAAATTCACGGGGAAGAAGTTAGCTGGTGAAAATCACGTCTGGTCAAGATTTATTTCTTTAGTTAACAAGCGGAAGAATCGAATCTCATTTCCAGTTTCCTCTCTGCAAATAAACAACCTACGCTGAAACAGCTCTTCGTTTAACCGTGTGATTCCGATGTAGTGTCCTACCGAGGTGGACAGGACAGAGACTAAAAAAATATTACATGAATCATAGAGAAAGTGAGGGAGATTTGATTAAAACACAAGGAAACAAAGAATTATTAAATTATAAATTACTTTGGATAAAACGCCTGTGGAATATATACGTGTAAAGGAAGGAGCTACGTCTGATATCTGACTCACGATTCAATCATCAATGGCTTCAGTGGCCTTTACAAAACGGCCCTTTACTCGCTTCCTAGTATCAGCTCTTGCTTTCCTTGACTCGTATCGTATGTGCTTATCGTATCTGTTCACAAAATAGGTTCACCGGTTTAGAATTAGTTTTATTAATTTGTTAAGCCAGAGCTTAGAAATTGTAAGAAAACATGGCAGACCTCCGAGTTTTCTTCTTGTCCTTGTATCGCTGCATGGCGTTCCCTCTGTTCTGTGCATGAATCTCCATATCGAACTTGTTTGCTGCAGGTATTTTCAAGCTTAAACTTCTCAATAGAAGGCCCTGCTCCATGAACTCGATATCTTCAGAACCTCTCAGTGTATTGCTCTCAGAAGCTACTGGATCTTGGTTACTATAGTTATTCTGTCATTTCAGGAAAAACTAAAGGTAAGAGAACAGAATCAATATGCAACACATTGACAGACTGGAATAAACGAATATGTGATCAAGCAGTGAATTTAAACTTAATCGAGCTTGACTTCTTCAGTCAATGGTCAGCTGCGTCTGTGTTGTACCAGAAGCATACCCCAACTCCATCAATATAAAATAGACAAACCCATTCAAGATTTTTATTTTCAAAACTAACAATCAAGTGATTAACTATCTGTTACCAGACTTATAGAGAAATAAACCTTTCTTCATTTATGATGAGGAATTAAAAACATGTAAGGAGGTTACACCCTTATCCTGATTGAGACTGAGATCTAAATTTCTTATGTTGCCCAGATCAGTGTTAATACATGACAGGATATTCATATTATATGATTAGCCAAATGGATGTATGGAACAGTCCATTTTGAAACTAATCATCTGTTAATTTAGAAACCTCTAAACTAACAGATGCCTCTATCAACTTGGCATCTCAGAAGACACTTTACACCACTCCGTATTGAGAATAAAAGTGCACTAGCAATTTCGTGACAGCAAGAGTATCTGCTTCAACCAATCACCAACATAATGCAGAATTGCAGAGGTGAACATCTATATGAAAAGATGCAGAAATGTCTCTTTGTAAGTGATTTTGGGGGAAATGAAGTGTCTAAATGATAGAAGACAAGAGAAGGATTTACATTGTATTCATCAGATGTCATAGAACAATTGATCTGGTTCATGTCTCCCAAAATTTTTGAGTTTGAAAGTGACGCTTCACTGAAAAACTCGTCGATGTTCTTGATAATAAATCCTGCATTTCCTGGACCATATGCAATTTCTAATTGGGTAGATTCATCAGGATTCCTTGACCGTCCCAAATTAAAATCCCAAATCTGCAACAAATGGACATTGACAGCACTTGTTATCCCTCTTACAAGTACTTTTATCAATTATTGGCAGAGAGAATGCAAGAGCCACAAAAACAAATAAAAGCAAAATAGAAAGATAAAAGCAGGAAGTAGAGAAAGATTACAATTCGAGATAAAAGTGAACACAGATTTGAAAAATAGTCAAGTTGAAGATCGTTCTAAAATAAACCTAAAATCTGATGTACTTTAACCTAATAAAAGGTAAAGGGTGGTTAAGAGATTAGTACTTCTCTTAACCATTCCAAAGTTATGCACCATTGAGCATATATGAACGTGAATTCAAGAGTAAAACATCGACAGACGGCAACCTTTCACGTGATAATTACCTGTCATAAACTAAGGTGAAAAGTTGCATAATTTAATTGTCTTGGAGCTCCTAAAAGCTACCTACCTGAGTTCCCCGAGTGTTTGCATCACCACTCCAGAGCGTGTCCTCGCCGGTGACCCGATCACCTGGCTTTGGATCCGCTTGCGATGGCAACGTAAGCACAGACGTGAACAACCCTGGTTGATGCAGAGGCTGCTGCTTCGTGTTAGCTCCGCAGTTAGCAGCATCTCCGGCCACCACACCGCCGCCGTTACCATATTCAAAATCTACTGTCTCCATACTTCCACAAAAATTACTGTTCCTATTCGGCGTTTTTGGATCCAGATTCTCCCCCGCCACCATACCTCTCTTGAACAACTCCACCAACTGTTTGTGTATCACCTGTTTGTACTTCCCACATTTGGGACTCTGATGTCTCTTAGACCCTGATAATACCTCTCCATCGTTCACATTCCCGTAAACAGTGACGTTATCGTTAGGTACAATCAAATCCTGAAAGCTAACTTCACAACCACAGGAGTTATATCCCCACGGGTCGATTGGCATCACCAAGTCATCAACACCAACATCCCAATAGTGAATCATGTCCTCAGATTGATTAGAATTCTTGTTATCGAAATCAAATTCCCAGAAGGAAGCGAGCTCCCGCGCTGAGGGACAGCCAGAAAATCCGTCAACCGGAGTGCGATCGTGAGAAACAGAGACAGAACAACTTCCATGAGCGTCCCAATCGCACTCTTGGCAGAGGACTAAATTATCAGTCAAGCAACGAACCGAAACCGGCTCCGAATAGCAGTTGTCACAGATCTGTGAACGTAGATGTTTCCGGGAGAGAAGGTTTGCAGAGTGGACGTGTTGGTCGCAGAAAAGACAGAGCTTTGCGGAGTCTGCTCTGCAGTAAAGCACCGCAATCTGGTCATTGCAGAAATCACAGGGCAAGCATTCCTTTCTCTCTGTCTCAGGGCTTACCATGTTTATCAAGCTTAAAGAAGCAGACCCAGTTGGATAAAATGGATCAAAAGCCGAATGGGGAAAGGGAATCCAAGCAAAGAGTAAGACAGGGGTAGGCAATAGAAATGGCGAAGAGAGGCTTTTACACTGAGAATAAATGAAGGACAGTGTTTAGAGTTAATATTGGAGTGGGAAGAGAGGATAAAAGCACATAAGAAACGTGGGGATAGAGACAGTTTTGAATCGGTAGATCGGGTATGGAACTTGCTGGGAAAGTCCCGTCCCAAGCAAAAGAAATATCCTCGACTAGTCAGTATTACTACTTAAATCGACAGTCCCCGTTGGATTAAAGGAAATGGATGGTGGTGATGCAGATTTGGGTCCACTAAAACGCAATTATTGCGGAGCAGCAGTTGAAGTAAGGGATTAATATCGGAAAGGCAAAAGGATGACACATCACTTCTTGTTGCAAGCATTTTAAATGCTCTTCTTACTTGATTTGTTTCAAGTAAGCCAGTTTTTAATTGGAATGACATTAACTTAATTCCTGCACCGATTTGGTTTGATCTTGAGCTGACCAACTAACATTATAGGTTAGGAGGGCAAATTGAGGTGATGGGGCATTGTCGCGTGAGCTTCTCTGACTGCAAAATTAGATTTCTATTAATAAGGGATTAAGCCCATCTGGATGGATCCCTTCCTATTTACTCACTTTAGCGTCAAGATTTACTTGTCTTTTATTCTCATCTCATTTCAGAATTACATCGCAAGCTGTGGATAAAGATGATGTACCAAGAAGAATGTAACATGCTTTCTGGTTCAGCCTTGGTTCTGCCGGATTTTGGCTGAACTGTGGGTTGCCGTTTAGCTCCATGAATCAGCTGTTCGCGATGGTGAGCTCGATGTGAAGGTACCTGCAAAACAATGGAAGGCACGTCGGGGGTTATGTCCCGATTAGCCTCTCCGACGAGCAAGTTAGTCTTTTGGTGAAGGTATGGCTGCCGTAAAAGCTAGAGAGCTAGGTTTATCATTACGTACCTCTGTTAGGGTGGAATCATGCCTTATATATGTAACGATCTCTAGGTTTAGGTCTTTACGTAGACTTCTAACTCTGCATGGGAAGTTTCCTTATGCTGCCGGGCTGTGGAGAGCGTGGATCGGGCTTGGGCCTGTCCTAGTCGTTGGATACGGGCTTGTGCTATGGAGGATGGACCGATCGGCCCATGGGTTGCCTTAACAGGGTCCAGGCCTTGCATGGCCGACCCGACCAAATAGTATCTTTAATTCTTTATATTAATGTTATCCGTTTATCATGTCACATACGCATGTGGGCCTATTGGAAACAACCTCTTTATAATGTAGGGGTAAGGTTAAGTATTATTAGGCTCCCCCAGACCATGCTTTATTGCGGGACTTCGGGATATGATGATGATGATGATGTAATATGTCATTTTCTAATAAAATAAAATATTAAAGAATTGGACTTTTAATTAAATAATATTTTAAATTAAATTTAGTCTCCAAATTCATTCATCGTTGACTTCCTTTGACTCATGCCAAATACATTCATTGTAATCTAACAAAGCCTAGGTAGGTAGTTAAATGAACATTATCAACTATATTCAAGTAAACAATTATCGTTTGTGGTTATAGATATAAGCAATATTTTAAAAATCGGAATCTAGTAAAATAAATAGTTTAAGATTTAAAAGGTTGATTGAAAAAAAAAATGTCCTTATCTAAGGAAGAATTTAAAGTTTCATTGAAAAAAATTTCTAAATAAAAATTATTGATTTATAAAATTTTATTAATTTACAAAAATCGACTAATTAATTGATAAATTAATTTACAAAATTTTTACTGTGTCTTTATAAGCTCATAAAACCCTTGAAACAATGATATCAGATACATTAGAAAATATAATTCATGATATTAGTCTCCATATTACATTAAGACAAATGCATAATTCATGATAATCGTAGCTTGATTTGAACAAATTATGGCCAATAAGACTCTACTATAGGCTTAGCAATGAGACAAGTCAATTAGGCTTCCCCGGACGATCCAAAATTTTATTTTTAGGTTAAATAGTCCAAAACTTGATTGTGTCAGATTAAGACTCTATTTAGCAATCAAC
>JANKOD010000001.1:6571436-6582587 GCA_026284645.1 Erythroxylum acuminatum
TTAAAGATTTCCCGGTAGATTAATGCCAGATCTGGAAAACCCAGATGGCGGAACGAGTGAAAAAGCAAGAATTTAACAATAAAAGGAAGCGAGATCGAACTGACCTTACGAAATGAAGAGAAAAACAATAGGCAAACGCACAGAGAGACAGAGTAGCGTCTCTACATATAAGAACAGAGCACCAAATAGCTGTAATTAAATGAGATTTACCGGCATTTAGCTGTAATTAAATGAGAAACAGCGAGAGCGACTGAAGAACTAGAACCGTACTATAACAATATTTTATATATCAATTTTGTCTCCTTGAAAGCAAAGCACCGACGAAGTTCATCGGCTTGCTTATGGTGTATTTACAACAATGCCCTTTGCCACTCTCTTGTATTTTTAATATTTATAGCTTAATTTTTTCATTTTAACCATTTATTTATTTGTTAAAAAATCATAGAATCCTGTATTTGTGTTTGTGTTTTGAGATTATATTTTTATAAATTCACAAAAATTATATTTTAGATCCTATTCCCACGTTTTAAGTTTCTTGTCTAACAACCAAAGCTCTCTCTTTTATCGCACAATAAAAGCCTCCAGGTTTGAGTAAAGTTGCGTATTATAAGATTTTTTCAGAGCTCGCTTTATTGCGAAATTTTAAATTGAATGGAACGATGATAATCAGTGTTTTAAAAATTGGACCGAATCGATCAGTTAGACCGAAGATCAGGAGTATGAAACGGTCCGATTTACCCCTTATTTTTTTGTGAATGATTGACTCGTTTATTTTACGGTTGGACTGGTAAAAACTTTTGAACCGGTGAAAGAAAGAACCTGCCGGTCTATTTAAAATGCCTTGATTTTGATGATTTCAACTTGAATAAATATTATGATTGGTGATCTTTTTTTAATCTTTTTGATAAAATATGACTAGCGAGCTTTGTTATCTTATTTTGTATTATGTTTGGCGAACTTTTTTTAAAAATTGTATATTTTGAAGTTTAAAGGTTTAAGTTTATAATTAGATAAATAAATAATTAAATAATATGTTTAAAATTATCTTTTATATATAATATATAAAATAAAAATTTATATATTTATTAATCACCGGTTCAACCACGGTTGAATTTCGGTTGAACCATTAACCCTTGAATCAGTTGCTTCTCCGGTTCAATTACCGCTCCGGTTTTTAAAACATTGGTTCAAATAGACCTATCATTAATATGCCTTTTATTAATTAATCTTTTATTTCATGATAAGGCATACATTTCAACTAGGAAAGGAGCATGTAAATGAGTGCAAATACTAAAGCTTTTCCATAATTAGTGGCGTGCAAGCAGGTGTGTCTGGTAGAATACTGGCAGCTCCACCCTTGAACTAAACAAATATGCAAAAAAGCAAGCGATGTACGATGACGCCACTAACGGATGTTTCCCTTTCACCAAACTGTGCGGGGAAGAAGAGGTTTTGACAAATTTTTATATTAGCTGTAAGCGTGTGCGTGTCTATCATAACAAAACTTCGCATTTTCAAAAGGGAAATATAGAAAAGCGTAAGTAATACGGACATCCCAGCGGCCAGAAGACGGAGTATCTTACTCAAAGGAATAGCGTTTGAGTAAAATATCGCATTCCCTTGGGCAATCGCGTTTCTACTTGATCTCCACTTTCTATACATCCATACATATACATATAGCTTCATTTGTGGATGCGAGACAAACTGAATCCCGCAGTGATTCTCTGCTCCAACAGTTCTTGGGGCCCACTCAGGTTTCTCTGCATTATTCCCACGCGCGTCTCACAAACTTTTCACGCATTCACTTCCTCTATTGCTGACCCAATCTTCACTCCTCTCTCTCTTTTAATCCTTCTCCTACGTCTCCCGTGTTTAGGACTAAAGTATTGATCTTTCTAAATGTTGTGGGTGGATGTTAGGGAAGGAGGGTATTAGTAGACTGTAGATGTCAGCTTCAAACATGGCCACCATAATTGCATCTCTGGAGAGGTCTCTCCAGAACTGTTCTCTAAACAACCACCGAAGTAGCGGTGTTTTGGGAGGTTCGGTTACGGAGAGGTCGTCGAGCTCCGATGATGTAGATGCGTCGTTACCAGCTGAGCACATTCGAGCACCAAACTCTGACACCACCCTCGAGCTTAATTCGCATCTTTCTCTTCCTTACCACTGGGAACAATGCCTTGATTTGAAGGTCTGTTGGTATTGTTGTTATTAATAAGGGATCACTCCGACTGTGACTTTCAGATTTTATTGAGTCCCTTTGTCTTATGTTTACAGTTGCATTTAATGCATGGATTTCTTTACCTTTTTTTTTTCTTTTATTGTTGTTCCTTTACTACCTTGTAATCAATGCTTCCTGCTCTCTGTATAGTTCTCCCTCCGGTACCTTAAGATATAAGAACTGACTTGCCCACCACAGAAACCTCAAACAGAACTTCCTTTTTGTTTCTTTCAATTTTTACAGTTGTAGATGAAAATTTGTGTCTGGGTTTGATCAAAGATGTAATCATTTTCCTTTCCATTGTAATTGGAGTCGTTAAGAACTATGGAAACAGAGGAAAGCAGTTTCCTTGTACTTTCATGGGTTTGTTTCAACTTGTGTTGTCTGTTGTTAAAAGAGTAAATTTTGTCTAAGAAAAAGAAAGCAAAGAGTCGTTGCCTCTTTCTTTGTAGATATGGAACTGAAAGAAATTTGTTTTCCAGGATAATAATAGTCATTGCTTGTTCCTCTAGGTTAAAACTATTTCCAGTGGCTGCTAAAAATGGCAGATTTGTCTGGTAGCTTATATGGAGTTGTGTGTATTGGCAGACAGGGGAGATTTACTACATAAACTGGAGAAATGGCATGAAAGCCAAAGACGACCCGAGGATAACACAAGAAGACAATGGGGATTTCTATACACAAGATGACAGCTCATACGACAGTGAGGAGTCGTCATCAGAGTCCTCTCCTTCTTCCACAAGAGAGCCTTACACGTTAGATAAAAAAGATCATGTCTTGATTGTGGCTGGTTGCAAGAGCTGTCTCATGTACTTTATGGTCCCAAAACAAGTAGAAGACTGTCCCAAATGCAATGGACAGCTTCTCCACTTTGATAGATCTTTTAATGGCTTGCCTTGAGTTCCGATCATCTTTTTTCTTATTCTGATTATCATATTTATTCTTCATTTGTGCCTTTAGAAAGTGGAGTGAGCATGAAATCTGTGACAGATGGGTTATTAATTTACTTTTTTATTCCACCACATTTTCTCCTGTTCATGTAATTTTGGTGCTACTTTAGTTTTGCATTGTTATCGGCGCAACTAAAATCGCTCAGCTGAGTGGCAAGGGCGTACGCAGGAGGAGTAATCTCGCGACTTTTGGTTCTTTGGAATAGGCAATATCTGCTCCAAAAACATGTGTATATGCTTCAATACGTTCTGATAAATTTAACTTCACCATTAGTTTTCCATACATAGAAATAACTTCTAGTTTTCCTGTTTCTTGGCGGTGGCAATAGGATTAAGGTTCAGAGGCCACAGAAAAACTTGGTAACATAAACATTTTCTTCGGAGTTCTTTCGTTGGCGACTTCAAACTTAAAAGCCAAATTCAAATTTCATCTTTTATTTTCTTTATAGAACAACACATTCACATTGTAAACAAGATTTAAATTATCAGGATTCAGGCATGTATAAGCAGCTTTTCGTCCAGGAATGACCAGTAAGGCTAGTAAGTAGTAATCACAATATTTTTGTTTTGGAATTTAAAGAAAATTGCATTGAAAAGCCTTCAAGAGCAAATAAGATTATAGTCAATAGGTATTTAAGGTTTCTAAATCAAGGTGATAACATCGCCAAGGCAGAACAATCATCAACCATGCATTAACCAATGCAGTTAAGGATAGTGATGTTTCATCGTATAGCCATTGCTTGCTGAGTTTTTTCTTAAAATCCCTAGTTGTGGCAATTTCCCTTATCATCTGTAACAAAGTCCATAGATCGCCCTCAGTTTAGGGTTCAGATCCTCTATTCTTATAAATCTATTCCAACCATGTTTCTACCTCAAAATGACGTCGTTTTATGTACAAATGAGGTTTTCATGCCCTCAATTTGACCTTTGAAAATCTTTCTACTTTTCTCCACTGTATACACAATGCACTGAAGTGGAATTTTGAAGAGTTTTGAGGTCTTTCTGCTAAACATAATTAACATCAAACATTAGCAGCTCATGAGATAATTTCCATCTTTCAATATGCATACAACTCCTACTGAGTAGAGCCTGGATTCTAATCCATAATTGAACTAAGAATTTGCACTTGAAAAATAGATGTTCAAGGAATTTAGATTCCAAGTTGCGGAGAGAATACGTAGTGCTAATCGATTATGAAAGCTTCATCTTATCTTATCCCTACCATACAACTTTATTTCTCCAATGCACCATTTTTTTAAATTTTTTGCTAATATATTCTAGCAATATTGATCAGTGAAATTACCTAATTTATGCTTCAAGTAGAGGAATTTGTCTTTAGCTAACAAACTTGACAAATATGTTGGTAGTGAATTGATGGCGGTATTTAATACTCTAGAGTTAAGGGGAGGCCAACATCATGTGTTCCCTTGTATGATGGTTACCACTTTAGAGTTCTCAGGTATTGAGTTCATCAAGGAGTTGGCATTTGGTAAACTGAATAGCGTATTAAAGTTTTTGCTCCATTTCCAATTTTGACTCCAATATAACATTTCATTTTGTTAGTATTTGTTTAAGTGTCCATAAGATAGTGACTGTAGGTTATATTTTCCATAAGTTTACCCCATTCAAGATTAGGGGATGTACCTATGCTTACATAATGACTATTGATTATTAAGGAGTTTCTAGATCCTTTTTTCCAAGCAACATCTTATTCATCTTCCTTACGGATTTGCTTCTTAGACCCCCTTCCTCTTCCATGGTGCAAATTTCTGAACAACTAACTTTTGCTTTTGAGAAGTCACCTCCATTCCTAGTCCAAAGAAAGTTCTTTAGTAGCATTTCAATGGCTTTGATTTGGCTGATAGGGAGAGGTAAGTTGGAACACTAACATAAATTTGTGTTGATCCTTACATGAGTTAAATAATTGTTACTCCAATTACTAATTCTTTTATAAATTGCATCATATAAATGTTAGAAATCCCTATTATTGCATTGCAGAGCTAGGGATCTTAAGGTACTTGAGTGGACATTAAAAAAGCTTGATGCTTATGAATTGAGCAAGTTGTTTAGCTTAAAAAGTGTTACCTATAAAGACATAGAAGGAACTCTTGGAACGATTAACGGTCAGTCCTGAAATCTTATTGAATTTGCTCAAGGAATCAATAAGTATTTTGAGTTAATTAGTACAATCTTTTTAGAAGAACAAGAGATCATCTATATAAGAAAGATTGAAGAGCTTCAATCTTTAACCAAAAAAAAAAGATATTTAAAGTCATGCCTAAGTTTATGTTCTTAGTTGTGAGTTTATGATGAGAATCTAGCATTGACTTTAGCTACATGCGTTTCTACATAGTAGAGGCATGAAGAGAGGCTAGAAAGTTTGTCAGAGGTCTAAGTTAAGCATAAAAATAAGTTGCAGATTGTAGTTATAGAACAGAACTGGCGCAAGACTAAAAACAATAGAATTTGTTCTTTTGAGGAGCTTTGCAGGCTAGAATTTCAAAAAATAAGCTAGTGTTAGAGTTTAACTTATAACCGGTGCCAAACTCGTATTTCATTTGTGTACTAAGCAAAATTAACACTGGTTATCTCTAATATAACTATTGTACATATATTTTAGTTAGTTAGGCTTATTATTTCCAAATGTCATTTTCTTCTAGGGTTCTATAATTAGGTTTGATATTTTGTTTAAAATTTCATTTTTATGTTTGCATATGGATTTTTGTATTTCAAAGTTATTTATTTCTAATTAGATTATTTCTAGATTATTATTTCCTTTCAGTATTCTAGTTCTAAGGCTTAAGCCTATAAAAGGTATGGTTATTATTGTAGTGGAGACATCTTATAATTATTGTTGAATAAAAAACCTCTAGAGAGCTTTCTTTATCTTTGTTCTTAGAGAAACTCTTATGTTATGTTCTCTATTAACTATCAATCTTATATAGCTTGCTGGATTCTGTATTAAGATCAACCCTGGGATCTTATCACTCATAATCCCTTCTTTTGTAAAGTGTGGTGATTCATATCCTTCTCTTGTGTTATTTTGTATTTGATTTTATTGATTAACTTGTTTTCAATAGAATAGTAACATCTTTTGCTATTTTGATATCGAATCTCATCAATTGTATTAATGAGGGTTGTAATACAAATTAGTATTAGCATATATAGTTCTATATTCAAGTTTGTTCTTGATATCACAGCTTATTCTTTTTCAATTTGTTTTATTCATTTCTTCTTTCCTTTTTACTAGGTATAATTAGGTTTCATTGGGCTCAATTTTCTATTTTTAAAGCTTTTTTGTTCCTTAGCCTTTGGTAGTGCTTTCGTTATTTCATTTTTATCAAATTTGCCTCTTTTGGAGTATTTAGAAAAAAAGGAGGATTTACACTAGCTTTCTAAAACTAGATTATCTAGTTTTAAAAAATATTTTAGTCAAGAATTTAGGTTATAATTTGAGTAAAATTTTGAAAGAAACATGTGACGGAGTGCTTTTGCTACTAACATTTTCTTTCCTGTTCATTATGACTCAATTTGAAAATAAAAGCTTTTCTAAATACAAGGATGTAAGTAAGGAGAAAAGAGTAAGGGTAGCCATAAAGTTATGCCAAAGAACAATATAAGAAAAATAAGATAATATCCTTAGTCAATATGATAAGGTGAGGGATAGGTTAGATAAATGTTAAGCTTCGATATATAGATTACAACATAACCCATATTTATTTACTATAGTTGATGAATTTGAAGCCTATGATGAGGACGATGGTAGTGCCCATGACTACTTAAGGGAGGGCGATGATGTGTCCGAGAGTGAAGGGTAAGTAGATGGTGAGGTGTTTGAAAGTTAAAAGGAGGTAGAGGATGAGATGTTTAGGTTAAAAGATGCTAGTGATGAGGAGTGCATTAAGAGACCCAAGTTAGAAAGAAGTTAGTCACTAAGAGGATGTTGAGCATCAATAATTATAGGTTGCATTATGTTTTAGTGGGTAATTTAGTATGCTTTTAATTGTTAATTAGATTATTTGTGCACATTTAGGTTTAGAATTATGTTAGTGTGATTGGGCTTTAATTTTTTATGTTTGAGGTGTTTTGATGAGTTTGTTAGTGTCTAAGATCGGGTAAAGAAGGCCGTAGAATATTTGGAGAAAGTTTGGAGGAGGAAGAAGTGCCAGATTATGATAGAGGCAAGCAGGGAAGGTCGCGATCATGACAGAAGCAGGTATGAGAGGCCACGACTATGATAGAAACAATTTTTAAGTGCCACGATCATGGCAGGCATGACGACAAACGCAGGGACTACTTCGAAACTCAACTTTTTAAGGGTTATTTTGGATATTTAGGCTGGGTAAAACCTAGTTTTCACCCTAAATGGGAAAATACTATAAAAGAAAAAGAAAGAAACCCTAAAGACAAGCCTCCATTTTCCATCTTGAGAAAGAACACAAGGAAGAGGGAGAGAAGGTGAGTTTCAACCTACTATTGTCCAGCCACTCCAACCCAACCATCTCAAGTTATTTTCTAATTCTTCTTGTTATTCATCTAATCTTGATGTAAGCTTTGGGTTTAAGGATGTTGATATGCTCATATTTTCACATGTGTTTAGGACTCAATTCATAGTCTTTTACATTCATTTTATGTTCATCTATGGTTGGTTTATCATGTTTTAGCATTATTTGAGGTCCATTGACATAAAATGCATAAATGATACAAAATGACTTGAATTGCATTGTTTTTGAGTTTCTGGCAGACTTGACCTCTAGTCATTGTGGGATTTTTATCTCGAGATTGGTTAAGCCAAAAATTCTGAAATTTTATACGTAAATTCTAGACTCATTGACGGATTTTTGGGACCAATTGCAGATTTTTTGGAGCTGGGATTTAGGAGAAACAAATTAACGAAATTCACAATGAAATTCACGTTATGTTGTGGACTGCCAGAATGACCTATCAACGATGTTTCGGCTATAACTTTTGACTCAGATGTCGGAATCCCGTGATTCAAGTCTCGTATCGAAGATAACTCAAAGACGAAGAGATTGATAAATTTTGAGCTCCTAAATCATTTCTATGTATTTTTTTATGGACTGTCGAAATTGACCTTGAAAATTTTCTTTTACAGCCAACATCCAAACTATGCACCAGAGAAGAAAATCAAGAGCAAGGCTGGGAATTAAATGGGAGGCTAAACAAGATAGGTGGAGCACGCTACAGCCAGGAGAAATCAATAGTAGATGATATAGCATAAGTTGAAGGGTCCATGAAAAATTGTTCCAGGAATTTAATCAAAATTTGCTACAGCAAGATCAAGTGGACGTGAATGAGGCAAGCAAAGTTAAAGAGCAAAAGTAAATACGCCAAGAGCACAGTAAACGCACAAGGGAATTTAATAATCAAAGCAATATGAGCATAGAGATGAGGCAGTTGATATGAAAGCAGCGTGGAAATGATGGCAGCTCATTCACGTGGACCAGTGTTCTGAGTTATTCAAGAAAGACACATGACTATTGGACAAGAGAAGGACATGTGGCGGTTCCAAAGGAAACAACATATAAAGGCATGTGGGATTTCATGTGAGGCTGGGCTGTGCGTGACTCCAGGGCTGTTGATTTAAATGCAATAGACAAGGGCTGGAATATTAAATCAAGACGCAAGCTACGACGACGCACAAGAGGATTTGAAGGTGGAGACAAATTAATTGTCTAATCTTAAAAACACAGTGAGAGACCATGAATTAAGCAAGTCACGTGGAGGCCAGAAATTAATTAGCATCACTGGAGGACGTGACCCAATGAGAATTTAAGTGATTTAAGTGTCCCTCAAATTGTCCCATCAATTGGTATACTAGAAGCCAAAGACGTCGTTTGAGGCAGCAAATTAATTTGAAAACCACGCTGGAAAGAAAGAAGGCAGTAGCGCTAGAGGGTTGTTTTATTAAGATGGACGCACGCAACAGTAGGAGACAGAAGCAATTAAATTGATCAACATGTGAAGAGAGGGACCCAGCAGCAAATTAGACAAGTGGTTTGAGTGGAGCCTTTTTAATATCATGTTAAATTGACAGTGGGACCTAGCAGCTGAATAGGAGCAGAGAAGATAAGACTCACGCACAACACAACATGGAGGAGGACAAAGGGTTGGTTTTATAGCAATCAAGTGGAGAACGCAAGTCAAGAAAGCAGCCAATAACAAAGGAGGTGGCATCTTAAACAGCTACGTGGAGATGCAATTGAAATTAAGAAGACAAAAAGAAAGAGAACAAAGCCCTTGGAACCATGGACACATGGAATCTGAATAAAACATAAGCCATCAAGACAGCTAGATGGGAGACCCACCAACGTTACAAGAGAAAGAAAAACCAAGGAGTGAGGTGCGTTGGATAATTGCTGTGTCATAAGTTGCTGTCAACATGGAGATGCTAGCTGGAGTTAACGTTTTATTGATGTGCTATACATGGAAGTGAGTGGTGTGTGCAGGTTTTGTGTGGAGGTTTGGAACAAAAATCAGCAGCCAGCAAATGTGTTGTAGGAGAGCTAGTTTGTGCGACAAAGAAGAGAACGTGGCTAGTTGGGAGTTGGTGGGAGAATAAATAAGAAACTCAACGTAACTGATGGGGGGTTGTTGTGTTGTCTTAGTGAGTGTTCTGTGTAGGAGAATAATGTGGTAGTGAGTTTTAATGTTGTGTGGCTAGAGAGTTGGCTTGTGAGTGTGTGGTTTTGAAGTGAAGATAGGCAAGAGTTGGAGGCGTTGTATGTCTTGTTCTGTGGTAGTGATTAGCTTGGAGAAATAACACCAAGGCCAGCGTGATCTTGAAGATTGGAGGAGCTGTAGACGTTGTTGGAGAGGCTGCTGGCGTGATCTTGGAGAGCTGGACGTTTTTAAGTTGAGGGCTGCTTGAGTTTCAAATGGTGAGGGCTGCGTTGGAGGCTTGTGAGTGGTCTTGAGGGGCTGATCTGCTGGTGTTTGCTTGTGAGTGTGACGAGGGTGCTGAGTTTGGAGAGAATAAAATAACAAAGTGAGTTTATGGCTGTTGTTGTTGAGTGAATGAAAACGTGAATGTTGAGTGTTCTTTGTGTGAGAGTAGCTGCTGGGGAGTGTTTTGTGTGAGTGTTCGGCTTGGTCTGGAAAATCAAGAGTAAAACGTTGTTGTGTGTAGTGTGTGAGGAGAAGTGAACCGTGAGTTGCTGCCTTGTGGATGGCTGGATGTGTATGGCTTAACGTTGGAGTTTAAGTGGAGTTAACGTGGGTGTGTAAGGAGCAGGAGAATTAAAAGCAAAAAAATAAAAATAGAAGCAAAGGTTGGTGGCGTTGAAGGCAGCTGTTGTGTGGCTTGAGAAGGGTTGCGTTGTTGGTCAGCTAGTGGAGATCTTGTGCATGGTGCTGGGCAACTACGAGAGTAAATAAAATTCTGAATAGGTGCTACAGTGTTGGTGTGTTTTTGTTGTGTGGTTGGCTCTATGAGTGAGTGTGTGGGCTGGTGGAGGCTACCTACTGCGTGGGTCATTGGAGAGGTTGTCTCTGCGTTGGTCTGGAGACTTGCTCACTGGCGGTGAGTGCACACTAGCTGGGCAACGTGAAGAGAAGCAGCAGGCATGAAGGGCTGTGTGAGTGACTTGGTTGCTGCCTTAGGCGTGGGTTGTGAGCTGTGAGGAGTGAAGGAACTGAACAATTAATTAGGCATACACGCTGAAATAGGAGAGGAGCAAGTCAGCGTTGGAAGTATCTGTGGTGTGGTTTGCTTGGCTAGTGGAAAAAGAAGAAAATAACGTAGTGGTCTAGTCTTGGATGGGTTTTTGAGTAGAGCTAAACAAACAAGTAGAACGCAGGCGTAAAAATCAATTTATCATGGTTGGCCATCGGAGCTCATTTTTCGTAGCAACTTCAATGGATTTTCTCGGCTAGTTCATCGTAATCCTTCGGTTCAATGGCAAAGGCAGGAGCTTGGCGTTTTTATAGGGGAGTTTAAACTGCAATTAATTTATGTCC
>JANKOD010000001.1:6613397-6624567 GCA_026284645.1 Erythroxylum acuminatum
TTCTTGAGCTCGTCGCGACGAGCGAACCAGAAACGCCCGAAACCCAGATTTTTCTGCAGATTTTTCGCAGATCTCTCCATAACTCAAACACAACTTACCTTAACCTTCATACATCTTTCCTTCATCAGTTCTAAACTCATCCCAAGCCAAAATCATGCATAAGCACAACAAAAACATCAAACCCTAGAGATTTCAACACTTCCGACTATCGACAATCGCAAATCCCTTTCCATACTCAATCAATCTTTCTTTTCTGTTCTAATCATCACTAAACAAGGTGCAAACAATCAAAATCAAAGCAAAGAAACCAATAGAACTTACTTGGAATACTTCAATCTTCAGATCTTTGAAAATCTCCCAAAACCCTAAAACTTTTCTCCTCTTCTCTCTAAACCCACGACAACTCTCTTCTTTCTCCCTCTTTTCTATTTTCTTTTCCTTTCTTTTAACTCACTTAATGCTTGCCAAAGGACTCTAGTGCCCTTCCACTTATGCCTACAATCTCTTAGACCCTAATGATCTTCCAAATTTACCCTTGGTTTAATAAATCACATAACTCATGCTTTAGGCCATAATTAATACATCAACCATACTTTAATCTAATTCTAACCTTAGCCTAATTCAACTCCAATTAACTGATCTAATAAAACTTCAAAAATTTCAAACATGCCTCAAAATAAATAAACCAGGTTTGGGGTCCAACAAGTTGCATATGGGAAATCAATTTTTATAAAGCCTTCAACTTTGTTAGTTGGATTTTATTCAGGCATGTTTAGATGCTTTGGATTTCCCTCTTCCTTTCAAGAATTTAGTTATGCTTTGCCTATATACCTCATCCGTTAGTATTCTTGTCAATAGAGTTCTGACTAAACCTCTAAATTGTTCTCAAGGGATCCGACAAGGTGATCCCCTTTCACCATACATTTTTTTGTTAGTGATAGAGGGGCTGTTCAAAATTCGTGATAAGATTATCTTCTCCAATGGTCGATTCAATTACCACCACAAGAGTCGGATGCTCAAGCTAACTCATCTTATGTTTGCTAATGATTTATTACTTCTCACTATGGCCGATTCATTTTCCATTCCCATTATTAAAGACATCTAGCATCATTTCTCTAGTTGGTCGAGTTTATAAATCAATTTGCACAAAAGCTACTTATATTGTTCATCAGACATCCACCATTCTCAAGAGCTGGCCCGAACTTTAGGGATGTATTGGTTTTTTTATAAGGAGAAGATATGTATGGAGAATACTCTCAATTTTTATTAAATAGAAGCTTGTCAATTTATACAGTCTTTCTCTAACCAAAATTCAAAAATAAGATAACATCTAATTTAAATCAGTATAAAATAAAATCTAATTTATTTGATAGCTACCACAACAATATCTCTAAACTGATTCCTAAAATCAAGCACTAAATATCATAATCAACTTTGCCTAAGACCTAGTCTTTGATCATTTATTTCGTAAGAATCTGCAAACCTAAGGGATTTTTCAGCAAACTCCTCCTTGCCTTTGGAGTTGCAGAGCTTTAATGTTAAAATAATTCATCCTCCTCAAGTTGATCGTTTACAGCTTGCTTGGCTTCTATCACATTTTGTTGCGCTTTACATATCCTTTCAACATGTCCTAGTTGTCCACCCTTGTTGCATCTTACATTTAGCCTCCACAACACTTGTGTTCTGGATGATTTGTTTTCTTGCAATACGCACATGGTGGAAAACTCTGAGCATTGTTATTATTAACCCTCTTTTGTTGTATGACTTTACTAGAAAAGCCTCCTCAACAATTCCTTCTTGCCTCATGAGTCTCCTTTGTTCTTGTGCCTGTAATGCACTTAACAATTCTGCCAAACTAATTTTTGCCAAATCCTTTGAGTTTTCGAGTGCTGAGTTTTCGAGTGCTGAAATTGTAGCCTTAAATCTTTCTGGGATGGTTACTAGAATTTTTTGAACTATTATATAATCATTAAAATTAGAACCAAGAAATCTTACGTTATTGGCAATGGCAATGAGCTTGTTGAAGTAATCCTTGATCATTTTTGACTCCTTCATTTTTTGTTTCTCAAATTCTCTAATCAAGTTGAGTATTTGCATTCCTTTGATTCTTTCGTTCCCTGCATATTCCTCTTTTAAGAAATCCCAAATTTCTTTGCTTGACTTGAGCGTCATAATTCTGGAAAAATTTGTTAGTGTGACTCCTGAAAACAAGTAAGCTTTTGCTTTGGATTTCTTCTGTTTCTTTTCTTTGTGGATTTTGATTTGAGCAACCGTTGGATTTACAGGCAAGTATGGAACGTCGTAGTCTTCATCTACAGCTTCTCACAAGTCATTTGCTTCAAAGAAGGTCTCCATTCGAACAGCTCATCTTAGATAATTTCTACCATTAAACACTGGTAGAGTAATGGCAGTAAACGATGATTCTGAATCCATTGACGTGTGGTGTGGGAAGGCATAGAATGAGTTATGAGTTATAGGTTTGTGGGTTTAAAGGTCTCTTAAGATCAAGAGAGCTCTGATACCAAATGTTGGTTTTTTTAATAAGGAGAAGATATGTATGGAGAAGACTCTCAATTTTTATTGAATAGAAGTTGTCAATTTATATAGTCTTTTTCTAACCAAAATTCAAAAATAAGATAACATCTAATCTAAATCAGCATAAAATAAAATCTAATTTATTTGATAGCTATCACAATAATATCTCTAAATTGATTCCTAAAATCAAGCACTAAATATCATAATCAACTTTGCCTAAGACCTAGTCTTTGATCATTTATTTCGTAAGAATCTGCAAACCTAAAGGATTTTCCAACAGGATGGAGTTGCATGCTCCTCCATTTAAATACTTGGGTGTACCCATCTCTCATACGAAACTCACCTATCTTGACTGCTTACCCCTCTTGGAAAAATACAAAGTCAGAATCTTTACTTGGCAAAACCATTTATTATCCATGGGTGTAAGAGTTACACTCGTAATTTCCATTATTAGTAACCTCCATGTCTACGGGATCAATCACTTAATGCTTCCATGTAAGGTGATTAAAGAGATCGATCGAACTATCAAAGCTTTCCTTTGGTCAGGTTCTTTGGATAATGCCCGGAAAGCTAAAGTAAAATAGGATGAGGTCACCGTCCAAAATCTCATAGAGGATTGGGCATACCATCTACACAAGTTATGTAAAAAGTCCTTTGCAAGAAGGTTTGGCAGTTACTCATAAACAAAATGACCATCTGGATAAAATGGATTCATGAGACTTATCTTCTTCGTCAGAGTTTTTGGTAGCTTCAAGCTACCTCGGGTTGTTTTACAGTTTTCCAACATATGCTGAAAATTCGAGAACTGATATACCCATTTATCTTTCATCAGTTGGAGAATGGATGTAATGTATGGTTATGGTATAATAATTGGACCGATTTCAGTCCATTGATGTGCAGACCGAAGCTTGCACATCTTCAAAGTCGCATACCACATAATGACAAAATCTCCTCTTTCATCTCCAATGGGCAGTGGACTAGAAATTTTTGGACATTTAGTAAACTTTATCATTACTTTCTAAGCCTGAATCGGAACAGCACTAGGGACGCACTTGTTTGGAGGCCCCATACTAAAGATATATTCACTAATAAATCCTGCTACACTTGCCTTCAAGGGGATAATCTAAGCGTCCCTTGGTACTCCCTCCTATGGAAACAAGGCTTCATCTGGCTTCCATGTTTGTAAGGCTTGTAATTAAAAATCATCTAAGCACTAAGAATCGATGGCATAGAGCATACGACCTTGTATATTCCTTGTGTAAGTTCGCCCTTGAAGATCGTAACCATCTTTTTTTCAGTTGTGTCTACTCGACCACGGTATGGTCCCAAATATTTCGTAAAATTGCCTTATTTATCCCTTCTTACGACTGGAATACTACACTCCTTTGACTTATCCGCATGTCTAGCCAAGGGTCACATGATAAACAAATCATTTCAACTGCTTTTTCACTCACAATCTACAACATATGGTATGAGACGAATCGATGCATCTATCGAAATGAGCAAACCAGCCCGTACCACCTTGCGAATATTATTTTCAATGAGGTGCGAAGCCTTATCATAGCAAAAGAGGCAACCCAACACTTGTCTGAGAGTATGAAATCACGTTGGTTATTAATTATAAATCCAATAACTATGCATTTTGCTTTTTAGCTTGAATCTTGCCATTGTATGGGATTCTTTTAATTTCTTTTAGGGAAATTTCATTGTAGTGTTGTAAATAGTTTTACTATCGTTAATGAATTACCTTTAATTTTCAAAGAAACTACACATTTTGGAGTGAATTCTTTATTAAATCATTCAAAGAAATTACAAGATTCATTTCTCTATAATAAACAATATATATAGTTATTATTATTTTTTACTTTGCTTCTTAATATTAATTAAACTATGCTTAGAATTTATCCCATATTTTTGACATCTAAAGAACCTCCTTGTAAGGTTCTTTGTTATCCAAGAATTCAATAAAGGAGCATATTTTACAATGATAATATAGGTGGATACATTGTTACACACTTGTTATTATTAATGTAAATGATTCTATATATCAAAAGATTTTTCTATATGTTCAATAAAGTTGATAGGATATCATTAATTATGTTAATTTAAATTATCTCTTTTTTTGGCTATACTTTAGTGCTTAAATAGGAAAATTAATGTTTGTTTTATTTTAAGAGAAGAAAAGTGGAGATTTCATCAAATTAGAGTATTATTGGTTAAAATCACAAATTTTGGAGGAAAAAAAGTGGACATATTACTGTAATGGATAAGATGAGATCAAGCCTAATGTCACAGGCACTTAAGAGTTCAAATTCAATTAGGAAACTTCTTTCTATTGCTATTATATAAGGATTTGGATTTGTTATAGATAGGAATCTTTGCAAGATAGAATTAGAGTAGGTTTTAAGTAGGAAAAACAAGAGGAAAACACACTAACCGCTTTCTTTAACATTCTTTCTTTTTTGTTTCTTTTAGTTTTCTCTCAATCTTTTATCTTTTCTTTTATTTTTGGTGTTGGAACTAAAGCTATATGTGGCTAAATCCAAATATTCTGATTCAAGGAGATTCAAAACTCTAGTTGTAACCTTATGAGGATTTTTTCTAAACTTATATTTATGTTTTGTGTTCTTATATTTTATGAATACTTAATATTGATTGATATGATAAATTAATTTAATGTTGATTATTCTATAGCTATCCATGAATTTAGTGATCTACAATATTCATGAAGGATTGGTACAAGTAGCAGATAGGTTATTTATGAATTTGCATATTTAACTTATAAGAAAATAGAAAGCAATAGTTGTAGCTATCTCAATTATTTAATTTAGGATATAGTATTTTCACTAAGCTTACTACTATCATTTAATTGATATGGAATGCTATCATACCCAATCAATTGATGATAAGTTTTAGTTTGAATGTTGGGTTTGAATCAATTAATTCAGGAAAATTTGAGACTTATTATGGCTATTCTAATATGTTTCAGACTAACTGCTTGAATTGCAGAAACATTCTTTTTAGACCAATGATCTAATAATTAGATGAGATCTTTCCCACGAACCAAAGTTAAGTACTATTGAATTTTTCACTTTTATATTTAGTTAATTTAATTTGATTCCTTATTAATTTAGTTAATTAGTTAATTAATCATAAACCCCACCACTACTACAAATTTTAATATATTCAACAACCCGATCAAAATTTTGGCATCGTTGCTAGGGAACTATTCTAGTTTCTTAGTTCTTTTGTGTTATTTTACAGTTTACTACTAATCTCTTGCCTTGTATGACTTGTTCTTTTCAGATAGGTGAATTGCAATATAATCCAAATATTGAGAAGGCAGTGTATCATTTAAAGAAAGATACTAAGCAAGAAGCAGTCATTAACCTCCAGAAGTTAAAGTTGAGATAAATCTAACAATTGGTGAAGATCCTAATTTTGAAAAAGTTGAAGAAGAGATGGCAAATCCTATCACTGGAACATTGAGAGAGTTAGCGGTGCCAAATTTGAATTAACAACCCTTATGTATACGATTTCTAGATGTTGAGTTATATTTCGCTTTAAAATCTGGTTTGACTCACTTGCTCTCATTTTTCGTGGCCTTGTAGTTAAAGATACGTATAATCATCTAAAGGAATTTCATGTTGTCTACTCTAAAATGAAGCCATAAGGGGTGATAGAAGAACAAATTAATCTCAGAGCCATTCCATTCTCGTTGAAAGATAAGGCAATGGATTGGCTATATTATTTTCCCTCTAGCTTAGTGACAACATAGAATGAGATGAAAAGGTTGTTCCTAGAGAATTTCTTTCCTGCATCATGAGCAGGCAATATCTTCACTAGAGAAACATTACATGAATATTGGAAAGATTTAAAGAGTTATGTTTTAGCTTCCTAAACAATCAAATTCATAACTAACTTTTGATTCAATACTTTTATGAAGGACTATTAATAATATATAAGAGTATGGTTATTACAGCTAGTGGAGGAGCTTTGGTAAATAAAACACCTAAAACGACTAGGCAATTAGTATCAAATATGGCTAAAAATTTTCAACAGTTTAGGACAAGGATGGATGGAGCTGTTAAGCACGTGAATGAGGTAAGTAATATGAACATTGATGATAAAATTTTAGATTTAATTGCTCTAATTCTTCAAATGGCTATAGGTCAATTACAATCGGTATGAGTAGGTAGAATACGGTCTTTCTCTAGCCATCTTATAGATAGGTACCCAATACTGCAACAAGAATCCCTTCAAGAAGCTAACACAATAGTAGGAGAGATAGTGAAGTTTAATATTTTTGAAGCAATGAAGTACCCTAAAAATTTTCAATCCATTTATCATATGGATATTGTGTACTCATTTATGCAGGATATTTTTGAAGAAGAAAGTATTGATGATGAGATGGAGTTTAACGATAAACTGGAAGTGAACAAGCAAGTTGATAAAACCTGTATAGTTGTAGAATCATTGTCAACAATGTTAATAGATTATACTAACACCTTTAGTCCATTTTTCAAACCCACTACAATTCATATTATACATGCCGCTATTCTTTTTAAATTTTAGTCTTATGCTTTCGTAGTTGTGCATTAGTATGTGTTTTTTTTCTAAGTATTTGGCATGTGTTTCTTGCATAATAGGTTAGTATTATTATATTTTAAGATTTGTTTTGTGTGTTTTTGTTTAATGTGATCTTTATGGTTGTTCTTTTGTGTTTGATGTTGGTTTAGGGTAAGAATTGATCATTTTGGTACAGGAATGGAGGGTGGACACCTTTGTGATTGAACTAGGGACCAAGAGAAAATAAGAGAAGTGGAGTTGCTGAAGAACAAGAACCTACGACCGTGGGAAAGGGTATGTTTCCCATAATTGAGCTAGGGACCAAGAGAAGAGAAGAGAATTGGAGCTACTGGAGAGTAAGAACCCACGACCGTGGGAAAGGGTATGTTTCCCACGATCGTGGGAATCTTGATAGAATTTTTCTGCCTTATTAACCCACTGTCGTGGAAAGCACAAGGATAATTCCCATGATTGTGGGATGCTTAGCACAAAGAGACACGTGAGTTTTACTTGTTCTTTTAGGGTTTTATGACTTACCTTGTGATATATATATTGAAAAATAGAGAAAAGGGTGGGTGTCGTGGAACTTGCTTCTTGGAGCTAAAATACATATTGAGAGGCTAGAGATAGGTGGAGATTCATGGTTACATTCCCGATTAGACAAAGAGCACCCCATCATCTAGATTTTTCAGATTCGGGCAAAGAAGAGGAGGAGTTGCACCGTCTAGTTCTTATTTTAATTTCTTTCTCTTCTAGCATGTTTATCATAGATTATTTGATTGTTGGGGATGTTATAGATATTATGATTGGCTAAAACAATTTTTAGGGTTTGTTGTTTGAACCTTTGGTTATTAATTTAATGATATACATGCTTGTGTTATTTATTGTGCAGTGAGCTTGGTAATCTGTGTTAATTATACAACGAGAGTTGATGATTAGTGGACCTATAAATAACAAGTTATTGATTTATTAGGAAGAGATTTCAAAAGATCAATACACTGCCTATAAGATAGCTTCATATCTAATTGAATGTTTATGAAAGACTTTAAACATCGAGAGATTACAAAGTTAATTCTAATTTATTTAACTAGTGACATTTAGTTACACCTTGAGGGAGGGTAACTAGAATTTTAGGAAATATTGGGTCAAGCATAAATTGAATCAAGTAATCAGAGGGGAGCAAATAAGGATAATGACAAGTCTTAATGTTTAATCTTGATTTTCTCTAAGTCTTAGTTTACAATTTTGGTTTGGGTTATGTTGTTCACTTCTACTTTTAGTTTGTCTTTGTTTTACTTATTTTTAAATTTGATTGAAACGATTTCTTAAACAAAGAACAACCTAAATTAAGTGTTGTTCAAGAAAAATCCTTGTGGGATCAATATCTGCTTTCAACTACAATATAACCCATATACTTATAGTTTTGAGCGTAAAATTAATAGTTTTTAGCATCTTGTTTATTTTGGGTTACTTTGATTTAAGAGTTTTTAAAACCTTTCCTTTGGTCTTTGCAGTTGCATGAACACAAGGAACATGCGAAGGACTACTGAATTTCGTGATAAAGAGTTAATAGATATCATAAGGCATGAACAAGAGTTGAGAAGAGCGAAGTGCCAAGACATTATAAAAAGAAATATGGTAGAAGAAGGAGAACAATGAGGGGTTGAAAAGACACTGATGGACTTTACGAGGCCAAGATTCAATCCTCAAGGAGTTGCAAGGCCAACGATTCAAGCTAATAATTTCAAGATCAAGCTGGCACTACTCAACATTCTTTAGAGTAGTGTACAGTTCTATGGGTTGTCTAATAAAGATCCCAACACCCATCTCGCCAACTTTTTGGAGATTTGCGACACCTTTCAGTTTAATGGGATGTCTGACAATATCGTGAGGTTGTAACTATTTTCTTTCACTTTGAGAGATCGGGCGAAGACGTGGTACAATTCACTTAGCTTAGGTCAAATTAATACTTGGGAACAGCTAGCCCAAGCATTTCTCACTAAATACTTCCCATTAACCAAGGCAACAACGATCATTAAGGAAATCACAAATTTTCAACAAAGCGATGGGGAGTCTTTATATGAAGCTCGAGAAAGGTTTAAAGAACTACAGAGAAGTTACCCCAGCCACAACCTTTCGAGAGAGTTACTCATACAAACATTCCACAATGGTGTAAATCAAAGCACAAAAGGAACCATAGATGTAGCTGCAGGAGGATCATTGATGAGAAAAACGGTAGATGCAGCTCATGATCTTTTAGAAGAATTGGCGAGCAATAGTTGTATGTGATCAAGTGAAAGGAGTAGGCAGGGGCAAAAGGAGCAAAAAGGTATGATCCCAATTGACTCTATTACTGCTTTGCAGGCACAAATCACAGCCCTTACCAAGCAGTTGAGCAACATACAAGGAGCATCTTCATCTACAGCCAAAGCTATGTAATCAAAGTGTGAGTTATGCGAGCAGGACAACCATTGCACAACAGAATGCTTTTTTTTTGGGAGCCAATAACACTAAGTAGGTAAATTACTTGGGCCTACCACATCGAAGTAATAATTCATACTCGAATACTTATAATCTGGGGTGGAAAAATCACCCAAATTT
Organism: Erythroxylum acuminatum; assembly: GCA_026284645.1. Lineage (NCBI taxonomy): Eukaryota > Viridiplantae > Streptophyta > Magnoliopsida > Malpighiales > Erythroxylaceae > Erythroxylum > Erythroxylum acuminatum. The sequence continues at coordinate 6,623,103 of JANKOD010000001.1, forward strand.
TTTTTGGAGTACTAACAATGCAGGTAGCTAAGCAAGATCGTAAAGACCTTTGAGATTTTAGCAAGATCGACTTGGATCTTTGGACAACAAAAGGGATAAGTTGAAGGATGTTTTGGGGTCCAGAATGAAAAATCAAGAAGAGAACCAAAATAGGATGTTTTCGAGCCAAGAGGAAAGTCAAAAGAGGATGGAGGCAAAGTTTGATAAGATAGTAAAGAACCATGGCTCGTCTATCCATAACTTGGAGGTACAAGTAGGTCAACTTGCTAATGTTATGTCTTCTAGAAGTGCAGGTAGCTTATCAAGCAATACCGAGGCCAACCCAAGGGAACAACTGAAGGCTATCACACTTCGAAGTGGCAAGTAGATGAGGGAACAAAGTGTGAGAAAGGATTGCCAATAAAAAGGAAAAGGTAAGGAGATTCAAGAAGAGAAAGAAGAAGAGAGGCCTTATGTACCACCACCACCCTACAGACCTAAACTTTCGTATCCACAAAGGGTGAGACAACATCAAATGGACACTCAATTTTCCAAGTTTTTGGAGAAACTGAAGAAGCTTCAGATTAACTTGTCGTTGGTGGAAGCTTTGGAGTGTATACCCAAGTATGCGAAGATTTTGAAAGACATACTAACACACAAACATACTTGGGAGGATAATTAGATGGTCACTTTGAGAGAGAATTATAGTTCGATTATCTCAAACACAATGCCTTCAAAACTACAAGATCTAGGGAGTTTTACGATTCCTTATGTTGTTGGTGACTTTGAATTTTCTAAATGCTCATTTGATTTAGGTGCAAGCATTAACTTGATGCCTTTATCTATTTTCAAGAAATTGGTACTAGGAGAGGTTAAGCTAACATCCATGTTGATTCAACTTGCGGATGAATCCATCAAGAGACCATATGGAGTTGTAGAAGATGTGTTGGTAAAAGTAGACAAATTTATTATTCTTGTTGATTTTATGGTATTGGATTTTGAAACTGATAAAAATTATACATTGATTTTTGGTAGGCCCATTATGAATACTAGTAGGGCATTAGTTGATGTGCTATGAGGGAAAACTTGTTTTGAAGATAAGTGATGAGCAGGTGGAGTTTAATATGTCTAAATCTTTCAAGAAATCGATGGATGGTAATGTGTGTATGAAGATTGATGTTGTGGATGAATGCGTGAAGGAGGTTGAAGAGGAAGTTAATGAAGTTACTAAAGTGCGCAGGGATGAGAGTGTGAGAGAAGAGGGTTTATGTAAGGAAGTTGAGTCAGAGAAGTTAGAGAGAATAGATACACCTACACCACCTTCTTTCGTTAAGCCCCCCACTTTAGAGATTAAACCCTTATCGTCTCATTTGAGATACACCTTTTTAGGTAAAAACCATACCCTACCCTGAAGTGAATCACAAATTAGTACAATGATAATCAACACACAAGAAGGGGGGTTGAATTGTGTATTCTTTTTCCTTTT
>JANKOD010000001.1:6644626-6657068 GCA_026284645.1 Erythroxylum acuminatum
TGAAAATTCCTCTATGTTATGGCATCAAAGACTATGAAATATCTCCATAGAAAGGATTAAAAGATTAGTGAATGACAAAATACTTAGTAATTTGAATTTTAGTGGATTTTGAAACTTGTATAGACTGCATAAAGGGAAGGAAGACCAACAAATCAAAGAAAGGTGCCAAGAGAAGTTCAGACATATTAGAGATCATACATACGAATATTTGTAGTCTAGATATGGACTCGCATAGTCAGAAATACTTCATCTTATTTATAGATGATTATTCACGATATATGTATCTCTACTTGCTTCATAATAAGAATGAAGCACTAGATGCTTTCAAAATATTCAAAGCTGAAGCATAGAAACAATGTGGTAAGCAAATTAAGATCGCGAGATCTAATAGGGGTGAGGAATATTATGGTAGATATACTGAAGGTGGATAAGCACTTGGTCTAATTATGAGGTATCTTCAAGAAAATGGGATAGTAGCCCATTACACTATGCCTAGATCTTCAGACCAGAATGATGTAACAAAAAGAAGAAACCAAACATTATTAGACATGGTATGGAGTATGCTAAGTAACTCTAAACTTCCTCAGTCCTTGTGCACTGAAGCTTTTAAGACAATAGTGTATATATTAAACCGAGCACCAACCAAGGCTGTTCCAAAGACAACATTTGAGTTATTTAAAGGTTGGAAACCAAGTTTGCAACATATATACATTTGGGTATATTCGTTTGAAATAAGAACTTATAATCCACAAGAGAAGAAATTTGACCTAAGGACCATAAGTGGGTATTTCATTCGATATGTTGAAAGGTCTAAATGATATAGGTTCTATTATCCATCACATCATACTAGAATTGTGGAATCAAAAAATGCAAAATTTCTTGAGAATGACTTGATTAGTAGGAGGGATCAATTTTAAGATATAGTTTTAGATAATGATCGTATGGATACTCAACCTTCCATCCCAAATAGTATGGTGATTGTCATTCGCAATGCTCCTCAGGTTCAAATAGACATTGTATAACTAACTGTTGAAATTCAACAACCTACGATCAATATAAATGACAATCAGGAAATTCCATAATTTGCTAGTAATTTAGTAGATCCGGTTATTCAGGAATTATTTTAAAGCATTCAATAACCAGTTGAAAAACAAACTCTACAGAAAGATGTTGGTGCAACATTAAAGAGATCTACTAGAATAAGGAAATCAACTATTACTAGTGATTATCTTGTATATCTACAAGAATTTGAATACAATATGGGAGACAAGAATGATCTTAAAACCTTTTCACAAGCTATGAGTAGCAAAGAATCAAATTTATGGTATAATGTCATAAGGGAAAAAATGAATTCCATGAAGAATAACAATGTTTAGGATCCTATTGAGTTCCCTAAAGGAGAAAAACCTATAGGTTGGAAATAATTATTTGAGACAAAGAAAGACTTATTAGGCAACATTGAAAGATACAAGACAAGACTCATTGCTAAAGGATTCACTCAAAAAGAAGGAATCGATTATACAAATACATTTCCTCCTGTGTCTAGAAAGATTCACTTCACATAATTTTGGCACTGGTTTCTCAGTTTGACATAGAATTACATCAAATGGATGTGAAAACAACTTTCTTAAATGGTGACCTAGATGAAGAGGTTTACATAAAACAATCAAAAGAATTCTCCTCCAATAATGGTGAGAATTTGGTTTGCAAGCTTAAAAGATCCATATATGGATTGAAACAAGCTTCTGTTAGTGGTATTTTAAATTTCATGACATTATCTCATCATTTTGTTTTGAAGAAAATATCATAGATCAATGTATATACCAGAAGGTTAGTGGGAGTAAAATTTGTTTTCTTGTATTATATGTGGATGACATATTACTTACAACCAATGATAGGGATATTGCTACATGACGTGAAACAATTTCTCTTTAAAAATTTTGAAATGAAAGCAATGGGTGATGCGTCTTATGTCACTGGCATTAAGATCCATTGAGATAGATTACGAGATATTTTGGGTTTGTCTTAAGAAACCTATATTAATAAAGTTTTAGAGAGATTTCAGATAAAAGATTATTCACCAAGAGTAGTGCCCATTGTGAAAGAAGATAGTTTCAATTTGGACCAATTCCCTAAAAATGATTTTGAAAGGGAACAAATAAAAAACATTCCACATGCTTCTACAATCAGAAGCCTGATGTATGCTCATGCTTGTATAAAACCTGACATTGCATTTGTTGTTGGAATGCTAGGCAGATATTAGAGTAGCCTAGGATTAATCACCGAAGAGCTACGAAAGTACTGAGGTGCCTTCAAGGGAGCTTATGTACAGACGAATAGACAATCTGAAGGCAATAGGGTACTCATATTCAAATTTTCCTGGATGTGTTGATTAACGAAAATCAACATCAGGTTATATCTTTATGTTTTCTTATGGAGCCACATCTTGGAGGAATGTCAAGCTATCTTTGACTGCTAATTTCACCATGGACGCTAAGTTCGTTTCTTGTTTTGAGGCTACATCACATGGTTTATAGTTAAACACTTTCATATATGGGCTTAAACTCATGGATTCCATTTTTAGACCATGGAGAATATATGTGACAATTCAACTATTGTTTTCTAGCTAAAAACAATAAGAGTGGTAGTTGGAGTAAACACGTCAACGTTAAGTTTTTATCTATAACGAAACGTGTTAAGGACAAGAAAGTGTTCATTGAACAAGTTAGCACTGAATTAATGATAGCTAATTCTTTAACAAAAGGCATGCCACCATTAAAGTTCAAGGATCATGTTGTTAGAATGGGATTGGGTTCCATTATATAGTTTTCATTGTATGGACAATGTTGTTTTCATGAAACTCTTATAATATTTTCTTATATTATGGTGCACATTATTGAATTTTGAGAAAATTGATTATTTCGGACCTGGAATAAACATAGGGTTTATTCGTTAAGTAATGTTACCGCATTCATGTGAATACTAAATGTACTATATTGTAATACATGGAAGATAACACTCAACTACTATATTCATTAAGTAACGCAGACTCTTCAAGCACAAACAATAATAGTCGGAGGTATTTCATTTTCTATCGTATTTAGTTTATATGTTATTCTAATGTATATTACTGTTGAATATATATGTTATAATTGGATTATAAAATCAGCAAAAGTGCACTTAAATTGTGTGTGTGTGTGTGTGTGTGTGTGTATAATCACATTATTAATGAGAGTAAAAGATAAATGTTCATATTGTGGGGATTTTAGGGTGAAAAATATTTTCGTTTCAATGGCCTTCTTTTTCTGCATACTTTGCTCCAAGCTCAACTTGTTCCATGCCCATGCACTCCCTCGTGATCCTCAGCTTTTATATATTTTTCATTCCTTAGGCATGCAATGCAACGCAACAAACTTAATGTTCTTGCACGAAAACATTAAATCCTTAAAAAAAAAGCTAGCAAGGCATATGGATCATCATTTTCCAATTGTTGTTACTAATATAAATGTAAAAAAAATAAATTTAGCCATTTATCAATATTATTTGAAGTTAAGGAACCTAGTCTTTGGAACTAGAGCCCTAAATGTCAACAATTTTAATATTAGTCACCTAAAATAGCATGTCATATTGAATCCCATCCTTAAATTCAGTTGAAAGAATTTGTTTGATTTGAAAATTTCTAAAATCAAATAAAATAAAGTGCTTAATCAATTCTGAGAGAGAAGGACCATGCTTGGTGGGCTGGTATGAGAAATTAACAGTTTTTCATGAAGAGGCCATCCTAATAACAACCACCAACATTTCTTACATTTTTAAAGAAAATCATCATTTCATATTAAAATTCTTTTACTAAATAGCAAGCAGGTATGGGGATAACCAACAAAGAGAGGCATATGTATTTTCCAAATTATTATTATGATTGATTAATTAAACTTTATGCTTTACACATTAGAAATCTTTTTAAGTAGAACTACCTTAATTTCTTTAAGAAACTAACAAGAGCACTAAGAATATATGCATATGTTTCATAATATATTTGAATGGAATAAAATGAGAGAGCCCTTGGGTTGGGTACAATTGCTGCAAGAAGGGTGGGAGGCACATGGTTATGCAAGTGTGTTCTTCCTGCTTCTGAGGATGCGGGGAAACACCATCGTGCCCCCATTGCTTTCTTTATCTTGAGTTTATGTCCACAGGTCATTATGCCATTGCTATGCCTACCACTTCGTTCCTTCCTCTTCTCTTTTCCTCAATCTCATGCTTCTTAATAATTATAATATCATTAAATAACCAATTTTTTATTTAAAGAAAAACATAACTTTTTTGATATTGGTAAAATTTCATGATCAAGATGTGATAAGAAAATTTATTATTCTTTCTAAATTGTTTCATACAACATTGATACTAAGATACCTCAAGTTCCATCAAACAAATAAATTTGTTAAACATCGATGTTCTAAATCTCGGGCCTCATGGTCTAGCATATAGGCACTGAAATACGACCTTTGTTTATAACTTCAAAATTTGGACATGTTTTCATATGAATAAGATTCTCAATTGAGCCAGCCAAATATTGAATTCTAAAGAGATATGCATATATTTGACATAAAACTTTATTCCACTTTTAAAATTTTAAATTTGATAAAAATTATAGTTGACAGACACATGCAATTTGTAAATGACAGACACATGCAATTTGTAAATTATGTTTTCATTTATGATTTCGTTGAAAATTTTTTTAGGATATTAAATAAGATATCTTATAAAATGATTAAAAAATAAATAAAATTTTAATAATTAGAATATTGAAATAATTAAGAACTTAAACTTAAAGCATATAGTTATTCAAATCCTGAGTAGATACGCACCATGTCATCTTTTGATGTTGGGGGGTTGAAAATAATATCCATGATGATGGGTCCAAGTTATGAGCCCAAAATCGCTGTTGTAGTTGTTGATTTGCTGACTTAATGAGAATCCTACAATTCCCAACATTGAGGCTAGAAAGGACCTTCTTGTGGGATATTTTCGAGAATGAAGCAACTTCTTATAGCCATTTGACATGCCATGCCATAAAGTTGTTGGCTGGATGTTCAGTCCCTTTTCTGAATTATATGATGCTGTAATTTTCTCATTAAACAAACTGCCGCAAGGAATGTAACATGTACACAAATCCCTAGTACTAAAGTCAAAAGAAAAAAGAAGAATTCATAATATTATAATGTAACATACCGACTTACTGACCGCCCGTCTCTCTCTCTCTTTTTATCCTGCTTCCATTATTTCATTCTCATCGCAAGCTTCCAAACAAAGAGAATTATGGAAAGTGAGATTTGCGAGGGTTATTCTCCTACTTGTCCTCGGTTATGTTTAACATGAAACAATAAACAAAAGCCCTTACCGGTGAGTGGGCGCTCTCTCTTGATTCCTTAATTGTTGCACATGCTCATGGCTTTAACTCTACCCTCTTTCAAATATCACTCTCACTTTACAAACCTTTCAATCCATGGCTGACTTTCAAACCGTCGTCAACAACTATCACCCGTCTCGTTTTCTGGGTTCTCTGATATGACCATGGTTCCTGCTCAAACTCTCTCTAAACCACAACAACAGAGACGGCAGCTTGTGCTTTGTGGCGGTTATGGTGGTTGTGTCGGTAGTTATGCTGATGAGGAGAGTGTTGGTCTTATGAATCGATTAGAAGGTTATGAGTATTGTAACAATATTAGCGAAGCTTCTTTAGGATCGGATCTAGTTTCTAATCCCATGGCAGAAGATGAATCAAGAACTAACAGTCTTAATGAATCTGGTTCAAGCTCTAAAGACGTTGTACAAGAAGAGAAAGATGAAGGCTGGCTACAACTGAGAATTGGTGGCCAGGATACTACAAGCCGTGAAGATAGTAAACAACATCAGGGTCATCAAATACTGGATCAAACACCTAGAGGAGAAGCAGGAGAATTGATAGAGCTTGATCTATTAACAAGAAGCAGTTCATCAGTTCATCCGAGGACATTCAGCTCTCCAATCTTTCCGGTCCCAGAATTTACAGCTCTTCCAAGACCATTTATGACTATCCCATCATCTTGTGCCACTAGTTTTAGTTCACCGTTGTTGTTTCAGCACCAACAGCTCCATGGAAGTAGCTCAAATACTACTTACAATCCTCCTCCTCATCGGGAGGTTAACTGGGCATGTAGGCCTATGCCATACAACGTTCTAGATGCGACTTCCTCTTCTTCTTCATTGATGCCACTGGGTTGCTATTTTTCGCGTCCCTTGCATCAAGTCCATGGTAGAACAGATGTCGCCGGACCGACCTCTGATTTTAGGGTCGTGGATCCTCCTAGGAGACCTCATTCGGGCATTTGGTTTATGTTACAAGCGTCTCAATATCAGTAAGTTCGCTAACGCACGTGAGAACTGGACTGAAGAATAAACCTGAATCATCCTCAAAAGAATATATCAGCACCAACCCACCGTTATTTTCTTTCAAGAACATTTTTTAATATATATTTTCTCAAACATTTCAAACACTAAATTTTCCTCCTTTATAACGAAATGCTTAATTTGGTGTCTAATGCAGTGCTAAAGAACCATTTTTGCCTCAAATATCCAGGAGCTACCTGAAAATCAAGTAAGACTTCTAATCTTTGTAATCCGTTCACTGTCTGTCTTCTCTTATCCTTTGTCCATGTGCTCATTCTGATTCAACAAAATCCCAAGAAACTTCATGTTTCGGCTGACTCGTTTTAAATGGTCAGGGATGGAAGAATAACAGTCCGATTATTAACCAAGTATCTGGCTAACAAGCTGAGATTGGATAGCGAATCAGAGGTATTTATAACCATCATGCTTCTCTTTCTGTATGCTAATGCATAATGAAGTAGCTAATGAAGCCATACCTTTTTAGAATTGGAAAAGCATAGCTATTGATAGAAAGAGCAAGAATGTTTCTATCTTTGAAATTAATTATCGTACTTAATTAGCCGAATATATATCAAGATATGGAGTTGGTGTTAGGGAAATGACAGGAACAGCAGAACTAAATGCCCTTCTCTATGGGCATTAGTTTTGTCTGGTAACATGGAATTTAGGTGAGAAGTAGACTTCCTGGTAGTCATCTACTCTTTGTATCATTAGCCTTTTACCTCATAATCTAGTCTTGTAAAGATGGTCTAGGAATAAAAAGTTTCGTCTAATCAAGCAAATTGAGTCCTTAAGAATTTAATTAATAATGGATGTTAATTTCTTATGGGTGTAATACTTTCCAGATGATACGAAGAAAACTACCTACCACCTCCTTTCCTTGACTCCAAAACAAATAGAAGAGAGATGAATAGCCTATTCATCTACGGAGGAACTGAATTACTGTTTTAGACCAAAAACAAAAACAAAAAAAGGAAGCAACGCTTTCGATGATTCTGCTTGTTCGCAACTGAAAACAAGAGCAAGCACACAACCCTGGGGAAGAAAACTAGGTACCTAATTAAGGAATTTGATTATTAAATGACATGTTCATAATAGAAAAGAGTTGCGAGTATATGATGACACCTAATCTGCAAGCATGCACGACTCAACATTTCTTAACCATCGTCTTAGAACGCAACTATTACAACCACTAGTCTCCTGTAGATATCGACAGATATATTTAATTACATATAGGTACTTTACCATCTCAGCCGGCAATTTTTACTATGTAAGTATCTATAGTTCCCTAGTATACTAGACACAGACCAGGGCGTCTTTGATTCCCTCTAGGTCGATCAAAACCATGCATGTAAGGATTTGTCCTAAGAATTTTGTGCATATATTATATGTGCGGCATATATATATATATATATATTGATTGATAGATACAACTAATTTTGCGGCTTTGACGTATTACACTTCAGCATAAATAAGATCTTATTATCTCCGGACGATGCAGTACATATATACATTAAGAATAAACTTATCTTTCGGCCTTGTGGCAGAAAAAGGAAAGGAAGTTAATTGTATTTTCCGGTATAGGGACAGAACCATGCATGTCTACATAGATAAGACCAATTTAGACTATCTAGAATATTGACCAATTTGATAGAGGACAAGGACGATTACTTTTGTTTACTACATAGAATGTCCTCCTTGTTTGAGGTAATTATAATTACATATATATCATAATGATTTGTATTTAGTTAATTAAGTCATAATTTGTCTTTATTATTCACAACAATATTTGAGCTTAACCTTTTGTACTTTGTTGGTTCTTTCGAAATAAGTTGTACTTATGTGTAGGCATCTTATTCTTTGTTTGAGGTGATTACAATGTTATATATATATATATAATAGTGATTTGTTTGCTTAGTTAGACATAGAGATTTTTAGCTAATTAAGTCGTAATTTGTCTTTATTATTAGCAACAATATTTAAGCTTAACCTTTCCTACTTGGTTGGCTTTTTACAAGTAAGTTGTAGTTATCTGTAGGCATTCTAGCTTCGTGATCCCATCAAAGCTCCAGCACAGTTTTAGAACTAAACCAGACTTAGGGGACGTTAACTTCTTCAGTTCAATAAGTCATGTTTTGCTTATAATCCAAAACTTTATTAATGTGCAATTAAATGAGCCGCGAATCTTTAATGTATGTTTATCCTAGGAAACTATGTTTTCCCACCTGTAAGGTACTCGATCGGAAGGTACAAATACTGATCAAATGTAAGTATCGCAAGAAAATATCTAATGATCAATGTATAGAGCACGTATTCCCCATGTAAATGTAAATCCTACTTTAGTAACCGCTGGACATACATGATGGAGTATCAAATGCATATTATTATGTGGCCCATCATTTTATACGATGCTTGTCAAGCACACTTCAGCCCTAGATAAATAATAATTGCTCTACACCGAAGTCCCTGCGATGATAATTCGGCATTATAAGCTTATTCGTTTTGTGATACTATTTGTTCTGTAGAAAATGAAGCTTACTTCTTTGCAAGAAAAACCCGTACGTATAATTCATTGTCTTACTGACTTGTCATCTCAACCAGTATTTATATCTCCATTGTGAGTGTCCACATGTTATTTGCTTCGAAGTTAAAACAAATTAATGTAGCAAAGGAGTTCGTAAAATACAAGTAATATGTGTCTCACCTTAAAATGAGTTTGCTCTGTCTTTGTTTATCAGGTTTTCTTCAATGTGGAGCTAAGTCAGTTGAATTACTCTTTCAAAGATATAAAAAGGCAATCATGAGATATTAAGCTGTAGAAATAAATATAGGAATTCTCTCCTTCCCTTTTAGTCGAGTTCTTTCACATCTCCCCTTGGTGCCATTCTCTTCTTATAGTCGAGTGACACTAATGAAGTAGGCATTTTTGTTATGAAAAATGTTTGGAGAAAAACAATGATTAACATACATGAAATCTTCATCTTTATGGAAATTAAGATAAAATTTTTGTATCTCAATAGGATCAATTTAGGTTAATATATTGAATATGGTGATTAAGTGATTTTAATTTTACGATAATACTAATAAAGTACTTCTTATGAATATTAGCGTGAGCTATATGACATTAGACTTTTAGGGCTTGCCTATTCTTATATGTATATTTTTAAGGTAGGTTATGTGGGGTAACGTCACAAGCACAGAATCGACGTCGAATAGACATACTGCAAGTTGACAACCAACAAACACGACAACAAAACTCAACTCAACTTGCATAGATGGATACAATAATCCTCCTGTCTGTATATTCTCTTAATTTGTATCATGAAAGAATGAGCTAATGCTAAGATGGCAAAACATTAAAAATGGTTCAAGACAATTCCAGATTGGCATATATAACATAGATTAAGACCACATAGTATCAGTTGAATTCACTAGTTCTTGCCTTAGGTGGTACTCCAATTATATCGTATCTGTATGTTGCCTTCTTTACCTACAACATATACATATATATACTTGTTAGAGTTATTTGTAAAGTCTAGTCTTTTCATATAAGTTTATGTTTTGGTCAACCCTTATTCATGATTTGGATGATGATATACGTAATATTTCAGTTGTTTTCTTGCACTTCATGTCATGCCATGAAGCAAGGAGACGGCGGTTAAGACTTATCTTATTTTAGAGCTAATTAACTCTATGAACTTTAGTTGAAGAAGTAATTGATTCGATTGCCACCCAGCTTAATTAGTTGGTAGAATTTTAGACATTTCCCTTGAACACATGGCGTACAACTAATAGTAGCTAATTATTAAACTCGCAAATGGGTACGAGAAAACTAAGGAGTCTCTTGTGATTTCTAGTCCTTAGGGACCAATTAGTTGTCTCCAGATTAGATGAATATATGCCAAATCAGTTCACGCACCCAGATGCACATTTGTCAGTGTTTTATTATTTTCCTATATATGTTCCATTAAAGACCAGAAGCTTGTAGAATTTTTCACATGATAATCAATTTACGGAAGACCAAATGATGCAGGCATGGTGGGAAGTAAGTTTTTTTTCCTCGAAAACGTTATTATCATTGGATTATATGATATTCGAACATATATGATTCTTGTGTGTACCATGTAGGAATGTGCGTGTCTTGTACTATATTTTAGGAATATGTTTAGGAAATTACCAACAAGTTAGCTTATTGACGGATCTGACAAGATTCAATTCGTTAGCATACTATAGACAAATCTATTGGTATCCTTAAATTATTCATGCTTCATTATTACTCAGAATAAGACACGAAAAGAGAAGTAAAAGCGTGGTATGTTTTTACGAACACAACAAGAAAGCACATCTTAGGGTGTGAGAAATCACACGTGGACCTTGTTATTATCAAACATTCCCTCAAATCTACATGCCTTATAGCACTAGCTACCTCCCCTTTTCATCACGCTTTCGCCTCTCTAAGCTCAGCTCTCAGATACAACTAGGGTATATTATAGGTCCTCCTTTTCTTTTCTTTATACTGTTAAGGATTGTGCTTAGAAAGTTCTATAAAAAAAACTGAAGTGGTGCACTTTGATAGAATATAAAAGCTTCCATCATCATCATCTCTCTTTCACAACCAACCACTAAACAAATGCAATTTTAAAAACAGAAAAAGAAAAAAGGACTCACACTCATAAACACACATTTATATATTTTTACGTCGGAGGAAAGCAATGTATGAGGGATAGGTCTACAACAACATCATTCCAAGTTGTGAAAAAGAAAAGCACAAGAAGACAAATTTTAAGTGCACACGCAAATGGGATTTTGATGTATCTACTAAAGAGATGTTGACATCATTACTTGCATGCAAAATCAATTTAACTAAACTAAATAATCCTCCATGATTAAGCTTTGTATAAATTAATTGTCGTATTCTATCGAAAACAACATGCTTCTTGATAGAATATCTTATCAAATAAAATCCTAATTATCCATATCATTTAGTCCTATCACTTTCCTGATTTAGATTATAATCTTTCATTTATAATTCATGTTTATCATGTATCTTATTCACCTGTATATTAAGGACATTGTACATCGTAATTAACATCAATTCAATCCGTACCCACTATTATTCGCAAACTCTATTATGGTATCAAAGCTCACACCTTGATCCAATCAAATAGTCTTCATTATTGCCACAATGCATCAACCAAATTCCAACATCAATACACCATATAGACAACCCAAAACAAACACCACATTATCCAAAAAGTATCCAAACAGTAATTTCCATCACAACAGTGACAAAACAACGGTAATCATAGATGGCAGAACTCAATATCCATGTTCTTCCTTTCAATCAAATAAAAAATTTTCTTATCATTATCTTATATTCAACTAATTACCTTGTCTAGAGAAATCAGGTCCAAACAATTCTGACTGCATCTAATCTCCTTGGATACATTAGTGTTTCTGTTTCTACACCACAACTTAATCAAGTTCAACTTCTTCATAATTTCAAAATTTTAAAAAATTTGATTAACTTGTGTACGATTTCCTTAGTGCATCTCTCTTAAGCTCCTTAACAAGACTCACAATTGGATACACTAACCTTAACAATATAGGTAACCTTAGAGAAGCATTTTATGTAGCGGTTGACTTGACAATGTTCTATTCTTCGCCGAAGGTTGTACACTCTGAAGAAAGGACCAACTTCTATCACTGAGTATCTGACCCTTGTTTCCAATACTATAAATGACCTAGCAGCAATAGGAGACCAAATACTCAACACTGACCTTGTCCTCTTTACACTCAATGTTCTTCCTCTGGAATACGAATCTTTTTTCACCACCATTGAACACGACCACCTTCCTATATCGTTTATTGAATTGCGTGCAAAATTGCTCCTCTATAAGCAACGTCTATTGCTATTCACTCTTCACTTGCTCCTGAGGCAACACTTATGGCTTCACATACCGGGGAGTTCTCGTCTTATAATACTGACGAATGCGCCAGAGGATGATTAGAC
>JANKOD010000001.1:6697012-6708100 GCA_026284645.1 Erythroxylum acuminatum
ACGTGCACTTGCGTTTATCACCGACAATTATTATATAATTTTAAACCATATGAAACATAAATGAAAATATATCTACTCAAATCTTTTATATAGATTATAACATAAGAAAAAATAATATAAAAAATAAATATTAAAACATATAAAAAAAGGTTAAATAATATTATATAACTCCCAAAATAAACGTGAAGATGAATTTGTGAGTATTGTGGGAATTATGTGTAAAACATAAGGGCAAAAGAGACTAAAAAATATGTCCATTAATTGATCTGAAAAATCTACCTGAAAAAGTGCTTTTTTTAGAAGCTCCAAATTTGAGTTTATTAAAAAGTTGTATTTTGGCTGCTAAAAAAGCCATATCTATTAAAGAAGTTCTTTTTTATTCTACAACCAAATATTTTGGTTGTTTTTAAAAGATGACTTTTGTGGTAAAGAAAAGTGCTTATTGACTTTCCAAAAGCTCATCCAAATAGGCACTAAGTCTGGATGCTATGGTGTGTATATTGCTTTTAACCAATTGACTTCTACATAAATGGGATGAGTATGGTCTCAAATTTGACTAATTGGATTCTTTTGGTGTCATTAAAAAAAGAAATTGATATGTAGTACAACAAAGTTGTTGAAAAAAAATATACCCAACTAAACTTATTAGGATATAATAGTTGTTGATAAAAAATATACCCTACTAAACTTATTAGGATTAACGATATTATTCATTCGGTATAAAAAAGAACTAGGTAGTAATAAATTCATACTTTTTTTTGAGAAATTAATAAATTTCATTAACATCCCTGATTAAGGGGATCAATACTTGGCACTGTTTATATCGACCAGAGTGATCCGTATGAGTTGCAAGTGTGGATGTTGACGGCTTTTTCATGTTTAACTAATGCCCCATTTTAGCTTCATCTAATTGCTCTTCTTCATTACTGCATTTTGTGCAACTACTACTGCCCCGATCCAGCAGCAAAGTTTGTGACCTTTTTCTTACCTTATGAGCTTTTCCTTTAATTTTGATGCTTCTTTTTCTATTATCATGAGCTAAATATCTTGTAATATCTAGATTAGATGAACCTTTGTTTTAGTTTATTTTAATCTTTGATGTCATTGAGATTTAATCATGTTTTCATTTTTATTCTTGAATTAATATTTCCAAAAAATTATTGTTATATATGATATATTGCAATAAATCTTTTGTATGAATAGATCTATAATAATTGAACAGATTTGCATGTAAACCTAGAGATAGGTTGACTTAAATCTTTTGAATTAGGGTCAAACTTATCAGTGAAATTTATAAATATATTGATGCAATTATAAGTTTTTAATTCAAAAGATATTTCAATTAATCAACCTAAAATTTGGTGTCAATAGTCTTGGGAAAGATATTATCATAATTTATAAATTTCCAAGGTCCAACAAAATTAAGAATAAATTGATTCGTGAAATCATAATTGCATGATAAGTCACAGGCAAGATTTGAGTTTTAGGTACCCTTTGTTTTGTTGGCTAATTTTTCACACTTTTGCTATTTTAATCTTTTAATAGTTGTTACTTATCTTCGGTTTATTTTCTTTTACTTTAAATCTAATTTATCACAATAACCTTGATTTTTGATTGGATAATAAAAAAGAGTTACGATTAGTACTCATATTCTCTTTAAAATCAACAATTGGTACTCTAAGCCCTACACTATAAAATGTTAAGTGCACTTACCTTGGACATTAATTGAGTTATATATAAATAATATATGAGCCAACCAAGGTTTTGGCTCCATTAATAAGGATTGTCATATTAGGAAAGATTAATTATTATTAATCTGGGCATCCTTTTGCGCATTTATTCGATTTCTTTTGATATTTTAGTTTTAATTAGTAATATTCCTTTTTCAAGAGCGAGATTTGTTTATGTAACATCTCGTCCCCACGTTAAAGGTGAGGACCCGAAATTTCAGCATGGGAGCTCAAAGAGTGATGAAGGAATTGCATTTTTCTTCCTCATGCATCATGTTAACATATAGGCACAAAATATTGAATGTTTTTCGCATAAAAGTGGTACATGCATTCATTGACAAGTTCCGGGTATAATTGATATTAAATGTGATTTTATTAAAAATGATGAGTGGAAGGAGTAGAAAGAGTGATCATGGTATAAGTTGTGATAAAGAAATATGTCGAAACAAGATGCGCAGTGATATGGAAAATGTTGACTGCATATGCTTCAGTCTTTGAGCCACATCATTTTCTTTAGTCACCCAAACGACATAATGCTTAATTTGGATTAAACTAAAGATATATGGCTACATTTCGTATGGAGACATCGAATTTCGCTTCTATCTCTAAGAAGCGTAAGTGGTCATAAAGTTAAGAATTGGGTGCAGTACATTGGTGTATGAATGGAATTTCATTTTTTGAACTTTAGGGGCAAAATTGGAATTGATATAAATATATTTTGGTAAAGTTTCCTTCTGGAAAGTTGTAGAACTTTCTTTTACCTTTCCAATGGTATATAGCATGAAAATTTTGGACATCGGAGTCAAAAGTTATGATCTTTGCAAGTGGAGACGTTCTGGAACCAAAGTAAGACGAAGTTACTGTTCACCCTATCGTCTTAGTTTGACTTTTTGCGTCTCAGTTTGACCGTCTCATTCCCATCGTCTTAGTTACTGTTCATACTAAGACGATACTACTGTTCATTCGCATCGTCTTAGTTACTATTCATACTAAGACGATACCACTGTTCATCCGCATCGTCTTAGTTCCTGTTCATACTAAGACGATACTACTGTTCATTGCTATTGTCTTAGTTACTGTTCCTACTAAGATGATACTACTGTTCATTGTTATCGTCTCATTTTGCTATCGTCTCAGTTACTGTTCATCTCTTCCGTCTCAAAATGACATCCTACCTTCTGTTCCATTTTTGACCTCACAGATAAAAGTATTGGTCTTTGAGGTCTTCATAAGAGTTGTAAATCTTGAAATCTTCTTTCCAATGGTCTAAAAACGAAGTCAATCCGACATCCGTAGCAAAAGTTCTGGCATTCGTACTGAGACATATACATTTCAAGTAAGGGCATAAATGTGTTGGAGTCTTTTGGCCATAACTTCTTCTCTAGACCTCCAAATGACCTGATTCTTAAACCATTGGATTCGTAAGACTTTTCTCTATATCTCCTCCAAAATTAAAATCTATCTTAAGTGTATGGAGAGAGATTGAGTGAAAAGAGTGTGACGGGTACTGTGAGTGTGTTCTTTAAGGATATGAACTGGGTTATCTCACTAAACATACTTCAGTGTTTTGATGTTTTCTGACTCAGTGGAGGTTCAAATGAAATGATTTCGGTGGCATTAGAAACTTAAGATATAGGGAAACAAGTTTATAGAAGAAAGTATTGCAAAATAATTTAAGTATTGGGGTCAGAAAGAACATGCAAAGTTGACCCGAAATGATGCTTTATGGAAAAATCTGGAAGTGGATAAGTGGCTAAGAAATGGACAGGTGTCCCAGCTTTAAAAGTTAAGTTTTAAATAACTTTGAAAGACAAGTTGTTGTACTTGTCTTCATTCTTTTCTCTCGAAGTTTCTTCCCTTAGTGAAAGTACACAGAGTGTTTCTTCAAGAACTCCACCAAAGCTAAACTACACCTACCCTTATCTCCTACTGTTACCACTTTGTCAATTGTTCTTTTGCCTCAACAACTCCTAACCCAAACCCCTTGTAGATGAAGTACGCGAGTTGCATGAAAGTTAAGGCTTTGTGATGGTTGAAGATTTTGGAGTTTTAACGAGTTAAACATCTACATTCAGGCGTTCTCAGACTTTGAAAGCAAATGCTAATATGGAGCGTACTGTGAGTAGACCGAGATGGTCTCTTTTCATTGCTCGTTTCATTTTTATATTGTATATTTGATCTGTATCTTTGAATTATTGAAATATGACTGCATGCGTTTGTGTATGAGGGGAGTCGGACAGGAGGTCCGATGAATGCGAAACGTGATTGGGAAATTGAAGTGCTACGTGAATTGTGTGTATTTGAATATGGAATTGTTACTGCATATAAAATGATGGCATGCCGGGTTACTCAAGTCCGATGAATATATGAAATTCCATTTTTGTGTGGCATACCGGACGAGTCCGGTGAGATGTAACAGTTGAAATGGGAAAGGCAAATTATGATGCATAATCCGGCTGACTTTACATATGAGGTCATAATGGGAACTTGGCACATGAACATAAATGGGATATAAGAAAGTGACTGATTGAGATGTGAAATTATGAGTAATGCATCCCATGGCATAAATGCATGAGATAATGACACTTGTGACCAGAGTAGCCACCGATTAGAGCTTAACGCTCATCGAATGAAAAAGAGCCACGAGCTCGAAGGGGAATAGTGCATACCCTGAGGGCTCTCCTCCCCCTAAGATGCTTTCTAGTGCATACCCTGAGGGCTCTCCTAGAGAAGCGAAAATGAGCCCTATATGGGACAGTTTAGGCATTCGGTCACAACAACGTAATAGCTAGAAAGTGAGACACATGCACACTACATATGCATAACATAATTGATGAAATGATATTGACTGGGAAACGATTGATGATCTTGATACATGAAATGTGATATGTGGAATGTAAAATGATCCGAATGCACGATGTGATTAATATGATAGCTATTGATATGATACTCCTGATGGGAAAATGTAAATTTCTGTGATTACGGTGTATTATGTGGCATAATTGATTAAATGTATATAACTGATTCTGAGTGTGAATGGGATAATGCAAATTGCTTTATTTGTCTATGGCATGATATGGGTGAGCCATCGATGATGGTCACTCACTGAGTTCGCAAAACTCACCCAAAATTTGCAACTATTTTTCAGGATAAGAAGAATACCCTGTTAGGCCAACGGGAGTATAACTACAGCATACAAGTGAAGACTAGAGGTCAAGATCAGTTCGCGTCTGCATTGCATGTTTTAAAATTGTAATAAATCGTATATTTTGTATATGGGAAATGGGCCCTAGTGGCTAATGTATTCATTGTGTATAATGAAATTGTATATGATTGAATGAGGACCCAATTTGGGTATTGAAGGTCGCATTTGTTGTTATGTGAAAACAAAAAGTACTGACTACTGAGTGATGTAGCACGCCACCTCGTGGGGCACGGACTCGAATATCACCATCGATGTCGGGTTCGGGTCATGCTCGAGGGGTTTAGAGTGCTTGGTCAAGAGCAAAAGGTGTGTAAGTTGGTTAAGTCTTTGTATGGACTTAAACAAGCTCCCAAACAATGGCATGAGAAATTTAAAAGTGAGATTTTCAAACATGCTTTCACCTCCTGTGATGTTGATTATTGTATTTATGTGAAATCAGATGCTAATGATTGTGTGATCATAACTCTTTATGTAGATGATATGCTTATGTTTGGTACTAGCTTATTTTCCATTGATACTACTAAGAGTTTGTTAAAGTCTTCTTTTGATATGAAAGATCTTGGACCTGTGGACTTTATTTTAGGAATCGAAGTTGATAGGACCAATTCTAGTTTTAGGTTTAATCAAACTTATTATGTTAAGAAAATTTTGAAGAAGTTTGATTACTATGATGTTGATCCAGTCAAGACTCCCTACGACACTAGTGTTGCTTTAAAGAAAAATCTTGGTGACAATGTAAACCAAGCTGAGTATGCTAACATTCTTGGTAGTGTGATGTTCTTGATGAACTATTCTCATCCTAATATTGCATACTGTGTGAGTAGACTTAGTAGGTATACTCTTAATACTAGTCAAGAGCATAGGAATGCATTGATTCGTTTGTTTAGGTATTTGAAAGGTACTATGCATTATGGATTATCTTTTGGTGGTCATCCCCCTATATTGGAGGGGTATTCTGATGCTAACTAGGTTACGAAGAGTGATGATATACACTCCTGAGTGGCTAAGGAATCTCTTAGCAGATATCCCACTTTAGGAAAAATCAATTCTTTCTGTGTCCCTTCATTGTGATTTGCAAGCTTCCATTCATGTTGCCAAGAACAAGGCATATAATAGCAAAAATAGACATATCATATTGAGACATAAAATTGTATGTACTTTAATTAGACATGGTCTAATTTCTCTACACTATGTCAAGTTAGAGAGAAACTTAGCAGATCTGTTTACAAAAGCTTTGTTTATGAAACTAGTTTTAGAGCATGCTAAAGGGATAGGGTTAAGCCTAATTGTGTAGTAACCTCGTGATGGACACCCGTTTTGGAACCCTGATAAACTATCGTACTTTCTTTCATTTTTCTCCATACAGCATTCAAGACCCCTTTACACACTCATTCACGTCTGCAGTACAAAATTTTATCAAGCATTGTTGATTTTTGTTCTTTTTAGGCTTTATCTGTTAGGTCCCGTTCCCGAAGCCTAACGAAAGTGTCGGACTCCGTTCCCGGAACCCAACTATCCAAAACCGAAAGACGAAAAGCGCAAGCAGGTGTCCTATAGGGTCATCCCCAACGAACCCTCAAAACTTTGAAACAAATATTACAATTCAAACCATGCCCAATTGCTTTCGTTTTTAGACCATCAAAAAGAAGACATCGAGATCTACAACTCCTAAGAATACCTCAAAACTAAATTCTGCCTCGAAAGGGGTCAAAATCGCAAAGTACTCTGTCCCGAGGTTGTCCGTTAAACGGACATGCATGTCCGTTTAACGGACACACACTGGCCAAAGAGCCAAAACCGTCCGAGAAGGTCCGTTAAACGGACATCCATGTCCGTTTAACGGACACACGTTGGCCAAACAATCCTAATTCACCCGAGAAGGTCCGTTAAATGGACATACATGTCCGTTTAACGGACACACACTAGACAAGAGGTTCACTTTAGCTCGAGAAGGTCCGTTAAACGGACATACATGTCCGTTTAACGGACACACACTGGACAAAGTGTGTCAAACCTTCTTTCAAGCCTCTCCAAAGCTTCTATCATCCATCCTAATATCAAACCAACTCAAAATCTCCCCAAATTCAACACTTCAAATACACAAACCACTTCATAACTTATCAAATCCCAAATCAATTGCATCAAACTTCCAAATTTCAACTCAAAACTCGTATCATATACAACTCGCATCATCCATCACAACCCTCAAATTCATACTTCCCAACTCCAACAAGCAAGCAATAATTAGCTATCACTACCATTAGACTAAGAACAACTAACACATGCAAACTTGAGAAATCACACAATCATATACAAGGAAACTTTTCCATTTCTCATTTCATTTCCAATTCAAAGGAAGTTAAACAAAGCTTTGGTACATAGCTTTAAAATACATATCGACATCACATCAAAACCTTATACAAGTCACAAAATACAATTGATGCTCAATGTTCAATATGCTATTAAAGCTATCTAAAAGGTCTAACTACTAACTTAATACAAAAGCTAACTCTCTTGCAAATGGTCAAAATGCCTCGCAATGATTATCGGTCTTCTTGATCTGCACATGAGGAGAGGGAAAGATTGGGTTGAGCTTTGCAGCTCAGCGGCTAAACCAATTATAGTCATTGGCTTTGATCCACACAAACAACCACATATATGTACAACATGCATAAAAGCATATACATCACAATGAGAATTCACATTTACATTTCACAACACATTGCATAATTCATAACAACATTTCATATTTGAAGTAATTCAATTCAAGCATAGCTTAACACATCATATGCAAATGCACAATCAAATTGGCTCGAGGGTTCCGTGGAACAAAACGGAGAAACCGAAGTTTGCACCGTGAACAAAACGAGTCCATTTTTGGATCTCGTGGGCCACAAGCGGGTAGCCGGGATAAGGCTTTTGTCAACGTCGACGTGACTACAAAACGGTTCCTCTCTTGCCCACACACAATCAATTTCATGCTTTTTCTTAGGCAAAATGCCATCATTCAAGTTCAATGGCATAACGATCATATCAAAATGTCAATCCACAGCATGACATAAACACAATTTAATTTTTATCCAATCGTCATACATCTTGCCATGTATGGCATAACATAAAACACATGATAATGTAAGCTCCATAACATAGCAATTCACAATTTAACATTCAAGCATACATACACACAAAACATTTGCCCATTACACAATAACTATAAAGAATTTACCCACCTTGAACTTGGAATTTCCCAAAATCAATTGCCTCCTTCCTCTTGCTCTTGAATGGCCTCTTGATTTCCTAAACACAAGTAAAATTCCATGAATCTCACTTAAATTGGAAAATCCCCTAAGCACCATAAACCCTAATTAAGCTTCAATCTAACCTATCCATGCTCCAATTAGGTTAGAAAACTCCAAACCTAGCTTAAGACCCAAAACCCCAATGGATTTCACCATTTTCTTCTTCCTCCAAGCATCCCTAAAATAAAAGTATGAGTTCGATTTGATTACTAATTTCTGCATATGTGTGTGATATATGAAAAAAAAACTATTACTGAGTTTCAATTAATTTTGAATGTTCTAGCATGCCGCCTTTGCGACGTACATACTCAGATATCACCCAGGATGTCGGGTACATGTCTTACGAGAGTGAGGTGCTACAATTTGGTATCAGAGCCCAGAATTAGTATCTTACATGGGCATTTTTTCCCCAAATTATGTCAAGTTACATGCATTTTAGTCATGTCATAGTAGACAGCACAACTGATCCCCAGTCTGTGTCGCATTTATATGAATCGCATACATGAGCATTCCTTAAGAGTTTGAGCTGTTAGAAGCGTTGAGAAGAATGATGATATATTAGAATATGAGAAAATAAAAGTTTGTAGATATATTGAAATGAGAAATAGTATATGGTTAGATATGACAGATAAAGGTTCAACACACTTGTATTGGTAAATGTATTATAAATATGCTATCAATATTGTACTGTGACGATATATCCTCAAATGTGAACCAAAAGTGAATGCATTGTTGTGGATTGTTTGAGGAAAATAAGGATATAAGTAGAAATGATGAAATTAAAATGTACAAATCAAGTTGAAAGAAAATAAATTTTACTATGACCTTAAAAGGTTGAACGTGGACATAGAATGGTTATGTGATTATCGTGATAAGATTTTATAATTCAGTATAAGAATATGTATATGCAATTAAGACTAGAATTTCATAATGATTATGCCTCTATAAATTCTGAAGTGAGTGAGGATATACGAATGAAAGATAAAATGAGTGACGATAAGAAGACGAGATAGAAATAAGGAAAGAATAAAATGTTGGATCCCGTTTTCGGAACCCAACGCTTGAACCATGCCACATATGTTGGACCCCGCTTGCTTCCAGAGTCCAACACTTGCTTTGATACCAACTATGTTGGATCCCGTTTCCGGAAACCAACGCTTAAACCATGCCACATATGTTGGACCCCGCTTGCTTCCAGAGTCCAACACTTGCTTTAACATGAAACGTGATCTTCTTCATTACTCCTTAATATTTTTTTAATTTCCAACACTCTTCGGAAATCATGAAACATGTAGGCTTAATTTGTTTAACCCTTAAAAAGCATAAGCGGGTTTCCTTGTTAGGGTTACTTCAATGTACCCTCATTATCCATCATCGGTTCACATTGTTCACATAACATCTCAAGCCTTTGGAATCACAAAATTTCAATTGACTTCTTCAAAATGGTAGCTCTTAGTCTCTAGTTCATTTAGAAACAAGAACCACCTCATTTGGAGCTCTATAGCTCAAGATATGCTTAAAAACTCAAAGCATGATCATAGCCCAATTATGCTCTCCCAACTGACCCCTTACTTTCAATCAATCAAACTTTTTCAATTAGAAACCAATGGCTATCAACTTTTTTTATGGAGAGGTAGTTCAATGTATTAGAAATCTAACGCCTCAAGAATCACCTCAATCGGAGGTCGGACGAAGGAGTTATGGCCCAACGAATCCAACTTGTTCATATCCTGATTCCTATTGAACATGCTTTGGCGCAAACGCCATAACTCTCACTATAGATGTCGGATTATAGATGTCGGATTGACTTCGTTTTTGGACGGTTAGAAAGTAAACATCCAGGGCTACAACTTTCATGAAGACCAAAAATTGAAATTCCATCTTTAAGAGGATCAAAATACACAGACCGTGTGACCTTCGGGTGAAATTGTGTCCCTGCGCCCAGAAATACACGGCCCGTGTGAAATCACACGGGCAGACCGTGTAACCTTTGGGTAACATGAATTTTTCACCCTCCAAGACCCCTCCAAAGGGTCCTAAACCCATCCTAACATCCCCTATACTCATATTCTTCTCCAATACCACAGAAACCACTTCAAATCCATTAAAACAACTACAAACATCATTGAATCTCAACTCCAAAGGATTCATCACACACATTCTTCCCAATTTCAACAAGCTATTCTTCTAACACTAGCAACAATTTGAAATCTCAACCAAGGATAAGCACATACATCATTCTCAAACTTTAAAGAAACATAATCATACAAGAAGAACTTCTCAATTCTCATTCTCATTTGAAAACAAAAGCAATGTTTGAACATAACCATTCAACTATCAATTTGAACTCTTCAACTCCCAACCTCAATTCATATGACCCTTCATATTCAACAACATTTCATCATTCACCAAAATCCTATCTTGCTTTTCCATAATATCTCACACACACACATATATATATAACAATGGGTTATTCATTAACACAAGTGGATAACTCATTCAATTATATCAAATTTCAACCATCATCATCATACCCAATTCATATTCCAATTTGACAATCATCCATTCTTAAGCCTCAGCTCATTTGACTTGTCGCATTTAGCTACATCTTATCATCCAAAATTCCCATGTGTCTTTTTCCATGATATCTCACTGATGTGTATATATATATATACATATATCAACCATTCATGCTTAACATCCATCATAGTCATCCATATACCAATTCATAATTCAAAGCCATACACAATCCCATATTTCATTAACATCATAAAATAAGAGTTTTACAAACTTCATTGGCAACTCATGCCACAATACAATATCAATATCCAATATACAATACATGCAAAACCCA
>JANKOD010000001.1:6723144-6734483 GCA_026284645.1 Erythroxylum acuminatum
GACTTTATCATATACATCTAAACATGTACAAGATAAAGAATGCCTTTAAATAATTTGTCACTAAACTACAACCAAAGTAATTGGCTATAGGGAATAAACCAACACTCCCACCTTCACCCGAAAATCCATATTTGGCTACATATTACTCTTCAGATCAAAAGTCAACAGCTAAGAAGTACGGTTAATAGCAGTCACAACTTTCTCATCAATGCTAAGCCACACAACTTCAAGAACTCAAACAATGGTTTGATAAATCTATTTACATTCCTTCTTAAAATTGTAGGATTTGACAAAATGAGCTCAGGTTGAAGCTGACCCACAATGCCATTTTGGGCAAGGAAGTCCATTTTTTTCTTGAGCCAATCTACTTTATATCGTAAGATTCCAAGCCTCTTTTCGATCAATTTGGAGATTTGGGTGCTGGTAAAATCAAAACACTTCCAAAATTCAACTAATGCTTGATATTTCTAGTTTTGTGTTTCATCAAGTTGGAACTTTTTGGAAGCAGGAATAGTAGATTCTAAGGTAAGCCCAACAAAGTCCACCAAAAACTTACATGTGTATGTCACTTTAAGCCTTCATATGTAAAAGAAAAGAAACCTCACTTGGTTTGGGAGTTTTCATCCTTTTAACAAGCTTCTCGTACTCATCCATATACGTATTGAACACCATTGACGTACTTTCTCTTCCTTGAATTTCAAAAAAACAAAACCAGAATCGAGAACTTCACAAGATAACTATATGTTTCTCTTCCTCTATTTGTCTCCTTAAACTGAAAGGAAACAACACAAAAGAGGAACATTAAATAAGTGACGAGAGAAACGAAGAACTAAGAAAGCTGAAAACATCGGATGACCATGAAACCCAACGAAGCCAAAATCTGGAATCTATGAAACTCTTTCTCATTCTTCTCTCTTGGATCGTGTAACCATTAAAAACACACCAATGCGGAACATAAAACCTCACTCTCTCCGTCCCCCTCTCGCATGCTATTTGTTGTCATAAAATGACGTTGTTTTCATAATCAGACTCACTTATGCTAATTACGCTGACGCATCTAATTAATGAGGGTTTTTTGGTCTTACATCAGCAAAGCTAATTGTGAGACTAACGTCAAGGAAGAATTGAAAAAAATGAAAGTTTGGGCATTTTATTGCTACTTTTTAAAGTTCAAGCCATAATTGAAAGTTTATCGAAAGTTTGAGCTTTTTGGTAACTCACCCTTTAAATATATTTGTTTAATTTGATGGACTACAAAATAAGGATCCAAATGCTCACATTCTAATCTCCTAGAGATTTGCAATAACATTAAGATAAATAAGGCCACTGATGATGTAATTAAATTGAGGTTATTTCTTTTTCATGAAGGAACCAACTGAGTGGTGGTTGAACTCTCTTCCTAGAGGACCGATCATGACTTGGGATCAGATGGCAAAACATTTTTCAATGAAGTACTTCCTACTGGCCAAGACATCAAAGATGACGAATGACATCTCCTCCTAAGGCTAGATTATCAAAGACCTTATATGATATAAAAGAGAGATTTAAGAACTTATTGAGAAGATGCCAAAATCATGGTCTTCCTTTTAAAGTATAGGTTCAGACATTTTATAATTGTCTAAATCCTTGAACCAATCAGATGATAGATGCCACAGTTGGAGGGACACTAAATAGTAAATCACCACAAGCGGCTTACGAGTTGATTAAAGAGATAGCTATGAATAGCTATCAGTGGAACTCAACACTAGCTAAGCCTAAAAAATCGCCTAGAGTTTATGGTGTATACGCAATTATAACACTAGTGGTTTAGATTGAACCTATTAACAAGAAGATGAGTGATTATTGGTTTGGTAAAAAACCGCTCAATTGCTGTTATGATGAGTTATAGGAAGGAAGGAATGTAAGCCAATATTGTCAAGCCATTAAGGCTATGTTTGGTTAAACGTAAGATTTTTAATGAAACGGAATGGTTTATAATGGAATGGAATGTAAATGGATGTAATATTAGAAAATTGTAGGCTTCATAATGTTATATAGTGAAATGTTATTTCGAAGAAGGGTTCATAATTTAATATAGTGAAATGTTGTTTATCATTTTACATTCTATCCTAAACCCCCCAAATCGAAGATAACTTATTTTTACGGTTTAGGATAGAATGAGATGTAATGTGAAACCCTCCCCTTCCATCCTATTCCATTCCATTCTATTATAAACCCTCCTCCCAAACGATGGAATAATATTACATTATATTACATTCCATTCTAGTAATAACCATCCAACTAAACATAGCCTAAGGCTATAACCAAGCCAAACAAACATATGGATTAAATGGCTAATATTCCTCGAGAGTGACATGACCTATACAACAACTATAACCTAAGATGAAGGAACTACTCAAATTTTCTTGGGGGAATCAAGGGCAATAAAGCTACCTTAATTTCAATAACGACATCCTCTGTAAGAGAAGGCAAACCACCCAAGTTAGTGAAAGATTTTAAGCCTTATATCCCTTATTCAACAAAATTAAAGAATTATTATATGGTTAAACAATTTAGTTAGTTTTTACAATTCTTTAAATAATAACATACTTACTTTTTGTTAAGGCTCTCTTATAGATGCAAAAATATGCCAAATTTTAAAATGAAATACTATTAAACAAAAGGAAGTTAAAGGAACTATCCATGGTGACAATTAATGAGCAATGTTCAACCATCCTTCAAAACAAACAACCTACGAAGCTTAAAGGTCTAAGGGGTTTCACTGTCCTTTGTTTAATTAGTAGTTTATCAATTGAAGGAGTATAAACGGACCTAGCGATTATCACCAAATTGATGCCTAATAAGTTATTTAAGATATTAATATTAAGAGACCCAAAATCAACAAAGATGAGCATATAGTTATCCAATAGATCAATTAAGTAAGGCATTATAGAAGATGTTTTAGTTAAAGTTCAAAAATTCTTATTCTCGTATGATTTTGTCATATTAGATATGGATGAGGACATTAAAGGACCTCTTATATTAGGTTGTATATTTTTAGAAATAGTTAGGCAGTAATTAATGTAAGTGACAGTAAATTGATGTTAAGAGTGGGAATTGAAGAGGTCATTTTTAAAATGTCTGTAGCTTTTAGACAATCTCTTAAATAAGATGACACTTGTTATTTTCTTGATGTCGTTGCTTTTGTAGTAGTTAATGTTGTTTAAGAAATTATGAGTGACCACCTGTTGAAGCTATGTTTAGTCTGAGGAGAGGAGTTTAGTCTCCAAAATCATGATGAAGTAAGTTGTAGTGAAATGTCAAGTTAATGATGTTAAATAAGTGCTTCTTGGGAGGCATCCCAAGCTTTTTAATTTGGTAATTTCATTTCAATTACTTTTATTCTATTTTTTTAGATTTTGGTTTTTGTAAATCAACTTACATATATGTCAATATTTTTTTATTATAAAATTTTCATTTGGTTTATGGTTATATATACTGAGCAAGTTGTATATCTAATAGTAAAACTTCCAATTCCCACAAGTATACAGATCGTAACTTGTCATATCGAAAGGTATCGATCCCACGAGGAAATAGATAAAACGAAATGAACCTAACTTTGTCTAAGGTAATAAAATATGATACGAGTGGAAAATGATAACAAAAGTTAAAGTAATTAAATAAAATCAAGCAAACAACCAATAATAAATGAGCTGCGACAATTATTCAACGATGAATGTATAAGATCTACTCCTTCGTTATTTTGTTCCCGTAATGATTATTGATTCAAGTATGTATCGATACTAGATTTCCCCACTTAATTTCGTTTCAAAAATAGCCCTAAAATGTTAAAATTACAAAAAGACACGTAAGCTAGAAAAGGTGAAATTAGCTGGAATTGTTGTTTGCATTCTTTGTTACAGTTGTGATAAGCAAGTTATAATCGTGACTTGCTTCCATGTTTCCAATTCTTCTCTTTTCTTCAATGTCCTATTTTCATACACTCAAAAACATATTAAACACCCCTTGAAACATAAAATTAAGGCCTAATTCCCTTAAAAATCTAGTAAAACATAGTATAATTTACGCCTATCAACATCCTCACACTTAAACCTTTGCTTGTTCTTAAGCAAAGCTAAAAACATAAACAAACAAAATACACATAAACATATAATCATACATTCATGCAACAATACAATAATGATACAATGGCTTGAAATCTTATGAAATTATCTTAACCTTAAACACAATCACTTAAAATGTTCCATCACACTAACTTATTCCTTTCATGTTTAAGTGCTTTGAATTGAATATACATATCAATCAAAATATTAACACCTTATTCATACACCTATGGGACATGTAAGCATGCATTTATTATTATTAGTCAATTAAAAAGGTAAACTATCACTAAGTATCCTTTCATAAAAATTCTAGCTATTTGTAAAAGATCAACAGATTTATTTATTACAACACCTTTTTTTTATTTTCTTGAACGATAACCTAGTCTTTTGATGTGAAGGCAAACACTTTGTCATGAATATCCCCTTATTACTCAACTAGCTCACGTTTTTTATTTAGCTTGGTTGGAGCGTCATTCTAACCTTTTGACACGAAGACAAGCATTTTGTCGCGAATGCCCTTGGTTAATCAGTTATATCACAACTCTTAACTAACTACTAGCTCTATTCTTAATCCAATTTTCTTAAAAAGGGTTAGCAAAATAGTTATTTATTTAACACATTTTTTTTACTTTAGGCTACCTCATTTCTTTTTAGTCGATCATCCTTATAAAAGTGTACTAGTAATGTTAACCAATTTAAATGGCTATAATTATAAATGTATACAAAAAAATTCATAAAAGGAAAGAGTAGGTGTAATATTCTAATTAACATGCATATTCATCCCAAAAATACTTAAAATATTAAGTTCATAATTTACTATGCCTTTACAATTAAATGATCATGTTCAAAGCTAAACTAATTCTATTCAATTCTTGCCGTTGACACATTTCTACAATTCACACATATGCAACAAAATATTTACACTATGTCAACCTAATAAAAAAATAACTCAATACAAATGCCAATTTACATACATAAATGACATACAAAGCATATACGTCCCCACACTTAAATAATACATTGTCCTCAATGTGGAAAATAAAATAATTCAAAGAAATATAAATAAAGAAAAATAAATAAAATTTTAGAGCAAGAATACTTATGGTATTTTGGCGATGATGGTATGGGTAATATAATTTGGAGATACTTCCAACCATGAAATTCCAACAATTCACTCCCTACATGTGACAAAGCACCAATAAAATAAACTGAAAATAAAATTAAAAAGAAGATAAAATAAAATAAAATAAATAACAAATCTTAATTCTTGGGTTGCCTCCCAAGTAGCACAAAGTTAAAGTCATTAGTTAGACGTATTGTTCCTTCTTTGCTTAACCTAGGTCTATTATAAGTGACTTGCATCCACTCGTGTCACCTAATTTCAGTTTAGTAGCCTATAAATAAGCTACATGTTGCAAGATAAATAGAAGGGCATAATTTATCAAATTAAAATTCCAATTAAGTTAAGTAATGCCCTTTTCAGTAACAAACTGCCTATAGAATAGGGAATGATAAAACTCCCTGAATCGTTTATTAAATCCAATAGTTTGTCCTTTAAGAAGGTGAATTGCTTTCTTTCTTCTTCATTCACCCTCGTCTCCTCATCTTGTTTTGCTTTGTGAATAAAGACTTCCTGATATTCTTTAACCTTTATGTCCATTGTCATCTGTTCTTCATTCTCTTCTTCATCAGCTTCTTGAATAGAGACTTCCTTATGTCCTTCAAACTTAATCTCCACTATCATCTGTTCTTCTTCTTCTCGCTCCTTCAAATATTTGACTTCATTAATTCTCATGAATGAATTTCCCTCCTTTAGATTTTTTAATACCTTATTCACATTTAATTTCACTTGTTCATCACCAATCCAAAGGGTGAGGTTGTCTTTATAGACATCTACCAAATCTTTTTTAGTGTTCAGAAATGGTATGCCAAGAATTAGTGGACAATTTTGATCCTCTTTAAAGTTTAACATGAAGAAATCCATAGGAATGATAAAATTATCCACTTCCACAGGCACATCTTCCACCAAGTCTAATGGTTTCTTTATTGATTGGTCCATCAACTAAATAACCATAGAGGTTAGTTTCACATCTCCTAGCCTCAATTTCTTGAAAATTGAGAAAAGAATAAGATTAATATTTGCACCTAAGTCATATAAACATTTAGAAAACTCTAAATTACCAACTCCACAGGATATGGTAAAACTCCCTGGATCTGTTAAACATGAGGGCATGAGGTTGGTAACTAAGGAGCTGCAACTTCCTATTATGGCAACTATTTGATTGTCTTCCCAAATCCGCTTGGTTGATAATATATCCTTGAGAAACTTCATGTACATAGGTGTCTTCTTCGAAGCTTCAACAAAGGGTGAGGTAATTTGCAATTTCTTCAGCTTTTCTATGAACTTTACAAATGTTGTCTCCAATTTTTTTATTTTGAAGTGTTTGTGGGAATGGTATTTTTGGTGGGAAAGGTGGACGAGGAACGTAAGGAGGGTCTTTGTTCTTTTCTTCTCTTGATCCCTGACAAGGTAGGGTTTAGCTTGTTCTTCTACTAGTTCTTCTAGCTCTTTCTCAATCCTAAGTGTGATAATCTTAAATTGCTCTCTTGGATTTACTTTCATATTGCTCAGAAAGCTTTCCACACAGGAACGTAAGGAGGGTCTTTGTTCTTTTCTTCTCTTGATCTTCTACAAGGTAGGGTTTAACTTGTTCTTCTACTAGTTCTTCTAGCTCTTTCTCACTCCTAAGTGTGATAATCTTAAATTGCTATCTTAGATTTACTTCCATATTGCTCAGAAAGCTTTCCACACTTCTCGTACAGAATTCATTGGCAAGTTGGCCCATTTAAACCTCTAAGTTATGAATGGAAGAGGCATGATTGTTCTTTACTTGCTCGAATATCCCTTTTTACCTCTTATGGGCCTCTTCCATACTTGTGATCTTGTCTAAGTTTGAATCCCATAAACTAGACTTATCTTATTGAAATCCTAGTGGGCCTTGAATCACCATTTAAGTCCTTGCATTGTTAGACCAAAAAAATATGGGTAGTGCTGCCACCCTATGTTGTATGTGTTCCAATAAGGATCATTACCTCCCCGACCAACTTGTGTTTTACTGCAAGTTGTTGTTTTTCACTAGGAAGCAATTAACTATGATATGGCTTTCTTATCAGTATAGATCACATCCTTGTTGAATTGTTTTGAATGGAGAGAAGGAGGTGGCTGTCAAGCTGTTCAATTAGATAGTGAGATTGTCGATCTTAACCTGCAATGTTGTCGTTGAATTTGTGTGAATCATTCCTTTGGGATCCTGGAAGGTTGACTGCTGTCTACTTCATTTTGATGTCCAAAAATAGCTATTAATCGCCATCTCTTTAAACATATCATGTGTCGATTGTACTGCTAGTCGTGTAATATCTAAATGATAGGCGTTGAACCCTAGCCTCATGAAGTCCATAAGGGTCCTTTGCCCTCTGTGATGTATTTCTTCTACCATCGTTCTTTCTATATCTTCTTGGCATTCAACTCTTCAGATTTTGCATTCTTTCCTTATGATATCCACATTGATGTGTCTTCTACATTGCATCCGAACTTCCTTTTTTTAATTTCTTGTGATTCGATACCATAATCACAAGAAAAGCTAAAAATTCCTTAAATCAAGGAATTCAAATCTTCCTCAACTAAGTTCCCTAGCAACGACATCAAAAACTTATTGAGCAAGTTTTACATCTGATAATAAAACTCTCAATACCCGTTAGTATACAAATTGTAACTTGTAGTATTGAAAGGTATCAATCCCATAAGGAACCAGCTCAAACAAATTGAACATAAATTTGTATAAGGTACTAAAATATGATATAAGTGAAAAATAATAATAGAAATTAAAGCGATTAAATAAAATTAAGCAAATAGTAAATAATAACTGAGCTGCCACAATTATTCAAGGATGAATGGATAGGATCTATTCCTTCATTATTCTGTTCCCCTAATGATTATTGATTCAAGTATGTGTCGATCTTAGATTTCCTAAGGGGTTAATTACTATCTCTCAAGACCTAACCAATTAAACCTAATTGATTAACCCTAATTGAATATGAAAATTCTGGATTTTGCAATCTCTTGATTCACAGAACTTTTCTAACGTTTTAACTAGATTTGAAGCTATCTATTAAATAATCAAGTTCTCACGCAAGATCTCTCTTCTAATGATAGTTTATTTGTTAATCATATGACATTAATTCACTAACTCTCGTTGTGCAAATTAATCAACCTACTTTTAACTCACACTCTCGATTTATTGCCAAAGTATGAACATGCCCCATTAACACAACACAAAATTTGTTTTTAATCAATAAAGATTAAAGTCACAAAACAACTATGGAATAAACCCTAATAAGAAATTTAGAAACTCACGAATGTAATAAACATCTTAGAAATCCAATTACACATCAATAAGATGTTGTTTTTGATCTTCCACTTTGATCCACTTTCGTATGATGGATGCTACTTTTTTTTTTAGTTTTTACATTCTTAAATAGTTTTTAAGGATTCTAAGGTTCTTTCTAGGGTTTCCTCACTTAATTTGGTTCCAAAAATAGCCCAAAAATGTTAAAATTACAGAAAGACACGTGGAAAAGTTAAAATTAGCTGGAATTGTTATCTGCGCTCTCTATCACAATGGTGACAAGAAAGTCAAATTGTGACCTGCTTCTATGCTTTCAATTCTTCTCTTTTCTTCAATGTCCTATTTCCATACACTAAAAAACACATCAAACACCCCTTGAAACATAAAATTAGGGTCTAATTCTTGGTTTAAACAAAACAAACACTTAATACATATAAACATTAACAATAACATAAATTTGAGTTTATACATATGATAATCATCTAAGAAATACTTTAAAACACTCTTAAACATCTAGAAAAACATATTATAATTTACTTCTATCAATATGGGTTCCATTTTTTTCTTTTATGATTTGGGTATGTGTTTTGATTCATAGATGTGAAAGTAGGTCGAAAATTGGCTAAAATAAAAATTTACACAGAGAAATATATGTGAATTTTGCATATTTTATGATAGTTTGTTTAGGTCGCATGATGTGAATTGTGTGAATGCATCAATGGCTAGGACTTAACGGGATAGATTTAGCCTTAAACATAGTCTTTTAGGTTACGAAGATTTATTAGCTTGTGAAATTAGTGACTAAGTTACTTAGGGCTAAATATGTTGGTTAATTAGAATACAATGTTAGTTAATTCACCCTAGGAATTTACCATACTCATTTATAATTTTAGGCCAATCAAATAAGTGGCATTATTATCACATTTTCATGAAAATGATTAGCTAAAGCAATAAGGTAGGAAAAAATTTTGTGTTAAAAAAAGGCTATATAATTTTAACTAAAATAACTATTCTACTGGCCTTCGGGTTATGAATAGAACTAGTAGCCAGTTAAGAATGTCATGTAGATGAGTAACCGGATCAACATGCATCACAAATATGTGCCTTTGTGTAAAAAGGCCAACTAAGTAGCTTAATATCAACATGACTTAGTTGAGTAACCAGATTGACATTCATCACAAATGTTTGCCTCTATATAAAAATACTAGGTTCATGTCCTTAAAGAAAAATCAATAAAAAGAATGTTTTCAAATAAAAAAAACTTACCAAAATTGTTAGTAGCTTGATTTTTCATGAAAACCTACTAAGGAATAGCTACACTTTTGTTTTGACTGAATGATTATCAATGTGTGTGTGCAAGTGATAGGGGTGAATAGACTCAACATTAAAATTTTGATTAGTTTGTATATTTAGTCCAAGGTGCTTGGATGCAGAGTTCGTTTGTTAATAAGTTATAACAACTTGAAGGATTGTGTTTATAGTTAAATTTGTTTCGCTAAGTTGAAGCCATTGTCTTATTATTGCATATGCATGTTTTGTGTTTTTTTGAGTTATTTGTTATTTTGTTTGCTTGAGGACAAGCAATGTTTAAATGTAGGGATATGATAAGTGTGAATTGCATCATGTTTTAGGGTATAGCTTGATATGTGTTTAGCCATTAATTCAATCATTTAGTATGTGTTTAAGTTAGAATGGTGTTAGTTTGTTAGTTATTTGTGTTTTAAGTGTTTTATAGGGTTTTAAGTGTTTTATAGGCTAGTACAAGCTTTTGAGCTTGAATATTATGTTTTTGAGGTACCTTGATGTGTTTGCTAGTGTTTCAGGGTCAATATTGAAGAACAGAGGTGTTTCGGAACAAATTGGGACCAATTGCTCTCTGTCGTGATCGTGGCCTGCAAGGCCACGGTCTTGGCCTGCGTCGGGCAGACGCGAAGCCATTTCCAAACTCCGTGTTTCGAGGGATTTTTTGGACCTTTTGGACCCCGAAAAATCCTAGTTGAACCCTAAACATAAAAGAACATAAAGACAACAACAAGAACAAAAAGAAAAGCTTTGCATCAATCACTTTTAGGGAGATCCTAGAGAGAATTATCGAGAGATAGAGAAAGAGAAGAAGGAAGAGAGAAGAGGGGAAGAAGCCGACTCGACGTACCTCCCAGATCAGGAGTTTCCTGATGTCGCTGCCTTCCGTTGTCCGTTCAATTTCGTATTTCTTGCTATTTTCAGTTTTATTATTTTATAGAATTGGAATAACAGTTGATGATAGGATTTTTGAATGTTGATAATGTTCTAAACTCACCTCTAGGGTTTTATCTTTGATTTAATGAAATATGATTCCTTATGTGTTATTTGGATTTATTGTGTTTTAATTCTGGACATGCATAATTCGACAATAAACTGAGAGAGTGAATAGAGTGAAAAATAATTAAATTGGGCTACCGAAAGTTAGGTGATTTAATAGAACAATAATTAACTCAAATTGATAAATTGTGCGAAGAGAGATCTTGCATAGGTTTTCGATAGTTTATTAGACAATTCAGATCTAATTTGGATAGGTTGTTAATTGAGAAATTGCAACTTCCATAATCTGATTAGGGTTTATAAATTAGGGTTAGTGGTTATAACTTGAGAAAGAGTAATCAACCCTGGGATCGTCTATAACCAATAATCCAGTAATTTATAATCGATTAGGTTAGCGCTAAAGATAGATAGGTAAAATTCTCTTTCTCTCAATTTGTTGGGCCCCGAAAATTTTTTCTTTATTTTTCTTTATTTTTATTGATTTATTTATTTATTTGTCTACTTTGCTTATTATTTATTGTGCCTTAAT
>JANKOD010000001.1:6742152-6765926 GCA_026284645.1 Erythroxylum acuminatum
ATCAAGTTGTAGTAATCCTAAAGGCATTACCTTATGAATTTAATGCATTCAAGAAGGTAATTAAGCATGCTAGTGGAGAATCACTTACTGTAAAGAGGGTTTTAGATTATTTAATAGAAGAAATAGTTGAAGTGAATCCTTTTAAGAAAGAGGTTGAAGTGATGTTTGTAGAGAATAATTATGAGAAGAAATCTTATAAGAAAATAGTAAGAAAGGAAAGTGGAAGAAGGGAAGTGGGAAAGAAAAACACTCTAAGGAAGGTGAAAATAAAAAGAAGAAAAAGGGAAAAGTGAAAACATGCTTTTACTGTGATAAGGAGGAACACTTTATAAGGGATTGTAGAAAAAAGAAGAGGGATAAAGCAGCTGAAAGTGGAATTTCAGGTAATGTTGAAAAACTGAAGATTCTAGTGAAGATGAAATTCTGGCTGTGACTGTGGATTGTGAGGACCTTAGTAGAGAATGGATATTTGATTCAGGGGGCACTATGCATGTCACTCCTCATAGGGAGTGGTTCACAACATTTGAACCAATCACTGCTAAGGTTAAAATGACAGATTCTGGGCAGCAAAGGATATAGAGCATAAGAAGTGTTCCCATCATCATGTTTGATAGAAAAAGAAGGATCCTAAGCAATGTCAGATTTGTGCCTAGAATAAAGAGAAATCTGGTTTCTGAAAGTTTGTTTGATAAGCAAGGCTTTCATATTAGGTTTAAAGATGGACTTAGAGAAATCCTAAGGGAGGGGAAATTCATCATTAGAGGAGTGGAGAGGGGTAGTCTATACTATATTATAGGCTCAATTGAAATGAATTAGATTTCAGAAAGTGGAAACCTTGAACCAAACAAGCAATGACATGTAAGGTTGGGTTATGAGGTAATAAAAGCCTGCACCATCTCTCTAGGCAAGGTCTAATACCTGAAGAAAACTTACAGATGTTAGAATTTTGTGAATCCTGTGTGCTAGGAAAGCACCACAGGTCAGCATTTCAAAGGGGAGCTAAGAGAGCCACAGAGATCATGGAGTATGCTCACAGTAATCTCTGGGGGCCAGCTTAAGTCCCCACAGCAAAAGGGAATTTGTATTTCATGTATATAATTGATGATAAATCAAGGAAATGTTGGATTTACCCTATGAAAAGAAAGGATGAAGCTCTGGAGATTTTTATGAGGTATGGAAAATCAAACTGGGAGGAAATTGAAATACCTAAGGACTGATAATAGACTAGAGTATTACAACAAAGATTTTGAGGAATATTGCAGTAAGAATGGAATCCTAAGGCATAAAACAGTAAGACCTACTCCACAGCAAAATGGAGTAGCTGAAAGATTGAATAGAACCCTCCTAGAAAAGACTAGGTGCATACTTCTCTCTTCGGGTTGCTCTCATTCCCTATGAGGGGAAACAATTAGGAAAGCGACCTATTTAATCAATAGGATTCCAACCTCAGATAATGACTATAAGACTCCTCAGGAAATTTGGAGTGGTAAGAAGCCAAGACTCACACACCTTAGGACTTTCGAATGTGCAGCCTATACACATCATAAAGAGGGAAAATTGGAGCCTATAGTAGTCAAGGGGGTGTTTCTAGGATATCCAAAAGGTGTAAAGGGTTATAAACTCTTACTACTCCAAAAGAGATCCTACAAAACAATCCTTAGCAGAGATGTCATCTTTAAGGAAGATGAATTCCCTCTGCTGAACAAGAATTCATAAAATTCTAACCTCCAAAGTGAAATTCAGGAGCATTTAGGGACTTCAAACCAATCAGTCCATTTTTATGTGTCAGCTGAAACTGAAGAAATTGGTCCACAACCTACTGGTGTGGAGCCTATGCAAGGCTCAACACATCATGAACTAAGGACAGAGGTGGCTGAAGCTGTGGGTGAAGGAGAAACCCCACAAACAACTTCAGCTGATGAACAAGGAAGCATACAAGACTATCAACTTATAAGAGATAGATAGCCAAGATAAATAATTCCTAGTAGGAGGTACTTTGATTCAAACTTGGTTGAATATACTTGTCTTGTGGCTGAAGGTATTGAATAGAAGGTCCCTGAAACCTTGAGGAAGCTATGGGTAGAAGTACTGCTAAACAGTGGAAGGAAGCTTGTGAAAAGGAGTATTCTTCCCTAATGAAGAATAAGACATGGACTTTGGTACCTAGACCTCCTAAAGTTAAATTGGTAGAGAACAGATGGTTATTCAAGATAAAAGAAGGAATATCAGAGGCTGAACCAAAAATCTACAAGGCAAGACTTCTAGCTAAGGGGTACAGGCAGAAAGAAGGGGTTGACTACAAAGAAATATTATCACCAGTAGTCAAATTTAAGACAATCAGACTTATCCTAGTGCTAGCTATTGTCTATGACTGGGAAATCCATCAAATGGATGTCAAGATAGCCTTCCTATATGGAAAGCTAGAGGATACTATCTACATGAAACAACCAGCTAGTTTTGTAGATAAAGAGAAATTTGATCATGTCTGCCTGCTTCAGAAGTCCCTATATAGGCTGAAGCAAGCACCTAGACAATGGAACAAAAAGTTTCGTGAAATTGCTAGTGAGATGAATTTTGTTAAAAGTGCCTATGATTACTTCTTATACTATAAGAACTTAGGAGGGACAGAAGCCATCTTCATGCTAGTCTATGTAGATGACTTGATTATTGCTGGAAAGGAGCTAGGTAGAATAATTAAGGTAAAGACTAATCTAAGCAAACACTTTGAAATGAAAGACCTAGGAGAAGCTCAGAAATTGCTAGGGATGAAAATTACAAGGAATAGGAGGGAAGGGAACCTATGGCTGAATCAAAAGAGCTATATCCGAAAGGTATTAGTTCAGTTCAATATGGAATTAGCAAAACCTACTTCTATTCCTATAAGTTCTCACCTTCAGATGGTTGCTGATAAGTGCCCCAAACTGAAGAAGAAAGGAAGGCCATGCTAAAATACCCCTATGATGTTGGAGTTGGTAGCAACATAGCATCATGTATATGATGCTCTATACCAGACCTAATCTTACTCATGCTATTAGCATTTTAAGCAAGTTCATGTCTAATCCTAGCTTTAAGCATTGGCAAGGACTGAAGAATGCCTTCAGATACCTTGCTAGAACCCTAAGCCATGGACTGAGTTTCAATAAGGCTAAGCAAGCTAAAAATAACAGTCTAAGCCTACATGGATATGTAGATGCAGACTATACAACAAATAGAGACACAAGGAAATTAATGTCTGCATACTATTTTACACTAGCAAGAAACACAATAAGTTGGAAGATACAACAACAATCAGTTGTATCACTCTCAACTACAGAAGCAGAATTTTATGCAATCACAGAAGGGGTAAAGAAATTAACATGGCTAGAAGAAATTAAAGCTAACCTAGCTACAGCAGTAATATTCACAGATAGTCAAAGTGTATTGTACCTGAGCAAAGACCCCATCTTGCATGAGAGGTCCAAGCACGTCGACATCAGACTCCATTTTGTAAGGGATAAGATAGCACAAGACTTCTTCAACCTGGAGAAAATTTTAGGAGAACAAAACCCTTCAGATTTCGGGACAAAAATATTAACAAAAAGAAAGTTCACTTTCTGTAGGGATTACTTACAGATAAGTGAAGCCATATGAAGTCGAAGTTGATTTCATCAGATCTCATAAATTTGGGAAATCTAGGGTTTTCAGGTTTTTAAATCACTCACAGATTAGGGATCTAAGTATGGATTAACGGAAAAGGAGGGAAAAGATGTGATGAAAATCAAGATATTCTCCATTAAACCATACACAGAACCAACAAAAGCACAAGAGACGTGAAGAATCGAAGAGAATGTATAAAGCAGAAACGAGGGAAAGTGAGAGAAGCTCTCGAAGCTTCTTGCTGTGTCAGAATCAAAGACATGTTTTTGAAAGATCAGCAGAAAAGCAGTGAAAATCCAACAATGTCCTTTAAAGCTTTTGGTTGGGAACTTGCTTGTTAACGTTCGGATTCGATTCACTGAATCATTTTTGGTCCTGAATTTTTGTTCCATTTTTAGAATGAGTTGTTGTAAGACGAAAATAGCAGTGATGATGATGATAATGGAACTTTGCTATTTACTTTTTGGCTTCTTGTCCAATTTATTCACTTGCTGAATTGAATCGGTGGACACTGAATTTAATGTGTTTTTTTAATAAATTTTATGTAACGTTATATTTTGTTTTTTGGAATATCTGGATGTTTTTACTACAAGTTTTGTTGAACTTTGATAAGATTGTGTTTAGATTTATCATCTTTGATGTATTTTGCGGCTGAACAATTGTTTTTGTTGATGATTTCATGTGAAATGCAAATGGTTATCTATTATTTATGCAAATGATTATCTATTAACGCTGCTAAATGTTTTCGTTAGTTATTCATGTTCTTGGTAGTATTTTAGATTCCAAATTGTTGCTTATAGCCATTGTTAAAAGCCTAATATGGTGGGAAATTCACTAAGTGTGGAACAATTATAAAAAATGAAAATGAGATGACAAGTAATTGAGAAGGTAGTTTCTACACTTATAAATAAATTAAGGTTTTTAATTTTTTTTTAAAAAGTGAATCTTATCTTATCACGACAATAATGATGTAGTATTAAAAAAATAAAAATAAATAAAAATCACTAGATCGGTATTAACCTGGTGCTTAATAGATGAGGTTAAATTTTATGTTATAGTAGATTCTAATTTTAACATTTTCTAAATATTAAAATTAAAATTATTCTCTTTCAATATTAGGATTAGACGACGGTGAAAAATTAGAATGAAAAGTGTCCTATTGCCATAAAGTTTTGTATAAAACCAGCTAGAAATTAGGAAATAGTCCGTAAGCAGAACGTCACGGGGTTTACTGCTAATTACCAATATGGGCATTGAACTTTGGACGAAGACAATTGTCTAGGTGGTCTCGTGTTTAGTATATCTTGGAAAGTCCAGGACTTTTGGGCTTGTCTGCTGTCCATTTCATAGCCTGATTCCTGACTCTGGATTAGACTCTTTTCAAGTTGAAGGGGAGAGATTGATGACCATCAACGATGGTGGAGATGTTCTTCTCCGGCGGCCAAGTTGATGTTGGCCATTATCGCTCCGATCCAATGGTCCTTCTTTCGGGGCCTCCTTCCTCGTAAGCGTCAAAGCATACCAAATTTTTTATCTGTCTTCTTTCTGTAATACGTGTATAGAAACACTACGCAGGGGAAAGACGTCTTTGCTGTTCCAGTTCGCGTACAATGCTGCAGTAGCTGGGGGCGATGTTGTCTTCATATGCAATCGCGACAAGCTTGAAAACAAACCACCCTTTCTATCGCAGGTAACTGTTTCGCTCTTTCTGTTGCTTGTTTCTTGGATTTTGTTTTCCGAATGGGTTCTTTTAACCCCGAAAATGCATATCATATTAATGTTATAATTTGTACAGGAAATCCTTCCATCTTCTGATACATTTATGCGCATACACATGAAGTAAGCAAACCATTCA
Source organism: Erythroxylum acuminatum (assembly GCA_026284645.1). Taxonomy (NCBI): domain Eukaryota; kingdom Viridiplantae; phylum Streptophyta; class Magnoliopsida; order Malpighiales; family Erythroxylaceae; genus Erythroxylum; species Erythroxylum acuminatum. Next base: position 6,747,644 of record JANKOD010000001.1, read on the forward strand.
AAATATCAAGTTATTATGGCTTGTAGAATACATTGATTGAGCATTTGGGGAATCTTTTGTTTTGATCAAAAGGTATGTGGATAATGAGGAAGGGATCAAGAAGTATTTTGCAGCATTCCACCTGCACGATACATATCCCTGCGCTGTAGTAATTGATGATTTTGGGGACTTTTTTAACGAAAGGTATTTGCTTTCCTCTGAATTCTCTTCTGCAACTCTAAAATCTGCAACTCCTTTTTTTCTTTTGTTTCTTTCTGTTGCCAGCCATGGTGAGAATTTGATGTTTTTTTTCCCTCAAATTCATATGGCCTTTGTAACTTACCTGATTACCGAAAGGGTTTGCCAAGAACAATACGGTAACCCGCGGGGAAGAGACATGGCAATGGTTCGGGTTTTAGCTTTGTGTCACAACGCAGTAAGGCATGCCAAGTGAGTTTTAATTGCAATTGCTATACTGGTGCACTCGTGGTATTTGTAGAGACGTGACTTCTAGCTTCTAAACTATTATGCGGGACGTGGAGCAGTGAAAAAGGGCACTGCGGTCTTATACTTTCGGATACACACTATGGAGACTCCCCAAGGTTGCTCTTCATTTACAAAAGATGGATACATTCCATTTTCACTGTCAAAGGTTTGGCCAGAGAAGTTCATGATTTGCCAAATTTTCTTAGATTTTTTACATGCAACTATGTTTTGATGTGTCGCTAAGCATCATAATCCTTACACATTGAAGCGTAAATGTTGTAGGTGATGGCGGGGGATCGTTTCTCATAAGACGTAACATCCATTTGGTGGGGAGCAGTTCAAAGAAGACAAGAATTGCAAAGTACTCCATAGCTCTTCAGTATCTATTTTTGGAGCAGATCACTGAGGATGAAGATGATAATCAACAACTTCGCTTATCCAATGCTTTATAATCAAACTTTGCTACTTGAACATTACACTACCGATGATACTTCACTTTTTTTTTCATCTTTCTAGTACAGGCTCTTGCTTCTATCCTAAAATGATGATGTCCAAGTTGTTAGTGATTTTCCAAATTTGGACAATTAATTACAATTTTAATGATCTTATGGTTAAGCAAATCGAATTTGATCCGATTAAAGATAATAAAGAAGCCTGATATGGGCTGAAGTTTAATGAAGAAAATACACCATAATTAGTGTGATTCGGACATGCATTGGGACTATGATAAGAAAGTCCAATATGGTTATTATATATAGTTGTTAAAGTCTCATGTTTTCTCTTAATTAAGTTTGTGAACGTTCGGACTCTTTGACCCGTTAAGAGGTTTATGCATTAAGAAAGATGTAGAAACATGATAGATCAATCACTAAATGCATTTGTTAAAGGAAGATCAATTGGTAATAATATATTCATGTGTCAGTAACTTCTCAAGGGGTACAATTTGAGGAAATCTATAAGGATTCGCATTCTCAAATTGATTTGGTGAAGGCTTATGATTCAATTAAATGGAGCTTCATAATCTAAGTGTTACAAGCCACAAGGTTTCATATTGTCTTCATGAACTAGATATAGGAGTATATCACCAATCTTGCCTATGCAGTTTTTGTGAATAGGGAGCCAATAATATATTTCAAGGTTATTAGAGAACTAAGGCAAATGGAACCTTTTCCCCTTACTAGTTTGTGCTAGGAATGGAAGTCCTCACTTGCTTAATGACTAGGAATATTCTATTCATGTGCATAGTAGATACATATTCCATTAACTTAATCCTGGATGCTTTGGATAATGAAAAGCATATATCAAAACTAGGCCTTAACCTATCAAAGATTCAAATATATATATCAACAGGTGTTGATCCTCAAATGGCAACAAAAGCTTATAATATGGGAATAAACAAAGGCAGACTACCTTTCACATACTTGGGAGTTCCAATCTCTCAAAACTCACTGTAGTTGATTGTTTTCCTTTGTTGGATTCCATCAATAAGAAGATCAAAGCTTGGGTAAATAGGTTCCTGAGTTATGGAGGGAGACTACAATAGGTCATTACTATACTCAACAATATGGAAAATTATTAGTTATCTCGCTTCTATAGACAAAAATTTGAGGGACTTTATATGGTCTAGACATATTAGCCAAAAGAAAGTTCCTAGAGTAAAGTGGTCAAAGATTTGCCTTCCAAAGAATTCAAGAGTAATGGGTATCATGTCTATGAATATGTTGAGCAAAATTCTTTTAGCCAAGAGGCTATGGGGCTTGTACAAGGATAAGGAGGAGTTTTGGGTAAAGTGGGTGCATATTTATTATTTTAAAGATCAAAATGTATGCAGTGTAAGAATAAAATTTAATATGTCCTAAACTCTATAATAGATCATGAATACTAGGCAGTGGATGCAAGACATGGTGAATCATAGAGTTGGTAATTAAAGAGAAACATCCTTCTAGTTTAATAATTGGAATACATTAGGACTTTATATAAGGTACAAGAAATATAACATTTGAGGCCTATGATTCCCCAAAACACTTTCGCGTAGAAACTATTCTTAGACAACAAATGGTGATGGCCATTCCACTTCAATAGGAGCATTGATACCATTATAAACAATATTCCAAATTACCACCCTAGTAAGGATATGGAAGATCAAGTTCAATAGACAGTCCATAAATCCTTAAAAATCTTAACCAGGAGTTATAAAAACATCTCACTAAGGGCCAATCCAAGAATAATCATTCGAAAAAAGTTAACAAGGGATCAAGATATTGGTCTAACTTAGGTCTTTATTTTATGGCTTGGAATAGGAGATAATCTCCCAACAAAATATGGAATCAAATTCCAAATAGATTCTAAACTATATGAATTGTGCTCTCTTCACCTAGAGACAGTGGACCACCTTATGTTAGTTGTCAATATTCTAAAATAATATGGAAGAAGATTATTGGTCTACTATTCTTGAATGATAGGATAGCATACTAGAATAGTAGGGTGGAGTTAATTTCAAAGACAAGGATGAACAACAAACCAGACTATAAGCTGCTTAAAATAAGCTTTGCATCATTAGTTTACAACCTTTGGAGGCAGAGAAATGTGAGAATTTTTAAATTTAAAGCTAATTTATATGAGGAAGTCTTTCATATGATAGTCATACAATGCAAAACTACATCCAAAGCTAGAGGGATACACCACAAACTTTCTTCAAAAGTCTGGAGGAGTTGGATGCTAGAGCAACAATCAATATGTAAGGCTAGGAAAATATACTAGTAGGAGGAGATCATAGTTCAGACATAAATTTCTAATCAAGATGTTAGACTGGTAAAGTGAAGATGTTGTACTATATCATTTTGATTAATGAATTTTTTATTGACTTTCAGAAAAACAACAACTTCTATATAGTTAAGCCTCACTAAAGAAAAGTTGCAGCAGATCATCAATCAACATTGCTGTGATCAATCGCAGCATAAGCTAATTTGTAGTTGTAACATTCTTAGCAACTTCAGTGCCAACATGAAACGTTCCTTTGTTTTGGATAGTGTATTATACATGCTTATATGTTTGTTTGTGTTTGAATCTTCTTTGATTTCTTTCCCTCCATATCTCATACACTACAGTGCATCAAGCTAACTTCAAAAGGCTTAGATTGTCACCTAGTATGGAAGCGTCTGATACCTTACTCGTGATGGTTTCTTAAGCTTATTCAGCAAAGTGAAAATTACAAGTAACCCAAATCCTCTCCTAAAGTTCTTTAGCTTAAGAGCATTAGAAGAAAAGAAGCTCACTTGTCTCTATTTCAATATAGTAGAGAATGTATTAGGAATTGAATGAATAGGTAGTTTTAAATCTATCAAGTGAGCTAAAAATGTTTTTAATGATTAGCCACTTGATAAAAGTAATTTTCAAATTGTTTCCTTTGAACTAGATTAGTTTGTGCATAGGTATTTTAGAAGCAGATTGCTTGAATAACTCAAAGTTAGTTTTGTTAGTAAAAGACCTGAGGACTGTCTAGTCAAAGTCACCTTATCCTCACCATTTTTTTCTAGCGTTGTATTTAGATAATGCCTCTTACAAGCATTCAAATCCTCTAAATTTAAAAGTGCCATACTTCACCATTAATCAGCTCACCAACTTTAGCATTTTGTCTTAGCATGTATCTGAGGTGAAAGATGCCATGTATCAAATGAAAGCCCCTTATCAAACTAATTATCAAATTAGCGTTAGATTAAGTTTCCATCACCTACTAAGTTGTTAAATTTTCCATATAGCTTCCCCCTCAAATTGAGCATATTATGTACAAGTCCATGAGCAATTATGATTAATCTTTAACTTTCAAAAGCTTTTTTATTTTAAAAATTGTAGATGCAACCATTGTACCTATAAGTTCTTTAAAAGCTTTATTTGTATTGTTCAATTTTTTAATTCTTAAAGTTGCTAATATATTAAATCTTTATTTGCTTGACCTCGATTGTCTAGTAGTTAGAGTTCAATAGATTGCATCTATTTCTAATTAGCTACAATTTAGGAATGATAGAAACTAATTTAAAAAATGAATACTCGAAATATAAATTGTTTTATTCTTGTATTAATAATCAGCATACAATTCCCTACGTGGATGTGTACTTAGACCAAGGTTCATTTTCTATCATTTTCTCTATATTTTAATTTACATTATTTCTTATAAATAGATTTATATTGCTTTCTTTATAATCAAAACTCCCGTCTTTGTAGAGATCATTGGTATTATCTATAAAAGCTTATAGGGAGCTCTTATTGAGAACTTCAAATAACAAGGTATAGTGTAGTAAATTGGTTTAAGATCAAGATAGGAGTCCAACACAATCCTTATAACCTTCCAACAGAGGATACCATCAAGTTCAATATAAATTCCAGGAAATATGAGTTATGTTCTTTGTAACTAGAAAGTATAAAGAACATGATGACTCAGTGCAGCTACACTAAGGCAATTTGGAGTATAATCACTTATCTGTTGAACAAAAGATGTAGTGCAACTAATTGGAATGGAGTAATTGGATAGGCCTCAATAATGAAAAAGGGTAATAAAGCATATTACAAGTTGGTAAAGATCAGCCTTGCTGCAATGGTAGACAACTTATGGAAAAAAAGAAATACAAAATTATTTAGAGCTAAAATTAAGGCTTATAAGGAGATATTCCACATAATTGTATTGTAGTGCATAGTATCCATTATGGTTAGGGAACTGCAATATAAAATCACTTAAAATATGAAGGAAAGATGGATGTTGGAAATGGAATAGATAGAAATGTAGGCTTATGTTAGCTATTGGTTTCTTGTATTGGTCAAAGGCTTTTTTATGAGTGTGTATGGACTTTTGTATTGTACATAACCTTATTTTAACATTAATGAATTAACTTTTTTTTAAAAAGTACAAACCTAAGTTAGGTACTCTCATAAGCATCAACCCTTGCTTACACTATTACATAAATATTAAAAAGTAAGTTATTAATTCTGGGTGAGATTAAGGCAATATTGACTTAGTAAGGCAATATAGTAATATCCCTAAAACATCTTTCATAATATGGTTGACAATTAAGTAGAAACATAGAAGAAATGATACATTCAATTTTAATTTCTAAAAAGGAAAATTACAACAAAAATGAGTACAAGCTTGACTCGTCACTAGAATTCAATCTAATCATTTGGAGCTCCTTTTTAAAAAATTATTTCTTATAGCTATTTGTTTATGTGTGATTTACACTTTAATATTTTACAAAATGTCTAAGGAAACACCTACTGTTATTTCTAATAATACTTTATACCATAACATTACTAAAATATTACTTATTGCACTTTGAACAGGGGATAAAAGTGTAAGAGATAATCGTAACGATTTATTTATACCTTTTGTAAAATATTAAGGTACAAATCACACATTTAACCAATATTTAAAGAAATTATGTTTAAGATTATATTAGTCCACGTTACTTAGTTGTAATATTACATAGGCTATATTAATGAACCCTATATCGGAAATTGCTAAAATTTTATTTTTTTTAAGACATAGGTTGCTATCGGTACTATTTTAAAAAATTAAAATATAATGTGATATCATAACATTATATCTTTTTCCTTGTTTAAGGGTTCTAATATTATTTTTGTCGTCCACTTGCATATTTAGTATAAACTTAAAATCAATTCGTGGAGCATACAAACGCAAATATTGAAGACGTCTTCTAACTTCTCATTTAATTATTTTATATTAGAAAATTTCGTTTAGGGTTTTGGAGCTGTGTGCACTATAAATGCAAGGTTATGTCGGTACTTGGGTACTCGGCCACGGTGAGAAGAAAAGGGAGTGAGTGATTCTCTAGTGCTGGTTTACACAATGGATTGAAAACTCCAGCTACTGCTCTGCTATCTTCAAAACTTTTTCTTGTTTATTTGTTTGAATTGATATTTCTCTTTCGATTTGGTACCTGGCTTGTTGACTATTGTAGTGGTCTTGGAAATGTTTTTCTCCAATCGTGCGATGAATGTTCTACCGCATCTTCTGTTCTGTCTCCTACAAGAGGAATATAAAATCTTATAGCTTTTGTTCTTGTTTTGGTTTGCTTCTTTATATAATCAAAAGTTTGGAGCTCCCAATGATTGAACTAAAGCAAAATAATATCAGTTTCAGCCTTGTCTGACTTTTTTCTGCGGATGTTGATAATTTGGCATGATTCTGAGGGGGCCTCTCTTATTTCTGGCTTTATTTTATCTTAAATTTGTTAATATTTCAAGGGCAGGAATATTATAGTAGAGCTTGTGTATTAAAGTCTCCCCGTGATTGAACTCAAATGTTTTCGTTAAGTTTCAGCCTTGTCTGAGCTAACATGATGAACATCTTTCGTTTGTTCTGAGGGAGTTTTCTTATTTATTTGAATTTGTCATAAAGCACCTATCTTTTGATGAGCAGTGTTGAAATCTCCTTGCCTTTTTACTTTTTGTAATTATTTGTTTCCATATACATAATATAATTGATTTGTTTTAGCCAATCCTCCTCCTAAGTTGTTTTGCAAGCTAAGCATCCCAAATACGTGCTACTGGAGAAATTCCACTTACCTCTTACAATTTGAGAACCCATTTGAAGCTGGTTTTACTTTATTCCAAGACTTTGAAATAAAACAATGCAGCCGAAAGAGGGAAGCTAATTTTATTCCAAAATCTAGGTTTCTTTACTGCTATAGAAGTCTTACATCATCAATCACAATTTTGCCTCTGTTGATCCTTGTTTAATCGTTTTGCCTCTGTTGATCCTTGTTTGATGGTGATCGGGTGTGTCACTTTGTGAAAGCAGTTGTGGTAACAAGACTATAATTCACAATATTTCCAGTGATATGAGTTTATAAAATCACTCAATAAAGGGCATCTCACGATAGAGTTCAACACACAGGAACAAAACAAAAACAAAGAGTTAGAACATTGAAACAAATAATAGATAGGATGACTCCTGTTGTATGACTGTAGCTTCAGTATCTTCTTGTTCCTCAGCATTGATTCAGCATCTTTTTCAACAGTGCTTGAACCACTATCATTGTCCAACATTTTCGACCCTGCAGGCAGCTGCCTAGTTCAATGACTGCTGCAGTTGAGTATTGGGAAGAACATTATTATTAGGCATCAACATGAAGCAAAACTGTAACAAACAAATATGGCAATCCTCCAGAGTAAGCTTGAGCAAAGAACAATTTCTACTCTCGCAACCTCTTCAAGGTCCGGGATTTGAAAATGACAGCATGCAGAATAGAAAGACAACCAAAAATCAGACATATATGTCTAAAATTAATATGTAAATTGGTAACATAAAAGAAGTGGCAATTTAAGACTGTCAAAGCAGACAGAAGCAATTGTAGTTAGGCTGCGCAAATTCACAAAATGTTCTAGACCTACAAAATCTATTCTACTCAAATATTTGTTAAACATAGCATGAACTTTCTTGATCGAACTTCAACCATGAATTGTGTGTAAAAATATGTTGTTTTGCTATTTATTTCTCTTTGAGTTTATTTCTGTTTAAGTAAGCAACTGAAGACTTTAAGCATGTCAATTGATAAGTGCTAAATAGACTATGTTTTTAGCATAATTTTGAGATTATTTTGCTTGTGTTTGGATGATTTTTATATGATTTGGTACTCAATATTACTTACATTTTGTTTATAGGACTTGTTTTGTCCTTTCAATAAGAAATGAATAAATGTGGGCAAGTTAGAGTTAAGTTAGAGAACTTTTGACATTAATTTAGAAGAACATGGGTTGAACATGGAAAAGAAATGAATAAATTTGGGCACGTTAAAGTTACAGAACTTTTGACATTAAATTAGATGAACATGGGTTGAACATGGATCAATGTTCAGAGCACATGTCAAATATGGTCTATGTTCTGCTAGAGAAGGTTACAGGCCCATTCCATTTCTTTGTGAAGTTTCCATATGAAGACATGGCCTTGAGACTCGTATTCTCGAGATGAGCCTTAGATACATGATTGAGGAGGTTTTGAGCTAATACGAGTGCTACACAAATTGTGTTAGTGGTGATATTTATGTAAAATAAATTTTTTATAGTTGTGAAAAATATGAGATCAATATGGGTCTGTGTTAAACCTATGTCAAGAGGGATTCTTTGAATTTTTTTAGACATGAGTATAAATTGATCATGCCATTAATAATAAGAGTTGCATGAAATACTAGATAGACCAAATAAATCTTATGATTTAAAGTCAAATATATCAAAAGAATTTATAAAACAAGTTAATGCATTTTAGGAGTTCCGATTAGAAAATATTTTTATCAATCAACTTAAGGATAAGGATTGTAGTTCTTAATATTGGTTACTTTAATCTTATTTATTGTTTTGGTTTGGCATTTTAAATTATTTTAGTTATTTGTTTATTTTAATTCAATCATTTGTTTTATTATATTAAATAATATAAAGATGGTTAGTACTAATACTTGTAGCCCTATGGGATCGACACTCATATTCGGCTAAGTTATACTATAAGAATGATTGGTTAACTTGTCTAGTGATCCTTAGTATAATTTTGATATGATACAAATATCACATAATTAAGTTTTTAGTACTATTGACATTAATAAGGAAATCTTCTGAAACAGCCTCTTTACAAGTTAGTGGTAAGGTTGCGTACTATTAGACCTCCCCATATTTCAAGTTTCAACAAGATTTTTATTGGGTTGTTTTTGCACAGTTGTAAGGAAATCGAGAACATTTTTTTTATTAATCTAATTATTTTCTTTTCTTTTGCCTTCGTTTATTTATTTTAAAATTTTCTTTCTTAATCTTGAATTTTTGGCTAAATTTTAGGATTTAGGTGCTTCAATTTATGACTAGGAGGAGTCCTAGAGTGCTATTTGAGTTAGATCCAAAAATTGAAAGGACTTTACTTTGAAATTTAAGAGAAAGAAACCTAGAAACATTGAGAATAGTTTGCTCTAGTTAATAATGCTAGACCATCATTTACGATAATAAAATCTAGCATTACTATGCTAAGGGTTTAGGCCAATAATATGAAATTACGCCTAATATGACTCATATAATTTAACAACTAATGTAGCCTGATGGCTTGTTGGATGAGGATCTAAATGTACACATCACCAACTTTTTGGAGATAAACGATACATTTAAGATTAATAGAGCTTCGGAAGATGTGATTTGATTGAGGTTATTCCCTTTTAACTTGAGAGGTAGAGTTAAATAATGGTTAAATTTTTTACCTCCTGGGTTTATTACCAGTTAGACAAGTCTTATTAAAAAGTTGTTATCCAAGTACATTCCTCTAGCATGAATAACAAAACTTAGTAATGGCATATTCTCTTTTTAACAATTAGAGAACGAAATGTCGAAGGAGTTATTGAGAAAATTCCCATACTATGGACTTGATTTAGGATTATAGATGCAAACATTTCACAATGGACTAAACTGTCCAACTAAGAGGTTGATTGATGAATCTTTAGGTGGGACCATCGTCTTTAAATCTCTTGAGGAATTGTAAGAGCTAATTGAGAATATAACTATGAATAATTACTAGTGGAGAATTTGAAATTAAATTCGAAATCAAGTGATATCTATAATATTGATGTGGTGGTAATATTAGAGGTAAAGTTAGAAGCTTTGGATTAGAAGCTTGATAATGTGGATTCAAGTAACACAAATGATGCATTGTGATATTTGTGATAATAGTCATCCTAATCATGAATTATAGGTTCCTAATAGTGTAGGATAGTCGACTGAGCAACTTGACTTTATAGGAAACTCACCTCAATATAATCCCTATAGTAGTACTTACATTCCAAGGTAGAGGATCCATCTAAAATTATTATAAAACAATTAAGTTCCATTAGCATTTTAATAATAACTGTAAGAAAAGAAGCTAAGCCTTGTGGAAATCATGACAAAATTCATCGTTGTATTTAAGGCTTGCTTCTAAAGTATTGAAGAACTTCTTTGTAATCAATAAGATTCCATCCATAACTTAGATATTCAGATTGGATAACTTACTAAACTTGTCTCTAAAAGGTTGTTAAGTATGTTATCTAGCAACATCGAACCAAACCTAAAGGGGCAAGTGAATGTTTAAAGAGTGGAAAGGAGCTTAAAGTTGAAGTGAAAAATGATGTTGTATAAGAAAAGAAGAGGAAAGAGAAAGAGGAGGAGCCAAAGAAGGAAGTGACTAAAGAGTTCCAACTAAGAATTCCATACCTGAGCATGCTTGAGATAAATAGAAAGGAAGATAAATTTCAAAATTTTTAGAGCTTTGTTTACATAATTACATATTAACATAACCTTTTATTGAAGCTCTTCCACGTATGGAAAAGTATGCTAAATACTTAAAGGATAACTTTTATATTAAGAAGAGTTATGAGAATTTTTTTATGGTGACATTAATTATACCTGGAGTGCACTGCTATACTACAAAGCAAGCTACTATACAAAAATAAAGGACCCAAAGAGTTTTACTATCCCTTATAATATTGGTAATTTGTCAATTAAAAAGGAATTAACAAACTTAGGTTGTAATATTAATTTGATGTTATACGAAATATTTAAGAGATTAGGATTTGGTTGAACCTAAACTAACTAAGACAATCATTCAATTAGTAGATTGGTCAATTAAGTATCCTAGGGGTATTATAGAAGATGTTTTGGTTAACATTGAAATTTTCATCTTTCATGTTGATTTTTTGGCTTTAGATATAAAGGATAATATATATATTCCATTGATTTTAGGATGACCTTTCCTAGCTACTATTAAGGTTATAATAGATGTGCATGATATGAAGTTAATCTTAAGGGTAGGGAATGAGGAAGTAGCTTTTAAAATATTCGAAGCCATGAGACATCCTTTCATAGATGATATTAAAGATAATACTTGTTTCTATATAAAAATGATTGATGTTAAATTTAATCATATTATGTAGAAAATAATCACAAAATATCCATTAGAGGCTTGTATTATGCAAAGAGAAGACAATGAGATGGACAATCCTATTCTAGTTAAGCATGTAGCACATTTGAAAGCTAATAAGCTTATGACTTGAAAGAAGAACTTTAAGGAGATTGAAACACTAAAAAGGGATATAATCTACCTTTCATTTAAGAAGATGCCATGGTGAAGAGCCTGAGTAAGAAGTTTAACTAAAAGAACCATAAAAGAGTTCTTGTTAAGAGGCAAACCAATGATTTAAGTATTTTTTGTTTCACTAGTGGATTATAAAATAGTAAACATCACAAGCATATTCATTAAATCAAGAATATAAATTCAAAAAATAATTCAAGAGTAATTTTTAAAAAGGAATTTAGCAATCCATAGATGTAACTAAATATCTAAATTGAATTATCATCAACATCTAACAATAACAAAGAAATAAGAAAAGAGTAGATAATTTAATATGGAAGTCTTCTTTCTTTGCCTTGAGCTGGAAAATCTACAACATTTTTCTTGATAATTATCTATTTTGATCTTCTTTAATTATATTTTTTGCAGCCATCAAGTGGTATTTCAACCTTTTTATATCCTCTTGAGTCTTCTATGGTTTTTTCACATGTATATCTTCCAAAAATAGCCCCAAAATGTTAAAAGTAAGAAAAGCTCATATCCTAGAAATTAAAACACCTTGCATGATCTTGCATGGGATTGCGCAAGAGGCTTTGAAACTACTACTCCTTATTGCATGCTAGGCTTGTTTCTCCAACCTTTTTTGTCATTTTTCTTCTCTTTTTCCTATTTCCATTCATCACCAAACATATCAAACAATCCTTGAAATATATAATTAAGATCAAGCTCCTACCATAAACAACAATAATCAAACAAAACACACGCAAACACTAACAAGAACATAATCTTTGTCTTAAACAGATGATTATCAACTAGCAAACAATAAAAACACACTCTGACACTTAGAAAACATACTAATTTTTGCACCTATCAATATACGGGGCCACTATCTCTCGACCATCTAGCTTGGACGAGGGAAAGTATTAGAAAGTATTCTCAGAGGTATCCCCCACCACTTTTCTCTAGTTATGGGGAGGCTATCAGTTTAGGTTCTAAAGCAAACACAAGTAGCTTAGTGGTTCCAGGTAAAGTTTGAGGGAGAATAAGAAATTAGGGAGTGTTAGAAAGGGAGTTAGGGATAGTGGGCAAAGATGACAAGGAGGGAGAAGCCAAGGGTGGAAAAGTCAAAGCATCAAGGTATATTGAGAATAAGAAAAGTAAATATAGCACGAAGAAGAAGAAAGACACCAAAGCAAAAGGTGCAGTAGCTCTAACTTTGCGGAGGACTTATCCCGAGCCATGTTAAAGCATAATCATTAAGGTGAGGTAGGCAACAGGGGAAACGTTCGACTCAATTGTATTAGTATTAGGACAAAATATAAATTATATAAAATTAAGAGATTATTTTGTAATTTTAAATCTGTATTTAAAATAATATCTAATATTGTACTACATTATAACTAAAATTGATATCTAGGTACAATATTTGTAATAATGGGCAACAATTTAGTTTTGATAATCTGAATCCTTTAATTACATAAGGTGTGTATAACTTATATTTCCCTTTTTCAATTTTCAATCAATTATTTTTATTTTGTTTGTGATCTAACTAAACCAGCCTAACACATACAAGAAAGAAAAAAGAAGGCCAAAGGGGTCCAAAAAGACCCAAAGGTTTTCATTAAAATTTAAGTTAGACTTAAACATTTTTAAACGCTCAAATAAAATCCAAATGTTTGATAAACATAAAAAAGGCCCTTATTTTAACTAAAAATTAACTCCTCCATTAATTTTTTCGTACATATAATTTTTATTTTTTTTCCTTTTGAACTTTACTGTTATGTAGAAAATTGCTTTGACATGGAACAGGGTCCTTCTAAAAATTAGGAAAAATGTCTAATTTCATTAACCCCTAAATTTACTAAACATTTGAACCCTAATTTTTCCAATTATGAAAATCGTCCCTAATTTTATTAACCCTTAAATGTTGTTTCTGTTTTGTCATGACGTTAATGAAGACTTTGGTTCGACTTTCATCTGTGATCTGGATGTATTCTATGATCTAGTCAAATAACTCATCAAATGCTTTGGCAATAGCCTATATGCACTTTCTCAGACCTTGATGATCAAGCCATGCAATATGTGGAATATAATCTCCCAATTTAGGAGTTTTCATCCTTATGAATAATGGCAATGACCTCTCTCATCAAACTCATTGTCTGAATATTTCTTCCCAAAGCCATCAAACAATTCATATTAGCACTAAGAAGAAAATATCAAGTTCTTTTGGTTATAAGACATGTACTTTGAAGCCTCAATAGGTAGTTTGCCAGTAAAGCCAATTTAGGGGTCAATGAAAGTATGAATTTTTCCTAATTTTTAGATGGAACTTATGCTATGTCAGATTAATAGTCTATATAGCAGTGGGGTCTAAAAGATAAAAGTAAAAGATTCTATGTAGAAAAATATTAATAGAAAGGTTAATTTTCTGTTAACTTAAAGGATTTTTAAAATATTTATCAAATGTTTGAGTTTTATTTAGATGTTTATAAATATTTGGGTTCAACTTAAATTTTAATAAAATTTTTTGGGTTCGTTTTGACCCTTTTGTCAAAAACTAAGAGCAATTATATATATCAATGATTGAAAAATTGGATCAGATCGACCGGTTCAACCAGAATAAATAATAACAACCTTAAGTTCCGGTTCAGTTTGTGCTTATAACCTTTATGAGAAAAAAATTTGCCGCTTATGTAGAAAATTGGTCAGTTTCTTAAAAAACAAATCATGAGTAAGCTCATTTGAGTACGTGGGACCCAAGCTGTTGTCCTTATCACTCTCTATTTTTGATATTTTTGAAATTTTTAATAAATTTTGTCTATTCAATTCTATTACACAATCTAATTAACTAATAGAATTTTTTAATTATATATTTTTATTGATATCTTTATATTTTAATCAAAATTTTGTTTTAAATTAATATTGTTAAACATGAATTAGTATTTTTATCCTTAAAAAATACTAAATTTATTTAATCTCACAAATAAATTATATTTGTTAAAATTTAGGTTCTTTATTTATCTTTTTATACTTTAATTTAAAGCATGTAAATTATTATTGTTAAAAACTAGTTATTACTTTTATTACAATTTTTTTAATAAATTCAATTATTAATTAATATATATAGTTATTTTGCTTAAGAAAATATAAGAATGCATTAAAAACAATATTTAAACTATAAAAAAGCATGTTTAAAAGATATTAAAAAAGAAGTTAGAATAAAGTTAAAGTCTTTTCTATTAACTTTCTTTAAATATATTTAATCTTTTACGAATCTTTAAATAGATGATAATAAAGAAACACAATTTTATTTTTATTTTTATTTTTTATTTTAAAATTTATCTTAGATTCAATCTTAGTTTAAATTATTAAATTTATTATATATTAATAAGCATTGCATTTTTATTTCAATAAAGTATTTTATTTTATACTTTATTTTTACTTACTCTTATAATTATAATTTATTATTTATTATAATCTAATTTTATAATAATTTAATACCGATTAAACATCTAAATTTTCAATCTTTTGTTTGACCAATTTAATGTTTGGATTAGTTTTTAAAACATTGATATATTTTAAGATAAAAAAGATAAAAGAAAAAAGAAAAGGTTGAATTGTTGTGTTTAATTGAGAAGGGTCAATGGAGGAACAGTATATGTACACGTATCAAGTAGCAGCAGCTGAGGCTCGGATGGTGAGGTGATTATTCCCAATTTTCTTATCATCGGAATCCTACTCGAATCGAATGGCAGTGCAAAGCAACAACGGTTTGTTCCTCCCGATATGGGCGTCGTCAATTATAATGAATCATATGAATTCAACGAAGAGGAGAAGGCTTGCAATATGTAGCAACAACAACGATTGGAATACGAAGAAAGGAGGAGGAGGACTCCCGAATTCCAATTATGTGGTTCCTCTTGACAAATCCTTATCTTCCATCACTCGGCCTCTGGCAGAAATCTTCCGAGATCTCAACAAGAGGATTCCAGATAATATTGCGAAAACCCAATCCCAATCAGAAAGCTTTCGAGATCTCAATAATAATGTGAAAACCCAATCCCAATCCCAATCCCCGTCCCCCTCTATCCCCTGGTACTCCTCTTTCTCCCTTATAACTGTTTATGTTATGCATATGCATCTCTTTCATTCATTATATCTTCCTCGTGTTACTAACCTTATAGTCTTATTAATAATTCAGGTACCATGCCAATCGAATGCTCAGCTTCTATGCCCCTGGTTCGTCGTTTTCTTTTTTTGTGTGTTTGCTTGTTTCCAAGGACTAGCCTAACCACCAAATTCATCATTCTATTCAATTTGTTTATTTTATCAGCTAAACAATTCAACCTCTGCTATACGACTCTCAACTCGTTGCTCTCTTCTGTGCATTTCTTTCTATGTATATATATAATATATATATATATATACACACACATACATATAATAATGTATCTACTGAGTTTGATATAAAATAATAAAATGCATTAGCACATTTTAGCTGTTTGTTTCAATATTCTTTTTGTATTACTAAACACAACATTTACTTCTTTTGACAGGGTGGTGCGGAGAGATACGCGATGTTATTTTCTCTGACAATGGAAGTGTGACAGTTGTGTATCGTGTCACTGTACGAGGATCTGACGGAGAGGTGTGTTCTATGTTTCACTAAACTGTAACAGCTCCTACTAGTATTATGCACCTTTTCTGCTCAAAATCATGGTTTTGGGATATTTGAGTACTGCAAAATTGTGTGTCCAAATTACCCATGTGGTGTTTATTGGATAATGCTCATCAGATCATTGACTTGAATTATTTCCCCATGATCATCCACTATTTGATGTGGAGTTTGCTTGCATTCAAACTCAGGTAGCCACATTTATTTACATGTAAACAAAATTTCAATCATTTAAGTTGGCACATAGGGGACTTGGGATTCACGGTGTCTCTGTTTAAGATTAAAATTTGGGACCAGCTAAACAGAATCCATGTATTACGTCTGAAGTTTTCCATGTATTTGTTGATTGGAAGTCATGTGTAGGATCTCATGTTGAAATTGACTATGACGAGTGAAATATGGAAGACATTGTAGGTTATACATCCCTGAAAGACTGTGTGTGAGAAAAGGACGAATAGGTGTAATTTTGGCTTTATCATGCAACTAATCAACATACATGTGAATACAGGCACACCGTGAGTCATCTGCGACAATCTCATCCACTGATGCACACATTGTAGATCCAGTTGCTGCGGCAGAGGAAATTGCTTTTTGCAGAGCATGTGCTCGTTTTGGCCTTGGGCTGTATCTGTATCATGAAGAATAGATTCTCCATAGGGAAAAGATTTTCACTCATGTATGTGTCTAGTTGATGCTTACCTCGTGGTCCCAGAACTGATGTACATAGCTAATAGGTTTAGGAATAGGAACACAAACATATTTAATATAGAACAGCGTATGCTGTATTGGAGAGACGATAATTGGAATAGTTGCCAAAAGATTCTTAATATTTGCGAATTTAGAATTGGTTTTAAGGGAACAGATATCCAAGAGAAAAATTGGATGGATCTGATCCCATGGAATAGAGTAGGAACAGATTTTCGGGAGCAGACGATCTGAATCCTGGTTTTAATCATTCTGTTAACCATAAGCTTGAAGTTTTGACATGTTCCACCCTGACAGTTAACTGAACGGATATTTAGATTTAGAGCTCAAGTAAGATACTGCACTCCTTATACAAATTAGTATTAGAAAGAATATATTCTAGGATAGAGTTCCAACTTGAAAAAATGTTCGTTTGGTACAGACCCCAATGATACGACGCAAGAGAGAAATCCAGAAAAAAGGGAAGTAATGATGATAATGCTTGACTACATCTGGGATTTTAAACGGAGATGTCCATTCCGGCCTTTGACATCCAAAACGATAAGACAAAGCTTCATTCATATAAACAAATTATTTGGTTACGCCACCTTCACTACCTGAGACATGTCAATTTTTTTACCAAAACGTTCCAGTTGGAAGTGTATCTATTTTTAGCATTATTTGTAATTTAATTTAGTTAGGATATCTTTGTAAAAAGGAAGTTAATTTGGTACAAAATTCTACTATCTTAGACAGAGCTAGCCCTGGGCCGGGCCCAGCAGGGCACCTACGCAGGGCTCACTATAAGAGGAGGCCCCACTTCAATAGCCCCTCTCTAGAATTTAAGAAATGATGTACAATGATATGTTTTAAGTTTTAACGGTGGCTTATAATGTTATGGTCATTAAAATCACAGCGTCCATTAGTTCTTCATATATATATATATATTATATATCCAAAACAAACTTGATTAACGTCCAGTTCGTATACATGATAATTTTGGGTTCGAGGTGTGTGTGTTTGTTGACTGAAACCATCATTTTCCAAGCGTCACACACAGTCAAAGGAGTGTCCATTAGTTGCCATATGATTATTTAAAGTCATTTAACGTTAAAGTCATTTAAGTATAACGTTAAAGTCATTAAATGGACTTATAACATTAAAGTCTAATGTTATAATTTTTTTTTGAAGTAAAGGTAATTTTGTGGTCTTCGTGTTTATAAATAGTCTCGAAATATTTATGTATACTTTTACCTTATAATTTCTTTATTTTCATAAATATATGTATTTAAAGTACTTCAACTCAAAAATTAGCAGCAAAAAATTTTACGATTCTGTCTTCTGAGTTCTGAGTATAATTTAAAGGTAAAGTTTCT
>JANKOD010000001.1:6774147-6785941 GCA_026284645.1 Erythroxylum acuminatum
CTGTAGCGTGTGTGTCTTTGGCTGTTTTCATTTTGCTGCTTCAATCATCTCCACGCATGCTACAACGTCTAGCCTCCTTTGTAGCTGAAACGTGAGTTTCTTCCTTTGTCCTCAAGCTGCATACGTCGGTCAACTAAAGTGGAGCTGTTGTTCACGCCTCCAACTAGCTTCGACTAGCCTCCCTCATTTAATTATTGTTGTGGTCTTTTTTCAATTAAAAACAAGTGTATTTCCTACAAATTAAACAGGACCCATTAAAAATGCAGATTAAGATAAACTAAACAATTTAGTAGGAAAAATATGTATAATTGATCCTCTTTATATAGGATATTGCTCAATGAATATATAATGGCGTGCCTATATAGCTTGCTAAGTACCCCTTAATTGTTTGGTACTTTAGGGATATGTTATGAATGTTAATCCAAATTTAAACCTGGCTTTGCTTTAAATCATTTGTGTTCAGCCTTGGACTCTAGTTTTGGATAAAGAGTGGCTTATTATTTAGATGTCACGACTTTGCTTTTATTATCCTTTAAGCTTAAATGAAAGAGTTAGATATAAAGAGAAAGATATCATCTTCATTAACTATGACCTTAATCAAACTGTACTGTTACCATATTTTTTGTGCCAATGCCTTCATTACTAGATATGGACATTCTTATATCCATAAAGATGACTATGCATGTTTTTTCCCCATCCAGATGCACCTTCTTTTAGTACCTTTATAAATGGAGCTACCATGAGGCTTTTGTCTTGCCTAATAAGAGAGAAGTAGTGAATTTTAAGGTCAAGCTTTGCATCTTCTACAACCTAAAGCAATGTTCTTTTGGAGACTAAAGTAGCCTCTATTCTTGTGTTGGTTCTAGTGGAAGCCTCCACCATAATTTGTGGAAGTTATGTTTATGTGTTTTGAGGGAGCAAGCTTGGGTCTACATCAAGGTTGAGGGTGGATTTGGTAGGTTTGGGAGGGAGGGGCAGGAAAATTTTAGTTGACTTTGACATTTGACTCCTTTTTACCATAAATGGTCAATTTACAATAAATGGTTAAAAAACATACTAGGATAGAAGGCAACTATGGTAAAGAAAGGTGGGAGCAGATCAATGAGGAATATCACCACCCTAATATAAGGAATTAATTAAGATAGGGGGCTAAATAATTCTTAGAAAAAGAGGTGTCAATGAATGCCTGGTAAGAAGGGTGAAGCTAATAGGAATATAAGGGAGGATGCATGAGGTGGAGTGAAAGGGCTTAGGCAAGAAGCTAAAAAGGGTGCGCTAATAAGCTTAAGGCTTCAACTAGCATAGGTCATAAGGGCCTTCAGCTATTGGGAGTCACTATGAAGGAGTATGCAAGTTGACATAAATATAAAGAAAAGCTAGAGCTTCTCTCCCTATAATTATCTTTTTTAGTTTAGCATCTTAATTCTTGATTTCATAAACTCTACTAGAACTCTATGTAATATGGTGGAAAACTTATGTTTTGTGGAAAGAAAACATAAAGCATACAATATCTAGATCATATTTTAATATGAAAGTAAACCAAAAGCATATAGCACTATCATCATAAAACATTAGTTACTAATCTAATGCCTTATGTAATGCCACTGTACTTGTCACCTAACTCTTGAATTTTGCACATGGATTAGACGATAACTTATTATCTCCATTTAATCCTCCGATTTCTTTAAATAACCCCTAATAAGTGTCATTCACTCTACTTTTTCTTTGTATACTCAGCTGACTGATTCTCTTGTCATATACGACCTTTTTGATATACTTTTCATTTTATACCATCTTCCTTTTTGTCTCTTTTACAGGCCTTTTTCCTAAGATGGGAATCTTTAGCAACTAATAGAGTTAACCTGGTCAAGCAACTATCACCTTTAGTGTAGAGAGGCTTCCTCCTCGCTTGATTTTGTTTTCTCTAACTAATCCTACGAGTTATTATTGTTGTCCTCTTCTTTGTTGTGAATGGTAGTGACTAAATACATGAATATGTTATTCAGATAGCATATATGTGCTTAATTATTATGCTAGTACAAGTATTATGAATCTTTTATTTCCTAATTGCATGTTGTAGCAATTTGCCTTACCACTAGTTGCATTTGGATGGACTAGATGATGTTGTGTTGTAGTTCCTCATTCCTTGTTTCTAGCCCCTAAAAACAATGCTTATTTCTCTTTTCCACAACCCATAAATGGAAGCTCACATACTTTTCGTATATATTGGGACATTACCACCATCAAACTTTCCTATTCCTTATAGCCATTCGATGAACTCCAAGCATGTAAATCTTGAGCCTTTTATATAACATAACTCTTGTATACTTGTTTATATATTCATAGAATAGGGACATCTAGAAAAAATGTTTACTTCTTCCTAATCCTACTTGTATAACACATATTATCCAGATAGATTAAGAAAGTTTAATATATCCATCGTTGGTAGTCTTTGTAATACCGGAAACAATAAGGTGAAAAATACCTTAGGGACTAATAAATTATACCAAACCACCTTGTTGCACCCCATTACTGCTCCTTTAGGCCTTGGGATCTCTTTACAATAACTGTTAGTGAACTCCATTTTAGTGTTCCCTATCTAGATGTAGGTATCTTCCCTCTCTACACCTTGACTATATCTAACTAAGGAAGGAATCAAAGTTGAGGGCACATTATTAGTCATTATTGATCCATTTATTCACCCATGCAATTCTTAGAATATATCGTAAATGGTTTAGCATTGGGGATTCTATTAAAGGGACAATATTACTTTAGTTATCATATAATAGTGATGCTCTCTCCTAATTTCATACACTACATTTGATGTACGTTGCCAAAATTCCTCTCAATTTCAATAGTTATAACATAAAGAATGAATGTGATGGCTTTGGCATAATTTATCATATGGTTCTTCCTTTTAGGAAATAAGTGCAAATCCACCTTATCTATAATGACTCTTTTCTCTCTACCAATCTCCATAGATTTTTCCCTCTCATTTTCTTATTGTTATAACTTTTAGAAGTTATCCGTAGTCCTCCTTTTTGTATTGGTTTAGTTACCTCTTTCCATTTCACCTTTGTAAGTTACTTCCCATTTTTCTTTCCTCTTAATGGCCATTCCCTCGCTAACTTTTCTAGGTATTTGAATAAACTCTTTGACTAAAAGATTTGAGATGCCTAATAAATATATATGAAATTTATAAAAATTTTTATTAACTATATTCTCCCTCAACATTACAAGTCTTTATTGCACCAATTCCTTAGTCTTCTTTGAATTTTCTCCACTAATGGGATACATTCTCTAAAATTAATTCTCCTCGAAGCCAAGGGAAGTCCAAGGTATATTATACGAAGCTTATGAGCTTTAATTCCTGTTTTATCTACTAACCTAGCTTCCAATGGTTGAGCACTTGAAGATAAGATCAGTTGACTCATTCCTAGATATATGTCTAGGTCAGATAGATTCTTAAACTATTGAAAGGTATTCATTGGTAGCCTTACAAATTTATCCTAAGATCTTAAGAACAGTATCTAAGTCATCCACAAAAGATAGATAAAAAAAGCTAACTTTCTTACATCTACTATGGAATTTAAACCATAGCTCCATTTTATGTTTGAGCAGTCTAGACAAGGCTTATGTACACTTCATGAAGATGTAGGGGAAATTAGGTCTCTTTGTTTTAAACATTTATTCCCTGTGAAGATTCTTATGGGACCCTCTTTGATCAGCATAGTAAAGGAAGTTGTGGTTATACTATCTTGACCATAACTTCAACTGTTTAGGGAAGTCACAAGCTATAAGTAGATATAGTATGAATTCCCTGCTTATAGAGTCATAGGACTTATTGAAGTCAATTTTTATGGCACAATTCTGAGGACCATTTTTCCTTTTGTATCCTTTAAGAAGCTCCTGAGCCATCAACACATTGTCTCCCTATTTGCCTACCTTCCAAGAAAGCCCTTGTATATAAATGGCACTTTACATAAATAGCTATATCATAGAGGGTGATTGGGATAATAAATCACAGGGGGGTATAGTTAAATAGTTTAATTATGAATTCATAATATTTACATGTATTACTTAAATTAAAAATATAATAATTTTTATATTAAATAATTTTGTCAAAAATTAAAATTATATCATATTTATTAATTATTAATAATATTTTTGACGAATGAAAATATGTTTAAAGGCTTTAAATTGTTACAAAAGAGTCATCGGAGACTTGCTGAATTAATAACTAACTCTTACACTAGCTAAGGTATTTTTAATTGTCCAAATACATTGTCTATATAGGTAATATTCAAGTATCTTCTTAGTTAATACTTTGGTTGGAGAAGATCCTCTTGCTCCTTTCGTCCCTTATACTATTTACAGGGTAAGATATTGCCAATCTATAGATCTATCCTTAACCTTCAACTATATGCTTCAACATCGCACTTCATTCCACTACGTTAGCCAAAGTGTGGGGGGCATTATTAAGATTGTAGAGATTCAGAACTTCATTCTATGATGGTTTAGCGTAGTGACAATGGAAAATCATGTGCTCAAAAGTTTCCAAGGATACACTAATTAGGAAGGTGTAAAAATCTTCCAGTTCTATCCATTTTAGGCAGTCTTCCTCTGACTACTAGTCATGATGTGTGAGGTGTTTGAAGTAGAAAAAGCTTGTCTGATGCAAGCTTGTGCCATATTACATTTAGATTTGCTGCACTGAATAGTTTTTTGAAAGATCCATTAGAGAATTTACCAAATGCTGCTAACTTCCAAATAATTTTGTCCTCTTTGTCTTCATTTAGCATGAAACTCAAAATATAAGATGAAATACTTGACATGAGTAGGAAATTTGAGTAATTGCTTTGTATTAAGAGGGTCTGAGCCATTATGACATTTTGGTGAATAAATACCCTTAGAGAGTCAAGTCATTACAGTGTTCCAAAGGTCTATATGAGGTCTAATGATCATACCAAAAGAGGTTTGCTACCATTACCTTCTATGCTAATGCATTTATTCTTTATTCTATCTCTTATTTTAACTTGGAATTTCATGATTGATAAAACATTTTCTAGAAATTTTGCTCTTCAATGTAATAGGCATATACCCATTTTATCCTTTATTCTATCTCTTATTTTAACTTGGAATTTCATGATTGATAAAACATTTTCTAGAAATTTTGTTCTTCATTGTAATAGGCATATACCGATTTTATCTATAAGGATTAGTTATCTTGTAACAAACTCTATGATCTTTTAGTTAACAGTACATGATTAGTTGTTTTGAGTGATTTTACATCCCAAACTCCTTGCATATTTGGTTGGAAAATGACTGACTATTTGATTTGTATAGAGCTAAAGATAGAATTGATTAGTTGAAATCTACTATTCATAGACAAAGCTTTCAAACTCTAGTTGTTAACCCTGTGTTAAATAAAGATAGTATACACTAGTTTAGTTGAGGAAATTGGGACTCTAAGGTAAGTAACAAGGATAGCCTGTGAGAGATGAAAGCCAAGAAACTGATTAAAAGCACGTGTAGAGATATATAAGACACCTTTTTCTTTATTGATACTTAGCCTTGAGAGATTGTTAAATAAATTGAGAACATTAATGAGGGAGGTGATTGATTTTCTATATGCCTGAGAGGAAAGAAATGCACTATTGGCAAAGTTTTAGACTTATTATTTTGAGTCTTTTCACATGGAATAAAATTTTAATGATCCATTTATTTCCGCAACTCTCCTTAGAATTGTGTTAAAAACCTCCATCACTAAGAAAAATGTGTAAGGGGATAAAGGTTCACCTTGCATAATTCCCCTATAACTTTTAATAGTGTTTGATGGTTCTTTATTTATTAGGATTTTGAAATACACAGTTAACAGGCATTGATCAATCCAAGTAGTAAATACCTTAGGGAAAACAAATGCTTTAAGTGTGTTGATGATAAAAGACCAAATATATAATGTCATATGCTTTTTTAAAGTCAACTTTTATATCACAAGTTTTGTGGCTTCTCTTCCTATTATAATGTTTGAAGAGTTCTTTAACAAATGACCTATTTGCTTAAGGATATAAGCTCCTTATAAGGGGTCTTTGTGTGCTTGAAGTACTACTTTCATCTTGTTAGCAATCACCTTGGGTATCTCCTTGTTGACTGTGTCATAGCAAAAGATGGGATGATGGTCCTTTAATGTGTCAATTTTTTTTGCTCTTTCCCTTTAGGAACTTGCCTAGGTGCTTTGAAGGTACTTAAGGATTTTAAGGCTCTTTTATTCTCTTGAGAAGTGATAAGTTTAGAGAGAAAATCATCTTCCTGAGATTACAGATCATCCTAGATGACTTCCTTAATTTGATCTATTATAGAGCTGGCATATGAAGAAGATCTACAGAAGCAAGAGAAATAATTCTCTACTTCCTTGAGGAATTGGCTTTGAGTAGTTAAAATGGAATATATGCCTTCTAAGAAAACAATTATATTTTAAAATTTTTGGAGACAATTAATCTAAAGAAAAGTTGAATTTATGTCTCCCTCCTTCAACCAAGTGATTTCTTGATATTTACTTCATTAGAGAAAAATCAAAATTCATAGCTTATGTGAAGTTGCACAAAGCTTTCTTCTCAACATTCTGAATGATTGATTATGATGGATTATTGTAGAGCTTAGAATGTGCTATATTGAGAATGTTTCTTCCAATGTTAAGTAAGTGGTGAGTATTTCCAACTTTCAGATTGCAGAGAGTTTTAAGTTCTCCCTTTACATTGCATAGCTTCCTTAAATAGATATATTACTTGGTTCCCCTTATACTAAGACTAAGCCCTCTTGATAGTACTTCATTTAATCCTACCAAGTTAATTATGAAATTGTTAATTTTGAAAGGTAACATGTTTGGAAAGTTAACAGTTGAAAAATGCACAATTGTTGGGGAATGATCTATGAATTTCTAATTAGGAAATAGCTTTGGAATAGGGCATAGCTCGAAACCATTCCATGTTGCCTAGACCCTTATCCAATTTCTTCCTCAGGAACAAATTTTCCTTTTGTTTATTGCTCCATATGAAATAATTTTCTCTAAAAAGCAGATGAGTGACTCATAAGTCAATGATACAATTCATTATATCATCATAAAAGGTCATGTTGGAACTATTTCCTTTTGCCTCATCAGGATTTATGGTTGAGCTAAAATCTCCTGGTAAGAGCCAAGGGGTATTAACTCCCAAATATGGGTCTCTAATCTTTACCTAAAGTAAAGGTCTTTAAAAGGCATAATTAGCATATATAACAAATATATGCATTTGAGACCTATCTCTTTGCATTTAGCCCTCAGCTGGATCATTTGGTCAGTTACCATATAACTAAGAATTTTAGTCATGACCTTATTAAAGAGTTAAAAAAAATTGCCATTTAGGTGACAAGAGTAGTTAGTGATGAGTCTCTAACAATAAGGTAAAAAAGAAACAAGGTTACAATTGCCCTTCTTATTCTAGATTCCAAAATGCCCATAAGGATAGGCCAATTATCCATTTGGAATGGTCATCTTACATTCCACGTAATGATTGTCATGTGTCTTTAATAGAAGAAGAATTTCTCTTCATATTGAGCACTTTCGAGATCCTTTGCAAGAAATAGGAGGTATAATGACTAGATCAAGAGCCAAGAGAATAAGGAGGCTTTACTATCACTTGTATCTGAGTTACAAGATCAAAAGCATACCAAAGCAGAATCAATTGGAGTTTAAAAATTAGTTAATATTTTGCATTGCTTTGAGTTAAGTTTAACAAGAGCAAGCTCACCAAGTGCATGTCTAGTATCAATTGAAGTCCCAAAAGTCTAGAACGACTAAAATTAGGCCTAGTACATCCAAAATATCCGTAATAAGGCCCCAAAATTCAAAGAAGTCCATAATTGTTCAACATTTATTTGAGTCAATAATTTAGTTATATTAGGAGTCAAATATTTATCTTCCTTATTATTATAGGATTCCCTTGTTTAGTAAAGAAAATAAGTCAACCAGGATGTATCAGGATTGTTATTACTATTTGATTGATTTTCTTTCCTATTTTTGATTAGAGACATTAGTTGTCAATATAGACAAGGATAATATGTTTCCTTGTATTATTATGATTCATATTTTGTCATTAGGTTTTATTAAGTCTATATAAAAGATTGCACCTTATTTTTTATTCTAACTTGGATTAATAAAAATTATATGTTTCTTTAATTATGAGGAGCCTTGTTCTTAGTTCTTTACCTAGGAACTCAATCTGATATGATAAGGGAAACTCATAGTGATCAACCTATAGTTTAAGTTCTAATTGGCATTGTTTGGTTAGAGTTGGGATTTCATTCATTATAACTTCAGTTTTATATAGCAGGTTTATACAGGGTTGGGTTTAAAACTAAATTATCAGGATAATTCTTGGTGTTTTTATCTTGTGATTTTTTAGGTCTTAAGTGTTGTTTCATATCAATTACAATTGACCTTCTTATTCTAGATTCCAAAATTCCTATAAGGATAGGCCAATTATACCTTTGGAAGTGGCATTTAGTCCTCTCATAGTCCAAGCAATGATTGTCATATGTCTTTAACAAAAGAAGAATTACTCTTCATTCTATTTGATTTTCTTCTACTCATTACTTTGAAATCATCATTTAGCTTTAGGTTTGAAGGCTTACTTGACTTGTCTTCGTTGGTGATATTATTTTGATTTCATCATCATACAACTAATATGATTCATTAAGTCTCATCAAAGGAATCATGTTAGGAAGTTTTTTATTAATATCCACTATAGCACATGCTTTAGCATAGTTAGTTCTTTTCATATTCTCTGTGGATCCATACCTACAACCTTCTCAAAAAATATGGCAGATGGCCTAAACTAAGTGTGGTCCAGTACTCAAGAGGTACACTATAAATATTAATCTATAGGTGAACTTATCTCTTTAAGATATTTTATAGCTGAACGCCAGGTTGCCACTTTTTCCAAAATTGGCATATTATTGAAGTGTCATGGTCCCCCATCAAGAACTCGTTAAACATCAAATTTAAATCATGATTTGAAGATGAATAGATTTTCATATGAAATTAAGACTTCATTCAATCATGCATTTTTCCAAACTTTATTGGCCTAAGTATTCAAAGGAGGAAAAGTCGACCTCTTATCTAAGGAAAAAACCTATAAAGGTTAAGTTCCATTTGGAGACACCAACCTTGAGGAGTTTTAGAGGAGGTGCAACAATTGATTAACCATTCTTATTAGCCGGAGGACAAAATTGAAAGGAGTTGGTAGTAGATGGATCATTAATGAATCGACTCCATGTCCTCTTAGTGAAGGAAAGGGTGTTGGTTTATGCTTTACAACTAATCAATTGGTTGTAGTTTACTGACATAACTTTTGAAAGCATTCTTTATATATATATATATATATATATATGAGATTTATATTGTACTAACGTATTATTCCTAAATTATTCATAGTCATTGTTCTATTAAAACTCGACATTAATATAATGTAAAAAGATTAGCACATATTATATTTTTTGTTATGAAGGAATTTGTCGTTCTTATAGACTAAAGTATAAAGATACTTAACAAATAGGTGAGTTCTTGTTAGAGAACAAGTTCACTGAACTGACCTCATATGAGAAATTCATTTGGAACATTACATGTATGTCTATGAAAATTCTTATTGTGATGATTGTATAAGTGATTCATTGACTTGAGATCTTCAAATTTATCTCATATAAGGATTGTTATATTTTGATATTACTTATGACCTGTTATAATCAAAGATAACTTAGTCAGTGGTCACTGGATAAAGTATAAACTATTTAAAGGTAGCTGAGTGATAAATATAGGATATACCACCCTAAAGTGATTAGGGAGTATGTTCTATTGCTCCTAATTAGCATTGATTCGGGAAATTAATGGCCAAGGAGGAACGACACTTCATAAAATAGTTTATAAATGTTATTAATTGAACCAATTACTAATGATGGTGAACTAATATGATTGGATTAAAATAGAGTAGATATCAATTTCATGCTTTATGTCTAATCAGAAGACTATATGATGAAATGATTGAATTATAAAAAAAATCATGCATAAAAAGGATAGTTAAAACCATTTTAACATTTCTAAATATTTGGGTGGTCATGATGCGTTGCTAGATACCAATCTTGATTTATGGATATAAACGGTTTCATTAGAGAACCAAAGAAATAGTTCTCTAATGAAGTGGATATAATTTATATCCATTGCTAACTGTCACACACAAAAAACATGATGAAGAGAAAAATGTTTTAATCAAGTTGGACTTGATTGTAAAGTTTGAGAAACTTTATGATTAAATATGAGATGTTTAATAAATAAGAATCAATATAGAATATTGGATTGTATTTGGGCATAATTAGTATTTGATTAGAATTATTTGTAATTCCAATTAAAGTTTAATTAAAATTAAATTAGAGTTTAATTTTAATTAAATTACTAAAATATTCAAAACCTATTATAAATGAGCTTAAACTCTAAGGGAGCTAGCACTACTCTTGCAACTCTCTTTGCCATAGTACTTGTAGAGTTCTCTCAACATGTTATGTGAATACTGTTAGAGATCGAACACTTATACGACTATGGTAGTGAGTCGATTCAGAAACGGTTCGAAGAATATGATAAGAAAATGATCAAGCTTCGAAATAAAGTATATATTACAATTTATGATTTATTATGATTTATGTGTTACTCATTTTATAGAATTATAAATGATCTTGGCTTTAAGAAAATAAAAAAGGTTAAATTATTTATTTCGCTATGTGCAGAATTGGAACTTGTCCCAATTTTCCGATAAAAGGAGTGGGAAGTGAGCATAATCGGGAGAGGAAATTTGGTTAAGGGTGCAGAAAAGGTTTGAGATATTGCTTAAAAGGGTAAAAAGAAAGATTAGGTCCATAAAAGATTTGGAATATTGCTACTAAAAAGGGTAAAAAGAGAATGAGATGAAAGGCAAAATGAAGAAGCAGAAAATAGTAAATTAAGGAAACAGAAAGGGAACAAATTAATAACGAACAACTTAGTTAAGCCAGGGGAAGACGAAAATGGAGAAGAGAAAGGAGTGAGTGTAAAAGCTGAGAATCTAACTCAAATTCGAAGGAAAACTTTGAGTAATGAAATTAGGGAGCGAGGTGAGAGAGAAAAGTAAAAGAGGATATTATGCAAGGACGAGAGACAATCAAGAGAGTTAGAAAACAAAACCAAGAAGAGAGAAGCCATGGATCCTTACGTTTCATTTTTGGTCAAGGAATATGCAATACTTAGTCCAGTTGGTGTAATTTCTAGTAATCTGAATGCAAATTTTACAATGGCATAACCTCTCTCTCAAATTGTACAACATTATTTTTCACACAAAAGATACTTTTCATTAACAAAATTCCCCTCCCCAAACCATATGAGTAAATACCATGTATCGAAAGAGAAAACTGTTGATTTATGCCTTACAACTAATCGCTTTGGTTGTAGTTTAGTGACAAATTATTTAAAGGCATTCTTTATCTTATACATGTTTAGATGCATGTGATAAAGTCTATGGGATAATTGTACATTGCAAATGAAATTATAATGAGATTATAATTATGAGATTCATTTTGCATTTATGTATTAATAGTCATTGTTCTATTAAGATTGGACATTAATAAAACGTAAAAAGACTACCACACGTTTTTTTCTTCCTTATGAAGGAAGTAGTCGATCTCATAGGCTAAAGTATAGAGATACTTAAACAAACATGTGGGTGCTTGCTAGAGA
>JANKOD010000001.1:6786041-6796905 GCA_026284645.1 Erythroxylum acuminatum
GCCAACATATTTGAGAACCAAATGGGTCTTACATATAAAATGGGTTAAAGAGAGCAAAGTTATTTTTAATCAAGTTAGACTTGATCGTAAAGTTTGAGAAACTTTATGATTAAATATGAGATATTTAATAAATAAGGATCAATATAAGATATTTAATCTTATAAGGGCATAATTAGTATTTAATTAGAATTATTTGTAATTCTTATTAAAGTTTAATTGAAATTAGAATTTAATTTCAATTAAATTACAAAAACGTCCAAAGCTTATTATAAATAAGCTTAAGCTCTGTGGAGCTAGTACTTCTTGCTTAGCCCTTTCTGTAAGAGTTACAAAGTTCTCTCAAACTGTTCTGTGGATACCGTTAGAAGCTAGACACTTGTGCGGCTATAGTGGTTGAGACGGATTAATTTCGGGAACAGTTCGAAAGATACGACAAGACAAAGATTAAGTTTCAGAATAAGGTACGAATTAAATTTTCGCTATTATAATATGTGTTGATCATTTTAAAGAATTAAATAGATCTTAGTTTTTAAGAAATCAAAAGTTACCAAAAAGTTTCGTGATTATTCCGTTGCGGTCGTAATCGGATCTCAACCCGGTTTTCCAATAAAAACAAAACTCGATCATAGTCGCAATAACTATGAAAAGGGTGGAAGCAACGGGGAAGATGGCCGAGTTTCTAAAATTGAAGTTGGATTTTCTCTAATATGACAAAGAGTTGGATTCTTCTTCTTGGAAAGCATTCCCATTTCTTTCTTGTTATATTCCTCGTCAGCTTCTCAAAGTCTAGGGAATAATGCATGCAGAGGTTGTCGGTGGAGGCTCTTTTCGACGGTGCATTTTTTTAATATTTTAATAATGAGTAACCATCTTTATCATGTAGGTCGTGTCAAAAAATTATTAGTACGGGTCTGCAACTTGTGTTTGGTTAAAAAGCATATGCAGTCGTTATCCGTGGAATGCACAACCAGCCGTCCACTTGAACTCGAACGCACCTATTTCTCATTGCCATCCCATTACACCTCTTAAATTACCCAATCACCAGCACCACAAGTACCGCTGATGCTGCGGCATTAACCTCAATGTAAATTTTATTTTTAGTTACTTTCTTTTGATCCTATTCACTCCTCAATCTAGTTGGTGCTAAATACCCAAGTCAGTCATCTAGTCAAAAACAAGATTTTACTTAGATGCCATCAGATCTAAGTTTGCTCAACTAGCTGTTCATCCTCAACAAAAGGGGAGGGAGTCAGGGAGTATGTTCACAGGCCGAAACGCCCTCCACCAATATGAAAACGTTAATAACACTCGATTTTGTAATGTTAAAGTCCAAGGGAAAGATAGAGATGGAGATGAGAAGAAGGAGCAACTCTTGGATCCATTGCTAGCCCGTATTAGCTTCAACGACCACAAGAAGGTTGCTGCAACCACGCCGTCTTCTTCTGCTACTCTTCATGGGTTTATCGAACATCCTGTCTCCAAGTTCGACACTCTCGCCGGCGTCGCAATTAAATATGGTGTTGAGGTACTATTTTTTTAAAATTATTATTCGAAGACCCTTTGCTTAAGATTTTGTGTTCTTGCTACTTTTGATATCTGAAAGCAAACCCATTCGCAATCTTAAACAAATTACATTAGTTGAATGCAACTACAAGTTATAAAACGTCTCCTGTATGTAGTTTTGATGCAGCTTAATTGCAGTTTTACATCATTTCTCTTTGAGAGGGATTTAAAAAAGCGAAGGATGGGGGGAAAATGCTTTGGAAGATTAATTCTATAAGTTTGTAGACTTTATGTTATTTTTTGATGTAAGTTAACTTTAGGGGTTAATTGGAAAGTGTAATCATTTGTCTGGTTATTAGCCCTTTTCATTCAGTCAACAAATCTGTGTACCTACACCGATAACACTGGCTTCCATTACAATTAAGGTATCTTCATTTTTCTATCCCAATTGTCTTCTGATGGTGGACATGGTGTTTGAATGCTTTTTTGTTATGCCACTTGCACGTTTCTATGCATTTATTTACTTTTTTTGGTTACCCTGCATGTTTAGGTTTCTGATATAAAAAAATTGAATGGTCTGGTTACGGATCTCCAAATGTTTGCTCTCAAATCGCTTCAAATTCCACTACCCGGACGCTATCCTCCCTCACCTTGCCCGTCAAAAAGTTCGGGTTCTCTAGGGTATGGACATTCTCCTATAATTATGTTTTCCTGTAGGATTACCCATTTGTACTCTTCTGCGCGTCAACATTACTCTATTCCTGTTGAACTAATCAATTTTTATGACTGAACAATTAGAAAATATTTAAACATAAATGAGATTTCTTAGGATTCTAGTGAACTATAAATAACCATTTTAAGCATCATCCCCACTGTATGTGTTTATTCTTTATGTGAGATTTTACCGGCATTATTGTGTCATGATAATTGCCCTTAACACCTTTTGAGCTTGTAACCATGTACTATCTAGCTTTGATCATCTGCAACTGAGTGCTTGCTATTCGGATGTAGGATTGTGTAGCTGCAAGTTTTGAGTAAATAAGGAATCTAATAGTTAGTTAAAGACTATTGAAAGCTATAACTATGTTATCCTGCACTTTTTAGTCTACTTGTTGATTAATATTCTACAAGTGTGAGCATGCCTGTGTTACAAATTTGTGTTATATCTTCAATGTAGCTTCATATTCCTGCTATCTTAAATAAAATCAATACCTAGGCAACATATTTGTTGCACCCCGGTTCAGCTCTAATCATAAGTGTTGGCCAATTTTGTATTATCCATGTAGTTCTGTTTTTAAAGTCGATCACATTGGATTGGTTCATACCTTTAATTATAGTAATCTCATTAGCATGAGAGATTCATATGGAATGAATCAAATCTGGTTTGAAGGGAAGAATCACTTCAGTGAAGTGGATTTATATTATGAGCACCTTAGTTCATTATCCTCAAAACCACCAACTCAATCCAGATAGCTGAAGGAAATATATTGAATAAAGCAAAAGATTATTTGTGGCTGTGCTATGTTGTTGTGGATCAGCAGCAACAAATAGTACAACTGGATGAAGGGGAATCTGTTCAGATAGTCCCTTTTGACCTAGTCTAAAACAGATTCACTCATGGAAAAAAGAGGAAGATAGAAAAGTAGATAAGTATATATTTGAATTAGTCACAACTTTTTCTATGTTTTTTAGTTAAAATTTTATAGCCTTTTATCAGAAGTTGTTAGGAAGTGTTAAGGCTGTCAAGAGGAATTTATTTAAGCTTTTCAAAGCTGGAAATAAAGTAACCAGAATTTTACTTTTATAATTACTTTCTTTAAGAGATCGAAGTGTTCTCTCTAACGAGCTCTTGCTTCCTAACCTACCAAAATAGGTCACAAAGGAAGAAAAGCTCTTGGAAACAGCCCACTTGATAATATTTTGTAGGGTCCTATGTCCAGAAATTGGTCTAGGGCTTATAACAATTTGGTATTAGAGCCACTGGTTATGGTAGAACAACGTACTTTACAATAGCAGTTAGAAGCCTTTATGGCTATGTACCAAGAGGATCGAGCTAGGGAGAGAGAAAAAGTAGAATGAGAAAGGGCAGCCAACAAGGCCGAGCAAACTATGGTGACAGCTCAATTGGAAGAACTTTCTTGCGACCTATCTGGGGAAGAGGAAAATCATTGTAATCTGTTAGAGACCAGTTTCTCTAACAATGCATCTGCTCGCACACAGTACCAACACAGCCAACAAACGCACACACACAACCACAGAACTAACACACAGCAGTGATAGAATAAGAACAGAGATGAAATAGAGATGAATATAGATGAATATCGGTCACTATATCACTGATTCTACACAACACAGAACCTAGCTAGACTTCGAGGGCTAGCACCTCCACATTAGCTAGCTTCGAGGGCTAGCAACCTCCCAATCCCAAATTCTATATCATAACCGAATGCCTATGCCTTCCCCCTCTACCCCTTTTTATTCTCATCGTGTAACTAACTCTCACATGCTAAATTTTTTCTGGAACCTACTGGAACCTAGTCTCAACATAATCACTAGTGTCCGCAACCTAGAATGGCAAATCAAGAAGGGGGGAAATTTGGTTCCTAAGTTCTCAAAACTCAATTTTCCCTATTTTTGATGGCTCCACTGATCCCATTGGATGGTTGAGCCGATGTAAGCACTTATTTCGTCATCAACAAACTTCAAAGTAAGAAAAAGTAGGACTAGCTTCCTTCTACCTTAATGGTGATGCCCAACTGTGGTTTATCAAGCTAGAGAGGGACCAACCTCTCATGACATGGAGAATTTCAAAACCAATTGTAATTTGCGATTTGGCCCTCCCATTCGCAGCAACAAACTAGGATATCTTTCTAAACTCCAGTAAACTGGTAGTATTGATGAATACCAAAGATGATTTGAGTAACTAGCAGGTTGAGCTAGTACTGTGTCTTAAGAACAAGAAGTCAAAATTTTCATTAGCGAGTTAAAGGAGGCCATTGCTGTAGAAGTAGAGTTGTAGAATCCTCAAGATGTTACTAGTGCAATGAGTTTGGCCAAGTTATATGAAAGCAGGAGCAATCCACAAAGGGTTGAATCTGTACAGAAGGTTGTCATTGGGGGAAATCAGAGAACTTATATTAAAAGGCTTAACTGAGCAGAGATGGAAGAAAGGTGTCGAGTGGTTTTGTTTTAATTGTGATGAGCAATAAAAATTGGGACATTAGTGCAAAAATCTATTTTGGTTAGAAGGTATTGGTGAAGAAGAGGAGATTAGAGAAGAGGAAGAACCAGCAATATAGTTGCATGTTATAACAGGAATGCACAAATCTCAAACCATACAAGTGGAAGGGTTTCTCAATGATAAGCCTTTACTAATTTTAATCAACTTGGGAGGCACTCACAACCTTGTGGATGTAGCATTGGTGGAACAACTGAAAATGCCCATGGAACCTAAAGGTAGAATTGCGGGTTGCAGTTGCTAACAAAGAGAAGTTACGATGTATTGGCATATACCTTTCATTGCCCACATGGTTAGGGACTCAACTTTTTTGTTTGAATTTATATATGTTACCACTTTGTGGATATGATGGTGTTTTGGAAGTTAATTTGCTGAGAATGCTTAGCCCTAGATTTTTAAAATTTGTTGATATGCTGATGAGATTTAAATGGCAGAATCAAGAATTAATGTTAAATGGCATAAAGGACTCCACCAATATAATTGCTTGCTTATCCACTTCTTCCTTAGAATTGGGTAAGGAGATAGAAGTTAAAGAGTCCTTAATGAGTTCCAACTCATATTTAACATGCCACAAGGCATGTCCCCTTCCAGAATTTGTGACCATCATATAACTCTAAATCTGGGAGTGGGTCTCATAGCTATCCACCCCTACTGCTATCCACATATCTTGAAAAATGAAATAGAAAGGCAATGCAATGAGATGGTCAAACAAGGAATTATTTGGCCTAGTCAATCCCGTTTCTCTTCTCCCATTCTCTTGGTGAAGAAGGCTGATAATTCATGGTGATTTTGTGTTGACTACCAATCGTTAAATTTTCATATGGTGAAGAACAAATTTCCTGTACCAGTGATTGATAAATTATTATAAGTTACATGGGTGTTGTTACTTCTCAAAGTTGGACTTGCATTCAAGTTATCATCAAGTTAAAATGAGAGACGAATGTGGAAAAGACAACTTTTTGCATCCATCATTATCATTTCAAATTCTTGGTTATTCCCTTTGGTTTCCCCAATGCCCCATCCTCTTTTCAAGCCCTAATGAATTATGTATTCAAATAGTACTTGGGAAGTTTTGGTTTTCTTCAATGACATTTTAATTTACAATCGTACATGGGCAAATCACTTTCAACACGACTTGTCTTCACATTATTGAAACAACATTGTTTATATTTAAAACAGTCGAAGTGCTCGTTTGGGCAGACCTAAATTTCCTATTTGAGGCATTTAATTTTCTCCCAAGGAGCTGTAGCTGCCCCACAAAAATTTACAGCTATGATTCAATGAAGACAACTAGATATTGTTCATGCTATATGGGGATTTCTTGGACTATAGGCTATTACAGAAAATTTGTTAGCAACTACAGAACCATTGCAGCTTCTTTGATGGCCAGGTTGAAGAAAAATTCTTTCTTGGAATCCAAGTCCTCAAAGGCCTTTGAAGCTTTAAAACTCGCAGTTACATCAAACCCAGTATTGGCTCTTCTTGCCTTCAATAAGGTTTTTGTTAAAGATAGTTTTAGAGAATGTGAATTCGTAAACTTCATATAATTGTAAGAAGCAATTATATAAGGAAAGTTGATCTGAGGAATAAATAGGAAATCATATAGGTTTGACTTTTCCTAATACTCCCCTTTAAGTTGGAGCATATATATCATAGGCTACAAGCTTGTTACATATAGATTTCACGCGAGACCACTCTCTTAGGCTTTTTATCAACGTCTTCTATACCTACCTAGATCTTCCAAATACTTCCCTTTCTCACCATCAAGTTTAACATTGTTTTCATGAGACTAACAAGTAGCTTAGTTCCCAATAGATTTGTTTTCTTCAGAAAGTCAAGGGCATACTTTCTTTGAGATAGAAAAATTCCCAAGAAAAATTCCCATCTTCGACCTTGCTACTTTGATCCCAAAAAATATTTTAGTGAACCAAGGTCCTTTGTTTGAAACTTGGTTTGCAAGAACGACTTCAAATACTAGACCAAAAGAATTCTACTAGCTTTAGAGTGATGATAAAACACACATCGACGTAGACCAAACTCCATAACCATTGTATTGAAGTTCCCAAACAAAGCTCTTGGTAACTGTTTCAGATCAAATAGAGACTTGTTAAGGTAGCACACCAGAGTAGTCTCCCTTTGGGCAACGACTGGTGGTTGCTCCAGAAAAAAGTCTCCTCAAGATCACTATAAAGGAAAGCATTTTTCACGTCAAGTTGATGAGTAGGTCAATTATGTGTGGTGCCAACACTACGTCAAGTTGATGAAGAGGTCAATTATGTGTGGTACCAACACTATGTAAACACGAGCAAATGTCAACTTGGCTACAGGCAAAAAGGTCAATATAGTCCATACCATACACCTGTGTATATCCCTTAGCTACCATTCAAGCTTTTAAATGATTAACTTTGCTGTCAAGAATGACCTTAACATTGAATACCCAACAACAACCCACAATTGTCTGACCATGTGGACGAGTAACTAAGTCCTATGTATTATTAGCTTGTAGAGCCAACGTCTCTTCTTCCATGGCATGTCTCCATCCACGATGATCCAATATTTCTGAACCAGTCTTAGGTATTGGTATAGAAGACAAAAACATCATATAATGATGATAACGAGTGATAAGAGACAAAATTTGAGATAGATGTACAAGACCTTCTTCTTTTATGGAGAGCAATTAGCCAACCAAGATTATCATATGCTGGAGTTGAAGACGAAGAAGATGGTGGTGACAGGCATGAATCTTCTAGTTGTACTTCATGATGAGTGTGTTGAGTATAAACCTACAAATCAGAATGAGATAGACGTTCTAAAGAGTAGCAGTAGTGTCAGGAGTAAGCTTAATAGTGGTAGAATTAGGATCTGGGGCAACATGATTGGGAGCTGTTTGGGAAGGAGCAAAGGGAATCGGCAAACACTCATCAATGTAATTGAGATAGACTGAGCATCATAAAAAGTATGGTGTCTTCAAAGAATGTTACATTAGCAGACATAAAATAAGATTCAAAGAAGGGCAGAAACTTTTGTAACATTTTTGCAGATGAGTGTATCCAAGAAAATGCACTTTATCGCTTTTGGGTCTAATTTATCTATGCCAGGCTGAAGCTAATGAACAAAACAGATAATCAAACCCAAGGATTGATAGAAAAAGGATCTTGGCAAGGGAAGAAGTTAGAGAATGGAATTTTACTTGCCAACATAGAAGATGACATTCAATTGATAAGAAAACATGCAATGAGTACATCATCTCCCCAAAAACTTTTGGGTACATTCATGTAGATTAATAGGGTACAAGCTGTTTGACAATGTGTTGGATTTTTCTCTTAGCTACCTTATTATGTTGAGGAGTGTGTGGGCAGGAAGATTGATGTTGAATACCTTGTTGCAAATAGCTGGAGAAATGTGTGCAAACCATTTGGAAAGAAAGGAATGTTAGATGTTTTGAATCTAAGCAAAAACCTATCATAGTCCTCATCTCTGAAATCATGGACAGCGTCAATGAACTCTTATTGATGGGAGGTGCAACTTGAAGCTTCAACATTCTCTGTAATTTAACTTACCATGCACTTTAAACATATATCTTGATTAGGCAGCAATTCTACAATCCTTACGTGTAAAAGGGTACTCCTATAAGTATCTTATTTAGTTTGTAATGCAATTCTTTATTAATGAAATTCTGTTATAGGTCTTGTAGGAGGCCCAACCCCAAAAGCTAGCTTAAAGGGTGGGAGAGCTCATAAGCCTATAAACCCCACATTAGCCCCTCTTATTATCAATATAGGACAATTAGACCGTAACATTCCATCACACTTTACAGCCTGGGCACCCGTGGGCTAACTATGCACTAGCCTTTTTCTACCCCCGGATGAACACTGCAATGCCGGCGTCACCACCTATGCCCCTAAGACTCAGGGGAGTGGTGTTGGCCCTGATACTAATTGTTACAGGTCTTATGGGAGAGCCCAACCCCAAAAACTAATTTAAGGAATAAGACAGCTCATAAACCTATAAACCCCACATTAGCCTCTCTTATTACCAATGTGGGACAATTAGACCGTAAAAAATTCTTCTTTCATTTCTTAAAAAAAAAAAAAGTAGCTGGAGAATGAATTACAGAAATACTCGCTAGCATTATCACCATGAAAAATATTGATTCGAGTATTAAGCTGATTTTGAATTTTAGCACAGAAAGAATGAAAAAGTAGAGAACAATCCAGTTATTTGTATGGTAGATGGACCTTTAGTGCATGTTAATAACTATACTTCATTGACAACCATCTTTTGTTTAGATTGGTAAGCTCTGCCACTTACGCCAGAGCTAAACTCATGTTTGTATGCATTCTTGAGCTGTATTCCTTATGTTACTGGATATTGTTTATCATAGGACATTGTTTGTGATGTGATTTTCCCACTTCATTTGAGAGTTTAAGCTTCTGCATCCTAATCACCAGAGGAGTCTTGGTAGGGATGCATATTATAGCATATACAATGATAATTTAAATAACTAAATCTATCATCCAATATGTTCCTTCGAAGTTGGGAAAATTATGCAGTTTTAGCCTAAGTCTTTGAAAGCGTTCTAGTGCTCCTGTCTATATATTAAGTCTGTCTCCTGGTTAAATTTGTTACACACTGATTTCAGATTTGAGATCTACCATAAATTAAAAAAGTTGAACATATTTTGCAGGCAGAACAACTCTGAGCAGACCCCACCTCGTCGCGTGCAGGCTGATATCTTTGATTCAATCAAAACCGTGAGACCAAATTCCTCGGAGTGGAAGATTTCTGCAGCTATGAGCTCTTTACAAGGTTACTATGGGCTTAAACCAAATGTTGTAAAAAGTACACACGAGGGTTTTGAGATGGCAGTCTACAGAGAAGGGAATTCTAACTTTCTTGAAGATGCTCTTTATCAAAAATCCTCATCATCCTCCTGTCCACCATTGAGCCACAACCGGAAATCTAAGAGTTTAGTTGGTGGTCTTCTAGATGGGAATAATGGGGAACTGGTTGGTCACATATCTTTTTCTGAACCAAGAGGAGCTGACGGCAAGAGATTGTATAAGAAATCTGTCAACATGCCACTGAAATCTGAAGCCGACTCAAGTTACCACTCTCCTGAAATGTTAATTGGGGATGATACCAACAGTGGAAGTGCATTTTCAGCAATTACGGGGAAGGGCTTAGCTCTAAGATCCAAAGCAGCGAGCCGAAGTAACTTATCAGCTGAACCTGAAGCAGGTTGGGTGACTCCCATACCAATAAGTACGGGGGATTCTCTTCTAGATGATGGGTTTTCAGTGATCCGGAAGTCGTCGAGCACATCAAGCTTACCTGAACAGAATGGGACCGGATCTTCCATCCTTATGACATCCAAGTGGAGTTTGAAGCCAGATCTACAGGCCCTAACAGCTTCTGCCATTACAAGACAAATTTTTGATGGGTTACCAAGGCCAATAACTGGTCGAAGAAACAAAGCTGCGCTTGATTGATGAGCTAGCTTCCTGTCGCGTCCAATCTGCTCCTTAATTTTGGTAAAAAATCTGGTCAGCCACACTATAGCTAGCTTTCGAAGGTAAATAGAAAGAAAGGCCATCATTGTGACAATTCAATGATATACAGGTTTACCTTGTCATTTGATATAGAAAAGATTCATATTCAACTGTAAAAATCTCATTTATATTTCATTCTTGAACGCTCTATCCAGTTGTGTGTCAAGAGAAATGGATTATTAATAATGGAAGTGAGATGGCAATGGAATGCCTTCCATCAACACCAAATGTTTTAGTTCAAAGTCGAAAAACAAATTGCCCTTGCTGGGACTCTCATTGTCTTCCTTTTAAGTTGGATCAGATCAGTAACTTTAGTTATTTTGGTTCTAAAAGAGACTCTAGGTGTAGAGAAAGATATTAAAACAGTAATTTTGATTAAAAACAAAATAATGCTAAGTTTTACAGAGCATAGTAAACACTAGCAACTATGAATTCAATAGGGTTCGAATCCTTGTTTGCATGGATTAAAGTTTACGAATTAAGAATATTTCTTTATTGTTTAATGCACTATATTTTAAAACTTACATAATTGTTAAGCCTTCTAAAATATTTAATAAAGTACTAAAATTTT
>JANKOD010000001.1:6822865-6841521 GCA_026284645.1 Erythroxylum acuminatum
CGGCATCCGACACAATGTCAGATAAGTACTTGCGCTGAGAAACAAAAATCCCAGCTTCAGACCTCGCAATCTCGATACCCAAAAAATATCTCGCATAACCTAAGTCTTTGATAGTGAACTTAGAATGCAAAAACTGCTTCACCGCAATAATGTCCGCTTCATTAGTCCCTGCGACTAAAACATCATCTACATACACAAGTAGAGCAAGAAAAGAACTCCCAGAGGATTTCGTGAATAAGCAATAATCATGGGCAGATTGTGTAAAACCAAATGATAATAACTGGTTAGTAAACTCTGCATTCCACCCACGCGACGCCTGCTTCAGCCCATGGAGAGACTTTCGTAGGCGACAAACTTCACCAGGTTTTGCCTTGGTGTAACCCTCCGGTGGAGCCAAGTACACTTCCTCCTTTAAGTACCCATGAAGAAAGGCGTTGTTAATGTCGAGCTGATGGAGACACCAATCCTTCTTGGTAGCCAAAGCCAAGAAAATCTGAACGGTGACAAGTTTGGCAACCGGAGAAAAGCTGTCAAAGTAATCCACCCCTTCCTTCTGGTGATAACCCCGTGCCACGAGCCTCGCTTTTAATCGTTCAACCGTTCCATCAAGATTATACTTTACCTTATAAAAACATTTCGTACCAATAGCCTGTTTTCCGGCTGGTAAAATGGTGATCTCCCACATATCATTATCCTCCAAAGCCTTGAATTCTTGATTCATCGCCGCAACCCACTCAGGATGCAAGACGGCCTGACGATAAGTAGCTGGCTCTTTGACCTCATCAATATTCGCCAGAAAAGCCAAATAACTTGGGGAAAACTGAAAAGTCGACGTATCGGCACTGGAAATGAAATTCACATTTCCACAAACAAAATCACGCATCCATGCAGGAGGCTGCCGAGTGCGGGTACTGGTACGCAACAGAGCCCCTTGAGTCCCCACTACAGAAACTGGGTCGGTAGAATCGAGATGCGGCCCACTAACTACAGGAGCATCAGCCGGAGGAGAAGCAGAAGGAGCAGGGCAATCAGCCACAACACTATCAGAATGGTGCGACGGCAACACTTCCTGGATAGGGTCAGTAAGACGTACAAAAGGAAGAGAAGGAGAAGAATCACTCGCTGCAAGCTCCGAGGGATTGTGAAAGGGAAATTGATCTTCATAAAATACAACATCTCTAGAAATAAGAATTCTACGAGACTGTAAATCATATGCTTTATAAGCCTTTTGACCCAGAATATACCCCAAGAAAACACATTTGATGGAACAAGGAGAAAACTTATCTCGATGGGGCTGAGTATCCGTGACAAAACATAAGCATCCAAAACTCTTCAAACGCCCATAATCAGGCGGCTTCTGAAACAACACCTCAAAAGGACACTTCCAATGCAAAAGTGGAGTGGGGAGACGATTAATGATATGGGCAGCAGTGAGCATAGCCTCACCCCAGAAAGTTTTAGGTAAGCCTGCTTGAAATAAAAGAGCACGAGCAACTTGAGTCAAATGCCGATGCTTCCTCTCCACCACGCCATTCTGCTGAGGCGTATAAACATAAGTCCTCTTATGCAAAATGCCCATCCTGGCTAACATATCTTGACATGCGTGATTAACAAATTCAGATCCATTATCAGTTCGAATGCTCTTAATCTTGCAGTTAAACTGAGTGTGCAACATAAGGAAACATTTCTCAACAGTATGCGGAACTTGGTGCTTGTACTGAAGCAAAAATAACCAAGTGGCTCGACTGAAATAATCTACAACAGTTAACATATAGTGAGCTTGATTAATAACAGATGAGTTGTAAGGCCCCCAAAGATCAATGTGTAACAACTCCAGAATACCAGTGGTCTGAATAGAAGAAGTGGGAAATGAAAGGCGATGTTGCTTAGACAAATGACAAACGTCACAAATTTTATTATCTTTAGAAAAGGAAATACAAGGAATATGTTGTATTACAGGAAAAGAGGCATGGCCTAGCCTTTGATGCCACAAAGTAGCATTATTACTATAAATTACAGCAGAACAAGAAACAGAATTACAAGTATGTGAATTATCGGGTGAGTTGACAGAAGAAGAAGAAGAAGGGAGAAGAAAAGATTTTGAAGTGAGGATGTATAGACTGCCTACAACCTGACCAACAACAAGAAGGGCTTTACTCTGCTGGTCCTGTATGTAACAACAAGAAGGAAAACAAGAAACAAAAATATTAGCCTCTTTAGTAAGTTTGTTAACAGAAAGCAAATTGAATTTGAAAGAAGGAATAAGAAGAACATCTTTAAGGGTAAGAGTAGAATGTAGGGTCACATGACCAGAATAAGCAACATGTTTAAGACTATTATCAGGTAGATGAATAGGGATATGATACTGGAGTTGGGTAACATTCATCATAGATCTTGCATCAAAACACATGTGATTCGAAGCGCCACTATCAACAATCCAAACATCACTAGAATTGAGGGAATGAGCATGAAGAGTATGCTGTATTTTAGCAACTTGACCTACAAAATTCGCAAGATCAGTGACCATGTTCACATAATCGGCAGCTGGTCGTTGACCTTTAAGAATCCTGGACATCTCCTTTCGTATTAGCGAATTTACCATACTAGCAAGGCTATCATCAGTAGCTAGATTATCCACAGGTGTGACATCAGACGGTTCCTATTGCACCATATTAGCCACTTCCCCTCTCTTTTCTGCTGCTTTCTTTTCTTTCAAGGTTTTGAACCAATCGGGATATCCATGAATCTTAAAACAAGATTCTCTAGTATGACCAGCCACATTACAATGATCACAAAACCTGTCTTTCTTGTTAAATCTCTTTCTTTTTAGAACTACCACCCTTAGTATTAAAACCTTTTGCCAAAAGAGCACTGCCATCAGTAGGAGCACTGCCATAAACCATATTTACTTGTCCCTGTTTTTCCACTCGCAGAACCATAGAATATGATTTATCTATATGAGGCAAGGGCTCCAGATTCAAAATCTGACTACTTACATTATCAAAGGTTGGA
Organism: Erythroxylum acuminatum; assembly: GCA_026284645.1. NCBI lineage: Eukaryota > Viridiplantae > Streptophyta > Magnoliopsida > Malpighiales > Erythroxylaceae > Erythroxylum > Erythroxylum acuminatum. Next base: position 6,825,878 of record JANKOD010000001.1, read on the forward strand.
TTCAGACCCATTAAGAATTGCATGAGTTTGGTAGATTCCTCTCGCTCAACCAGTTGAACCGATAAAGAACAACTACATCCAAGACACCTACAGCTGGGTAACGGCAAAAGATGATTCAATTCTTCCCAACTCCGACTCATTTTGCTATAATAAGTAGTGACATAATCACTACCCTATTCCAGAGAAGAAACCTCTCTCTGCAATTGATAACGAAGAGGACCATTGTTCTCACCAAGCCTCTTTTCAATTGTATCCCACAACACCTTTGAACTAACACAATAGATGAAAGTATAGGACATCTCCTTAGCCATAGAATTCAAAAGCCATGCCTTAATCATAGAATCAACTCTCTTCCACTTCTTAAAAAGAACGGGATTCGTAGGAGCCGAAAAACTCCCATCAATAAAATAAATCTTGTCTTTAGCTTCAAGACTAGTCTTAACCACTATACTCCAGGTAAGATAATTGTTACCTGTGAGAGGAGAGGCAACAAAAGTCATGCCTGGGTGATCCGAACTCTATAAAAGCAATGGATCTCCATCAACATCACGATTCATCGCAGCAAAATGACCATCATGACCAAGACTATCAGACGAAGTAGTCATAACTGCAACGGAGCTAGATCTGTAAGCAAGCACCGTATGCGTGTACGCAACCTAATGCTCTTATACTATGTAACAAAGAGAATAGAGACGAGAACAAAGTTGAGAACTGGAAAAATGATTTTCGTATATCTCATATCAACTGTACAGTAGCTCATATACAAGCTGAAATAGAAACCGCTATTTAACTGACTACTTAACGAACTAACTAACTCCTACGCTTATTTGCTAGCTATCGTAATCATAAATACATATGGACTAGCTCGCATGAGCAGTGCAAGGGTGCCAAGGTTAAATGGAGTGAGATTGTCATTCTCCGGGAGTACGAGGGTTTAGGCATTCTCTCCTTTACTTTATTGCAACGTAGTCTGCTCATGAAGAGAATTTGGCACTTATTTGTTGACAAGGAGTCAAAGCCGAATATGTCTGTCGGCTCCGAAAAGCGATCTATGGACTGAAACAGGCTCCTTTGGCTTGGTATATGGCTCTTACTCAACATTTGTTGTCTCTTGGTTTTATGAAATCGAAATCGGATCCCTCTCTGTTCATTATGCACTCTGGACCTGTTCACCTTGTTGTTCTTGTTTATGTCGATGCATAATTGTGACAGGGAACAATGACTCGGCTGTCACTCGGATCATTGCTTCTCTTGCACAACGCTTCTCGATTAAAGACTTGGGTAGTCTGCATTACTTTCTCGGCATCGAAGTTGTCCGAACATCTCATGGCATCTCCTTGTCCCAAGCTGGTTATATTAATGATTTACTGCAAGCAGAGAATATGCATGAGTGCAACGCTGCTGCCACACCCATGAGCAGCTCCTCTTCCCTGAAATTGGTTGATGGTTCGGTCGCTTGTGATGCTACACGGTTTCGCCAGGTGCTCGACAAATTGCAATACCTCTCTCTCACACGGCCGGACATTAGTTACTCTGTTAATAAGTTGTCACAGTCCATGCATTCGCCGACTGAGTTGCATTGGAAAGCACTTAAACGAGTGCTACGATATCTTCGCGGTACTTGTCACTACGGCTTGCATCTGCAAAAGGAGTGTAATCGCACCTTGTCCATGTATTCTGATGCTAATTGGGCCGGAGACGTAGATGACAGACACTCTACCTCCGGACATATTATCTTCTTTGGCAACAATCCGATAGGTTGGACGTAAAAAAACAGCAAACGGTAGCGCGCTCTTCGACTGAAGTTGAGTTCAAAGCTGTTGCGAATGCTGTCTCTGAGGTAGTTTAGGTGCAAAACCTGCTTCATGAGCTGCGTATAACTCTTCCTCGACCTCCTACAATCCTCTGTGATAAAGTTGGTGTGTTATACTTGAGTCACAATCCAGCAATTCACACTCGAATGAAGCACGCTGCTGTTGACTTTCACTACGTTCGTAACAAGGTCTTGCAACAACAGCTTAGTGTGGTTCATGTTACTGCTCGTGACCAGCTCACTGATACACTCACCAAACCGTTGCCAAAATCATTGTTCATTCATAATCTATCCAAGCTTGGTGTTGTTTCAACTACCAAGCTTGAGGGGGGCATGTAGGTGATACACATGCACGTGTATTGCTCAACTATATTGACCTTGCCAATATGGTTGCTCTGATTAAGGATTGATTCTAGGCATTTATTAGCTACAAAATAGGAAGTTTAAATTTAATATCCTTAGTTGTAAGATAGAGTTAGATTTCGTGTACAATTGTATATTAACTCTTGTATGTTGCAAACTGACAATACAATTCTTCTTCCATTCAACTACTTTCATAAAGGCGTTGTGGGTCAAATGGATGCAAGTCTACCGTCTTCGGGGCCATAGTTTCTAGACTCTTCAAATGCGGTATGACTACTCCTGGGTATTTAAAAGTCTCCTGAGTATGCGGTCCTTGATTTATCCTGTTATTCGACATCGACTTGGGAATGGTGAGGACACCTTTTTTTGGTTTGACAATTGGCATGTGCGTAGTCCTTTATGGGATCAATCCGACCTTCTGGGGGTCCGAAGCCGGGTACTCAAAGCTGCCTCGCTGGCGTGGGTTGTAGGGGAGGGGGATCGTCTGCTTCGGAGTAGACTTGGTCCCATTTTTGCCCCTATTCTGTGCGGTATTACTCTGAACACCTCACCGGATACGCTGAGTTGGGCTGCTACTCCTGATGGCCTCTTCTCAACCTCTTCAGCACGTGGTCTGGGGATGGAGTTGAGGGAGAAAGTGCCTTGGGCTGATATAGTTTGGCGGCAGGTATTATGTCCCAAATCTGCTTTCTTTTTGTGGCTTGCTATTAAAAATAGGTTGCGTACTAAGAGCGATGGTTTGGGACTTTTGATCCTACGTGTGTGTTGTGCAAAATTGTGAATGAAAGTAGGAATCACTTGTTTTTTGAATGTGCGTATTCTAAAGCCGTGTGGAGTAGGATAGTGCACTTGATAGGCACTTTGAATGCTGTTTATGATTGGAGTGATGTTTTGCAAGAGGTCATTACTCAATCCAAACCAAGGAGGAGAGATGGCTTCATTATTAAAGCCTCGTTTCAGATAGCTCTTTACCATATTTGGCGGGAGAGGAACAAGCGCATTTACTAGCAGGTTGAGCAGAGTAAGTATGTGCTTGCGGACTGTATTATTAATTTGATTCGGGAGGCTCTCCTTGTTTATAGGATGCAGGATTCTCTACGTCCAGCAATGAGGTTGCGCTGGTTTTTGTGATGTTTTTTTTGTGGTTGGCTTGTTTTGAGCTAAGTGGTTGGTCTGGTTTGTACTGATGCAGGGCCGGTCCTATACTTTTATGGGCCTCGGGTAAAATTAATTTTTTTTATAAAATGGGCCCCATCTCAGAAAAAAAAATTTTGGCTAAGAAATTTTAGTTTAGAGAGGGGGCTTGGGGCTCCCTCTCATAAAGGGCCCTGGACAAAATTAAATTTTTTTTTAAAATGGGCCCCTTCTTATAAAAAATTTTTTTTTGGCAGCTAAGAAATTTTAGTTTAGAGAGGAGGCTTGGGGCCCCCTCTCATTGAGGGCCCTGGGCGGGCGCCCTGCTCGCCCCTGCCCAGGGCCGGCCCTGATTGCTATACCAGACTACCAGTACTAGTATACCCATTTCCAAAATCCATATCACAAATACAAATTTGTAACTTCAATTTCAATTCTTCAACAATACACCTTTGGCAGAATTAACTTCAAGTCTTCATCAATCACAAATTCACAACACAAAACCTTTTGAGCAGCTTCAACTTCAACTTCCTTCCATTCAGGTCAACACAGCAGCATACAGCATACACAATTTTTACTTCAATTTTCAACCCAACATCAACAGAAATATAATACAACCAATTCAGAAACACAAGCAATCCCAATAAGGTAATACCATCGACATTCAACAATAAGAATCATAAATTTATCATCCAACTTTCAGAAATCTATCATCCAACACAATAAAAAATTAAATCAAGTAGTAAAAACACGATAAATGACAGAAAAACACACACCTAAAAGACCCTTCAGTGGTGCAATTGGTGGTTTGGTGGGGCGGCGGTGTGGTGTGTGGTGGTGCCTGGTGCGGTGTGCAGTGTGCGGTAGTGCGGTGGACCTCAGCTGCGACGGTGATGACTGTAGCAGGCGGTGGCGTCTTCAGGCAGCGTGGAAAAAGGTTAAAGATGGGCTGATGAAGACGACGAGGCGAGCCTAAGACCATAGGAGAGGAGGAGCCCAGGGAGGACAGGGGGGCGATTTTAGTTTTAGGCTTAGAAAAATTTTAATTTGGAAATTGATCCCTAGCCTTTTTATTTTTTACGGAACCGTCCAGAATTATCCAGTATTGTCGGTACTGGCTAGTACCGACCAAAAATAGCCGGTACAGATCAGAATTTTTCTCTGGTACCAACATCGATCCCATATCCCTATCTAGCCAGTTAGCTTCTAGGATTTAACTATTAATTAAGAATTCAAGGAATATCTCACAACTTTCCACTTTGACTTGAATTCTCCAACTTCTAACCAAAAATCACTCTCTACCACACCTACTCCTAAGGGCTTTAAGTTATGTTAGCATTTACCAATTTCAAGCTATGCTTGAACTTTTCTGCTAGTACTGGCTTTATGAACATATCTATTGGGTTCTTAGCTGTAGCTATCTTTTGTATGAAAGCAACTTATCCTTAATGAAATCTCATATAAAGCTCAACATGACCATTAATATGATTTAATCTCTTTTGATACTTATTTTTTTAGTCAAGCTTAATGCATTATATCACTGTAAGTAGCAAAGTTTTGCATGTCCACACCTAAATTTTCAACTAAACCATACAGTCTTATACCTTCTTTAACCCCTTTTGTCAATGACAGCGTCGAAGTCACAGCGAGAAGCAACCAACATATGGATCCACACGACAACGCACCGTTCGGCCAAAACCTGGCAGAACCAACATGTATTTCACTTTTATGGAAGATAAAGCAATTTTTTTTTACTAACCACATATTCAAAGAGGATAAAGATATAACATCTTAGTGATCTCCTTTTCAATAAATCTCTGACATAATTAGAATTTGCCTAGCTAAAAAATATCACTAGTTTATCACCAAAATCATTAAAAAAAAGGCAAATATTGCTCATACCTTTTAATTATTATAAAATCCACTTAACAGCTAGCCAATGAGCTTCTCCAAGATTACTCATAAACTTATTGAACTAATAACATGTGGAAGATTTATATTTGTGCAAACCATTGCATATATCCAACCCCCAATTACACTCAAATGAGGAACTTGATTCATGCATTCCTTCTTTGTGTTTGAACTAGGTAATGCACCAACAACAAATTTAAAATGTGTTGTGAAGGCAGTGTAAACTGAATTTGACTTATTCATTAAAAAGGTTTGCAGCATGTTTTCAATGTACTTTTATTGTAATAGGTACACAAGGTTAACTCTCCTATATGTTTAAATCTATATCCTAATATTTTTTATATTATGAAATTTTTAATCTCTCTCTCACCAAGTGACTCACCTGTACATACCATAGTAATATCTTCCTTTTGGCTTAAGTATTGAGAAATAGCCATTGATCTTACTATTGTCTTTCCTATTAAGATATATATGTCATACTGTAATTTTCTTTTCGTGATAGTCAATAAACCCTTTTCCAACTTAAGTTGTCCATTATCATCAAAAAAAATAAATAAAACTCTTTTATTCCAAAAGCAACTATAAACATAATATTTTTTAAAACTTTAGAACATATTAAACATCCAATGTTCTAACAATTCTATCATACTTTTTGATTTATATTGAACCACTGCCTTTGAATACACACTCTTCATAGTTACCTAATATGATAATATCATTCCATTCTTTAAAAAATAGTACTGATGTCAATGAGTGTCATCCACTAATTTACAAAATCATAATTACTCATAGTCAAAATAGCATTACCTATTTCATCCTCTTCATTAGGAATCCATCAGACTACAACAACACTTACTTTTCATTCAATCTTTTTTTTTTCTCTTTTCCCTTCTCCCTTCATCAATGTGGATAGTCCCTTTTAAAATGACTTTTCTCTTATAGTTAAAGCATCAAACATATTTAGCGTTCTATTTGGATCGTAATTTACTCATATTTTCATAATCGCTTTCCCTATTCCTTTGTCTGCTAATAACTAAACCTACATTTGATCCACATCTATATGTACCTAAAATCTTTTTCATCGATTTCCTAAACTACAGATGATCCTTCAAATTATTAACAGAAATAGTGTCGATAATATGTAACATGGTTTCACCAAAATTGTCATATGATTTGGGTAACAAGCACAAAAAAGGATTATGTTTGATCCTCATCTTCAATTTTAATCCCAATAACTTATAAATCTAAGATGATTTGATTTAATTTATTAATATGATCTTTCATCTCTGTACTTTATATCATCATTAAGGTATACAAATGGTGCATTTGATATAAATGATATTAAGTTATTTGTTGGTACTTACTTTCAATTCATTCTTATAATGAAGCAGCAGCAGTTTTATTAATAACCTTTCTCACCACCTCATCACCAAAACTTAGTAGTATTGCATTGTACGTCTTTGATAGAATCTCTTCCTCCTCCTCTAATGTGCCTAAATTCTCTAACAATTTTCTTCTACTTTCAATGCTATTACTTGTATTTAATGAACAAGAACCACTCTCATCTTTACCTTCCATAGAATCCATTAAATTTCTCAATATTGAACTTATAAAGAGACATCTTGATAGCAAAATCTCAGCATTGATATATCAGGATTGTTACAAGTTTAGCTAGAGAATACATTTAGGTTTGTAAATCTTAATCTTAATACAAGAAAAATATTAACTGAATTTTATTTGTCTATGTAAAAGTTAAAAGTCAACATGCAATTAGTTTGTTTTTAGTTAGCTTAATTAGCTTTGATCTTGATGAGAAATTTTTAGAAATAAGTAAGGTTCGAAGTACTTTCCCCATAAGCTATAGCTTTTGGGACTAGTGGTATCAGAGCTCCAAGTTACAGCCTGGTAACTACCCCACGTCGTGAGTTTGATTCCTAGAAAAATGGGAGTCACTCATCGGTCTAGGTTACGCCGCTATCCGCGGAAGCGTGGTGGAAATAAGTAAGGTTTGAAGTACTTCCCCTACAAGCTATAGCTTTTGGGACCAGTAGTATTAGAGATCCAGGTTACGACTTGGTAACTGCCCCACGTCGTGAGTTCGATTCCTAGAAAAGCAGGAGTCGCTCATCGGTTTAGGTTACGCTGCTATTCGCGAAAGCGTAGTGGAAATAAGTAAAGTTCGAAGCACTTCTCCCACAAGCTATAACTTTTGGGACCATATATTTTCGAAGCTATACAAATGGTAGCTCCTGTATTTATATAAGCATTAAGTTTTTTATTTGGAATAATCACTTGAATAAAAGTTATATTCAGATTCAGTTGTTGATTATAAAGTTTGGAGGTCATATTAATATAATGAAGAAATTGTTGAATCTGTTTCATATTCTGATTCTATAGGTTCTAAATTATATTTTAATGTTGAATTTAAAATATTAATTTTTTCTTTATATTTATTTTGGTTTCTTTTTGGCAAGTGTTTGCATAATGACTTTCTTCTTTACATAACCAATATCTACATTTTTTTTTCTTATTTTGAGGGCAATATTTCTTTTTTGGTTTATATTATCTATAAGCCTTTTTCTAAAAAACTTTTTATAAGGTTTAAATGGAACTTTTTTTTTGTGTTTTTGGAATATTTTTGCCATTTATATTTATTATATTTGGTTTGTTTTCTTTGTTTACGTAGAAAATTCACATTCATATTATCGCAGAACCTCTGGTTAATTTTTCTTTTCTCTACTAATATCTAGTCTCAGTAGAGCAATAATTAAGAATAATTTAAAGATAACATATATATATATATGTAATATGAATCTTATAATTATAATCTCATCGTAATTTTATCTTTTATATTTGTCTCACGAATTTTAGCGTATATAATAAAGAATACTTTTAAATAATTATGTAACTAAATAAGATCAGCGTAAAGATATAAACTAACAAATTGACTATAAGGAGAATGGTTTTGAGAGGCAACGAACGGCGGCGGAAGATGATCCCCATGCGGTGGCTATGGATGAAAGCCTCCCCAGAATCCTTAGTATCCTAAATGTTGACGATCCTAAAAAACACCTGGTACTACTGAGAAACCGTCTTTGTCTTCACAAATACTAAATGTTTTTAAGTTAATATTAGCACAATTTAGCTTAGATAAATGATGTTTTAAACTAAAATCTTATTTTATGATGAGAAACAAGCAATGATAGTTGACTTTCCTACACTTGAAATTTTGATCCAATCCAAGCACTATAGTCGTCTAACGTAAAACCGCCGATTTGCATGGCGTCCGAAATTCCACCACCAGATCTTGCACATCACAGCAGAAAAGACTTAACCAACAGGTTTAATAAAGGTGCCCCTAAAGTTCAATATTTTCTAATTGTTGGTCCTTCTCAGGAATCGTTGTCAATTGGCATTTAACAGTTCTGAATTAAGCACTATTCTGAATACATCAACCAAAACCTTTTCATGCACATTATATTTGCTCCTCCACAGACACAGAGGAGTGGCGGGGGAAATTTGACCACACATCAGCCCATGTCCTATGTCCATCAGTTACAGACTTCACGACTAATGCTGCTTCTTCGACATTAACACGGATTTGATCTTTACTATCCCTCTCTCGAATCGTCACAGAAGATGGTGAATCAACTGTTATCGCAAAGGGGACACCAAGTTCATCCGTTCTTGCATAGCGTTTCCCAATTGAAGTGCCTGCAACCATCATTGGCATAAACAAATTAGCAAACTGTTAAAACAGAAATACAACAGCATTAATAGCCACGAATTCAGAAACTTGCTCATTAACTTTCCCCTGGCCACTAAGAATTAGAATAGTCATAATATTCCACCTGTAATATCAATCTTATGCGAGATTCCAGCAGCCGTCAATGACTTCGAAATGATCTTGGCAACTTCCTCATACTGTTGATTCTGGACAAGTGGGAAAACTGTGCATTTAATTGGTGCAACCAGGGGAGGGAAACGGAAAACATTTAGCTGTTCATCCCCAGCTTTACTGGGTCTCATGTAGAAAGAGTGTTCGTAGAGGCAATAAATTATCCTTCCAATGCCAAAAGATGGTTCAATTACTGATGGTGTGAAAACTCGCTGGTGTTCCTTCTTCTTTTCCTTTGAAATTGAGACCATGTTCTTTGTGATGGACACATTTTTCCCCAGAGTGCAGACATAAAAATCTACCTCTCCCTTGGATTGCAAAGATGCCTTCATTTCCAGAGCTTCTTTTTCCTTCATAGCCTAATAAATAAAAAGGAAAATTATGAATCAAACCTACACAAAAGTTTTCAAATGATGAGGGGTCAGTGAATTCCACTTTTTACCTCCAAAGCCTCAACAACCATTTTCTGGCTACCCTTGAATGCAAGTCCCAACTCTTTCTTCACTGGCGCTATAACCAATTTCTGAAATCATAAAATATCAGGTTAACCACTGGCAACCACAAGCAAATTAAAATGACATTGTATAGTCAGGATGCACATATGAGTTGACTATCACGATGCAGCCACCGGTATGGACATTTTTTATTTTTTGTCAAATATGTCTAGAAGTAGCAATCAAAATGAGCATGATTAGTATAAAACATACCTCCACTTCCCTAGGTTCTGAGAACCTTTCATGGGCCACAAGAGGAACTCCACTTTTTTCCTGTTCAACAAGTTCAACAATCAATTCATGTTTACTGTTACAGGACACAGCTTTACTAATAAAGTATGCTGCAAGACATGTCATACGATACATAGGTACTAAAGGGAATATGTTTTTCAAAAGTAGACATGTTTGTAGTCGGCAAACCTTGCTATCTCACTATTCTTGTCATAGGGTATCTAGCATTCAAAGAATATAGGTCAGTTTCATACAAAATAATAGATGTAATATTCCAAACAGGTTCTCACCGAATGAGCACGCAAGTCATAGGCAGATCTATCTGCAATACCAACACACTCAATCCAGCCATAGGAACACTTAATCTCAGCATCCCAACAGTCTGCAGCATAGTGTGCCATTTCATTTGCAAGATGCTGGCGAAAACGTAGCCGATCTTTGTCTATACCAAGACTGGTCAGGAAGAGATATACTCTCCCAATGAAATAGCCAAGAGTTTCATTGTTGACAATCCCCTGAATGTCACGAGAGCATGGCGATATACAGGAGCATGTAGATAAATCCAAACTTCATAACTAACTGATCAAAACTTACGTTTGAAACTGCTTTACCAAGCTGAATTTTCTTTGCAGACTGACCAGACATTTGCTCTTCCCTGGGAAACATGAGGAATTCCAGATCCACAACTTCAGTGTATTTTGGGTGAGATTTGTCTTCAGGATCAACAAAGTGCTCAATTTCTGCTAAGGTGAATTCACGAACTCTCAGAAGGCCTTGGCGAGGAGAGATCTGTAGGTATAGAACCTTGTTAGAACAGAAGCCTCACAATATCTCTCACAAGCATACCATACACATTATTTGCAAGCACCAACAAGGACATGAATGCCGTTAAAACAACCTTAAGCATCAATAATAAAAGCCATTATATAAACGATCAACAAGGCAATGCCAATGATGGGAATAGGACTTAGTTTCAGAGATATGTCTACTGTTCATGCGTACATTGTCAAACCTCCTATTTATTGCTTTTACAGTCTGCTTTGCTTTGTTATTTTCTTTAATGGTCCATTTATGTATTATTTTTATATAATTGCCAGTTTCATTGACAGGAGCTAAATTGTTACAGAGTTCTTATAAGGTTTCTCTACTAGGTTTGAGTTTTTGCAGTATTAGGAGTACGTGGGTAAATATATGATTCTTTTCCCAGGATATCTGGATTACCTATTTGGTAATTGTGATGCTTCTTTCTAAAGTACTTAAAGAGTTATTCCTAAAATCCTAGAAATGATTTCTACATACCTATTGGTGTGATATTAACACTTTGCTCACTCCAAACCTAGGAATGATTTCTATAACTATCCTTTTCCTTTTACTTCTTCAATACGACAGTCCACCAAACCTAAACACTATTTGCAATATAGCAGCCCTAATTTACATCATATGCGTGTTACGTTAACATTTTCTATGTCATGACTACATCACTGAAACCTTACCTGAATGCAATAGACTAGTACATCACCCAAACCTTACTAGAATGTAATAGACTAATCATCACTACATCAACCAAACCTTACCTGAATGCGGCTTGTATAAACAAATGGATAAGCACAATTAAGAAATAACAAAACATCAGCGTGTGCATAAGCGCTTGAAATCCAAAAGTAAACAATAAACCTCATTTCTGAATGCTTGGCCAATCTGGGCAGCAGCAAAAGGAAGCTTGTTCCCATTGTAATAGTACAAATCTTTAAAATTAACAAATATGCCTTGTGCTGTTTCAGGGCGCATGTACCTGTAGTGGGATTAATGAGAACCAAACTGACATAGGAGGATTCTATGGACTCTATAGTGAGAATAATTGGTTCAATAGCAAACTTACGAAATACACTTACCCAGGACTCAAACCAGAAGGACCAATCGATGTCTGAAACATCAAGTTGAATGGGTAAGGATCAGATAGAGGATTCTTTGTGTCTGGAGCAGTAATGCCATACTCCTTGATTTTTGCACCAAGCTGTTCAGCTGACAGATCATCCAAGATGGCAAGCACATGTTTCAGTTCTGCAGTCTTCTCTGAAGTGATGCTGAAATCCTTTTGAAGTTTCTCATTACAGTAATCCTTAAGCAAGTGATCAGCTCGGAAGCAAGTCCCTGTTTTCTCATCCTTTACCATAAGGTCCGTAAATTTCTCCACATGACCAGATGCTTTGAGAACAATCTCGGGAGTCACGCATGGGCAGTCAACCTCTAGCATATTCTCCTCCAGAACAAAGTGCTGCAAACAAATGCAGAAGTTAACTCTAAACAGTCTAATCGAACTCAATCACTCAGTTAACCCAAAAACAAAACAGCGAAGGATAAATATGTACCTGACGCCAGAAAGCAAGAACATTGGCCTTCACGGCACAGCCGGGAGGCCCATAATCGTATAGCCCGGCAACACCCCTATAGATCTTGAAAGACGGAATGTAGAACAAACGGCGCTCGAGAGTGTTGGCCAGGGTCTGACGGAATGCCTCTCCATTGATGGGACCGTCAACGCCCGAACCAGCGAGTGCAGCCCGAAGCTGCTTCTCGATGGATGACTTCTCCAGCTTCAATTCATTTAGGATCTGAATTGCAGCGTCGATGTCGGGCTTCGAAGACTTGGCGGCTTTCAGTGCACGGACTGCATTGCTTTGGGAGTCGAGGGACGACTGCTTCTGGGCGAGGGCTCTCCGGAGCGAATCCTCATTTGCGTCCATCAATGAAGAGTAAGCTCTGAAGGAGTGTATAAACGAAGATAATTGAGCGTTGCGTAGAGAGGATAACCTGTTGGCGATAGAGGATGAGGAAATGAGAGTGGAGAAAACTCGCATGCGAGCCCCTGCCAAATGGACTCGTAGATTTTGGTAACACTAGGGTTTTAGAGGACTGGTGTTTCGATGCCTCCTAGATTTTTCTCCGTAGAAATCCTATTTTTCCATTGACAGTTCCTATTATGTTTCCACAACTAATTTGACGACGTTTTAATAACCGATACAGAGATGTCGACTTTGCTCTTGCCTAAGCTAAGCTAGTGTGGTCGGGTCGGCTAAATTGGTTCTCCTAAGCTCAGCACCGAGTTCAGATAACGACGGCCCGACGCCTATGGCCCGATCGGCCCAGCGAGCGTTAGATTCTCATGCAGATACGATGACTCACGTAAACTTAAACCTAACGGCATTCACAGGTATATAAGGTACTATTTGGCTGAAATTCAGGTACGAAAATTCAACCCTGCTCCTCTTTGTTTACAGCAGCCAGAACTCCACAAGAATATTAACTTGAGCATCGGAGGGGCCTCCCGGGGAACAACCCCCGGCGTGCCTTTTTGTTTGTTTTGCAGGTGATTGATCATCTGAATTACGTAAAGCTATGGATCAGAACAATGACAATCTGGTCCGACAGAATCCTGCAGAACCATTTGGCGCCCACCGTGGGGCCCGACATTAGGGCACCACGTCTAGAAACACACAGGTTAGCCAAGCGGCAGCATCCAATCCTGACGTCTTGCGATGCAACGGATGGGTTTGCAACAATCCGTTGCCCATCCACAACCGAACCTAGATTCTCACATGCACTCTCCACGTCCGAGCGATCAGCCGCAGCCTCACGATCAAAATCGAGAGGAACATAGCACCGCCCTGGAAGACGGCGCGGAGGTCAATTCACGTCCCAATTCCCAGCGCCCTCCGGATGCAGATCAACCCGCCCAACCACAAGCGCTCTTCACCAAACAACAGTTAGAGGAGGCGGCTGATCTATTGATCCGTCAGGTTCTGCAATCTCGGCCAGAACAACCGCAGAACCCCACTCGGCATATCAGTCTGCCACCCGCCCACCATTCGACTGGAGCCCTAGAGCGAATCGTGGATGATCGCGTTAATTTGGCCATGAGCTCCCGCCCGGGCCGAGTGTCCACACAATATAGCTCTCCCTTCATCCTGGAAATCCTGGATAGCCTCCCTGCACCCGGCACTAAGATACCGACTCCCGAGAAATACATCGGAAAGACCGACCCCCTGGACTACCTACAGCATTTTCAATCGATGATGAACCTGCACTGTGTCCCTGATGCAATTCAGTGCAAAGCGTTCTGCACTGCTTTCCAAGAAGGAGCCCGAAGGTGGTTTAATAGCTTACCCCCGTGTTGCATCACCCGCTTCGAGGATTTCAGGCTGTTGTTTCTCAATCAGTTCGCTACCAGTAAGCGGCCCCAAAAAACGGCTTTGGAGGTGATGCAGTTGACCCAGGGAAGGAACGAGAGTTTACGGGAGTTCATTACCCGGTTCAACAATGAAGCTGTAGAGGTCCCCGACCTCACCTGCTCATCCATGTTAGCCGCCCTTATGAATAACACAAGAGATGAGGAATTTAAGAAGTCATTGGCTTTGGACCAGCCCCGATCTATTCAGGAGATTAGGAACCGAGCGGATAAATATATTCAGCTGGAAGAAGTATTGAAAAATACGAAGCGTAGAGCAGACGATCGAGAGCCGAGCGGTAGAGCTGAAGATTCAAACAAACGGCAGAGGGATAGATCTAGCTGGAGGAGGCCAATCGACCGACAGGATCTACGGCGTGAGTCTTTTACCCCCCTCAACAGGCGATATGCAGAGGTGTTGGAGGTCATGAGAGCTGAAGGCGAACCCTTCAGAGAACCCAATGCAATGAGAGCCCCCCGAGATACAAGAAATCCCTCGTTTTATTGTCGTTTTCATAGAGATGTCGGTCATGATACGGAGCATTGTTGGGACTTAAAGAGAGAAATTGAGCTCCTTATCCAAAGAGGGAGGTTGCGTCGATTCCTACAGCACGAAAACAATGTCGATCGAGATAACGAAGGTAGGACCGACCGGTCCGAGAATGGGCAAAGGTCTTGGGGACAGAATGACAGGAACGGTACGGGACGTCAGCACAGAAATGTTGATGATCGACGAGATACAAGGGCACAGCTTAGGGCGAGAGGAGATATAGATACCAAGGGACAAGATGACTGGAAATTCACGAGCGTGCCTAATACGCGCGGTGCATGCCCAGCGCCCAATAAGCGTAGACCTTTATTATAGATTGATAGAACATAGACACCACGTGCCAGAATAGAAACGGAGTTCAATATTCTAATTTAAACTAGCTTCCGGAAGCTCAGTTCCTTAAAAGCTCCGATGCCGAAACACCTTCGCTGTCCATCAGGTCGATATCCGCACCGTGAGCCATAAGTTGGTTGATTGCTTGATTGACTGAGCCATCTCTATCCGTGTCCGTGGTCTTGAGAAGTTTCAGCAAAGCCGTATCTCCAGCATTCGTTGCCGCATTCACATCACTACCAGCAGCAATAAGTTCTTCGATCCCAGCTAAACGGGAAAGTCCTGCATTTGGTAGTTGATATGGGTTCAGCATGAAAGAAACAAGCGCGAGTAGAGGGGTTTCGCCTCGCTTGTTGCGAGACTGAACGCTAGCGCCTGCTTTGAGAAGAGTTGCGAGGACAGCTGGAGTACAGAAGCGAGAAGCAAGATGGACTGAGACATTAGCTTCTTTGGCTCCAAAAAAGGGAAATGCTTACGAGGCGTGTCGCCTTCCGAACAGCGCGAGGTAGGCGACTCATTAGCCCCGGCGTTGATTTGGGCGCCATGATCTAGCAGCAGGTGAATAGTCTTAGTTGAAATACCTGGCTTAAGGCATGCGCTCATCAATGGCGTTAAGCCGTCCCGGTTTCGGCTGTCTGGATTGAGGCCGGACTCGAGAATGAAACGCACAATCTCAAACCGGTTCATCTCGG
>JANKOD010000001.1:6867037-6881070 GCA_026284645.1 Erythroxylum acuminatum
CTCTTTACCATGGATAGGCTGAATTTTATCTATATTCCTTAAACTTCCAGGTTTTCTAAAACTCATCTTGTGTCACTATATCATCTTTTCTTCGAATGTGAATTATCTTCAGTGTATGGGCTATCTTATCCTTATGAAACTTTTCCACCAATAAGACTAATCACAATGATATCCTTAACTGGTTAAGCAGTATTAAGATGTCAAATATAGGGAACAAACCAATTTATATATCTATCTTTGGATTCTCCATATGTACTATATGGAAGGAGAGAAACACCAGAGTGTTCCATGGATCTAAAAGATCTATGGAGTTAGTTACTTCAGACCTGATTACATGGATTAGAGAGTTTTTAATGGTCAGTGATGTTTACATATATTATAGCCTTTCATTAGCAGCTTCCTTGAGAATGTTACCAAAAGCAAGGATGTGACAAGTTAGATGATACAATTTGTAGTTATGACTATCCAAGACTTATAGGATAAAAAACTTAATCCTCTTTGCCCTTTCACTTATTTAACCTCTTTTATGTAGAGACGAAGAACTAAGTATATGGTAGGCAATGATCTGTCATTGTTTAGATATCATTAAGATGATGTTATAGAGTAACGAGGAAAAGATGAAGTATTAGAAAGAAAAAGATTAAGAGTCAAACATACACATAATTTGAAGTAAAATGTGAGATGCTAGGAAAATTTTCACTTAGTTCTAATAATTATCATAAAATGATAAATCCAACAAAATACAATGTTAGAGTGGATCCAAAGAAAATTGGGCCTCCAGGTCCCTCTATTTGTTTTGCTTACATCCAACCCCTATTGGTAAAAAGCATGGTTCGTTGAAGAGAAAAGCAAGAATATCGAATCCCAAAACCAAACACCAAGAGAGTGAGACTGAGAGGAGAGACGGGGACGGAGTTTCGGAAACAAAAGGGGAAATGGGATGGAGAGGGCAACTTTCGCAGCATCTTAAGGAACTTCGTATTCTGCTGTGCCAAACTTCACCTTCAAGTTCTTCTGCTAGGTTTCTTCTTTTTTAATTAAGCCTGTGTTGTTTAGTTTTACTTCCATTCTGTCTTTTAATTGGAACGAAAATTGAATGACAGAGCTTTCGTGGAGAAAAATTACAAGGATCTAAAGACTCTCAACCCCAAACTCCCAATTTTGATCCGTGAAGCCAATGGGATTGAGCCTCAGTTATGGGCTCGATATGGTAATTTAGTCTCATCTCCTATTCTTATCTTCAGTTTAAACAATACCCATCAAATGCTAAGCTGTTCCTTTCAAGCATTTTTGTTTTCCGACTTCTTTTCATTGTTTTCTTTCTCTTAGATGCAAATTGTTGTGCACAAGACGGATCAGATTCTTATTGGACACTGGCCTCACTCTTCTTCCATTTATTGTCTCATAAACGGAAGCAAAGAAAAGTTTTACAATTCATGAAGGCTTTGTCATTTATTACATGCTACTGCTCGTAAATTAGAGCTCTGCTTACCTTTATTTTTTCCACTAGGCTTTTTGTTTGCTCGTGGATCGTACTGACTTCAATTTCCTGGGTTCAGATAGTAGTGGGGCTTAATGGTGCTTGTTTACAGGATTTTAGAATTTATAGTTCAGGCGTCATTAAGGACTTCCATGTAGTGGTGTAGCCCATATAGTGGCAGAACCATATGATGTCAATTGCAAAGCTGTATTTGGATCCTTGATCATGTTTGCCAGAATTTCTCCATTCTTTTAAACTTCTCGTGTCCATCCTATATGCACTTGACCTGAGCTTGGAAGTATATACTTGATGTGATTGACTCTTTTCTGGCGTGCTGATTACTTGTGCTCTATCTTTTTCCAACTAAACATTCTGGTTGGTGTGGCTTTAACATGGTCTCTTTGTTCAAGTATTGATTTGCTTCACTACTGCTCATATTGAATAGTCTCCAAAAGGACAGTTGAAGCTTCACTCAGGTTATTGATAAAAGAACTAAAATATTGTTCCTTTTTGTTTGGAAGGAGAGTATGTAGCTTGATTGTAAACAGATTTCGCAATTCATTAAACCTTGTGGTAGTAACGAGAGTATTATGCTTGGTTTTCTGCAGATATGGGTGTTGAGAGAGGTATTAAACTGAACGGGTTATCTGAAACACAAATTTCTAAGGCCCTTGAAGATCTTGTTAAAGTTGGAGCAGCACTTAAAGCTTGATTATCATTATTCTCCTTGTGAAATAAACGGATGACTATTTCGCCATCACTTTGATTTTCTTGTTGGCTGAAAGTTGAATGCTGGGTATTTGGTCTTTCAGGGATTATGCGGTTTGCATAAAAGATATTTCTTTATCAGTGATACACTGACATGCATTAGATTTGGCCGGCCCTCTGATTTGCAGTATTTGTTATTGACCTTTATTGTCTTTCTGTTATGTCAAAACTTTTATCCTTTTGTAACATACCACTTTCTTAGAGTTTTAGGTGATCGGAGCGGTTGTGTTTGAAGCTATTACGCTACCTTCAAGGGTGAATAATAGGCAAGAGTTCTTCCTTCTCATTTTATACTCCAGGTTGTGAAGCTGCTTGTCATAAGTTTGTCTTGGGAAAATACGGATGCTGGAACCCCAAGTGTCAAGGGTATTCCGGAGGCGTTTTTTATAATTTCTTTAACCTTTGCACAATTGCACTAGCTGGGATTATGACTTTCTGTTTCGGAGTTCAAAGGTTGATGATGTTGTACGCAATTTTGGTTGAATTTGAGACATAACACAGTGGGTCTTTGAAATGGCTGGCTGTTGAATATGAGAGGAGAATGAGCCTGTATAAAAAGATTGAGATCGCCTGCGGTTGTCAAATTCCATTTGCTGGATTTAGCGGGAAGAAGTTATCTAAGGATCAAAAAACTAGAATAAGAGGTTATTGACGAGTTTGATGAATGGTGATGATGTCAGTCACTTGTGCACTTTGAGATAGGTTTTGAACTGGAATTAACGGAAGTGAGGTCCAATTTACAGAGACCGGAAGTCTTTCTACCGACTTGTAGTGGCCGAAAGAGGCTAAAATTGGACCTTAAACCAGCATGAACATGTTTGGCATTTATGAAAAATGTGATGTATAGGTAAGTTTTTCTAATTTGTATGATCATACGAAGAAATCACTCTAGCTCTCATCGATAATCAAGTTAAGCTTTTGTACCATCTAGAATTATCAAATTTAGAAGCATGGACTCTGGCATCGTTTACCACAATACCTTTGGAGCTTAAGAACCCCACTGTGAAATGTCTCGGGCTTCGACATTTACTTCTTTTGGACCCGATTCCAGCCTTATTCAGAAGCACCTTTAGGTTGAGTACTGCTTGATGATGATCTACGTGCGTTGTCCTATATCATACTTGTCATGTACACTAACATCAACACAGGCTTTTTATTCATGCACGAGGCATGGGTCGTACAATAATAGCTGAAGCTGAGTATCAGCTTTGTTCACAAACCCAAAAAGAAAAATCAATTTGCTCCTAGTTTTCGCCCCAAACGGACCATGCACATCACGCTTTTACAAACGAACGTTCTAATGAACCTGTGGTTACCCTGGTCTGGTCACAATATTAAGATGAGGTTTGTGGGTGATTTATAGATTTTCAATTGAGTTTTAGCTATTTGGATGAAAGAAATAAAAGGACCGAATAAGTTCGATCAACCACTTTCATCACCCGTTGAAAAAGTGCTCACACTTTTTAAATTCATTACTCTATGTTTTTCTCGCACATTTCCTTTTAAACGAACAAATGTATTCATACAATGGTCAATTCAAGTATACTCATAATGCAATTACATTATTTCATAACTAAGTTGAGCAACAATCCTAACACTATATAATCAATCTAACACACTTTTACAACTTTTTCATCAAATGCTTTCATGCACCTTTAAATGTAACACAACAATCCTAGCATTCACATGTACTGAATTAAGTCATATCATAAGCAATCTTTAATTGTTCATATCAAAGAGCAATCCAAACATTATTTGTCTCATAACAGAATGTAATTCATCAGTACATAACATTCTTGCATCAAAACAAAACATATAAGTATTAGACCAGAACATCATTACTTCAGAAGAGAATGTACAAATCTCAGAACAAGATATAATTGTGTCAGAATAGAACAGAACTTGTATCAAATCAAAATATATCTTGTATCAAATCAGAACTTATCTTGAATCACATCAGAACTTACCTTGTATCAGATCATAATATATATCAAAACATAAAACAAGTTAGCCTGTTAGTCCTTTTTATAGAAGTGGGTAACGGGACCAAAACAGACGATACCTATAATTAGTATCTCAAAAACAGAAGAGACTTAAGTCTGAAACAGAAGACACTGAAGTGTCTAAGATCAGAAGACACAAGAGTGTCAAGTACAAAAGACACCGAAGTGTCTAGATATAGAAGACACCTTAGTGTCTAGTTACAGAAGCAGCTGCAGGCCTTTCTAGGCATGCCTATTTACCCATGACTAGGACTTGGCAGTATTAAAAACAAAACATTTCGGATTTCAGAATCACATGTAAGTGATGTAGTGCATAATATATGACTTAATTCCATTTTGCTCAAATTTAACATATTCATTCACATTTGATCAAAATTAACATGCCTTATAAGCATAAATATTTGCAATAATGCACCAGTGAATACATTAAGTAATTACACATTACATGTATTCACAAAAGTTCCCAATTCACAAATATTTATAACTAACACATTACTCTTGTTCTTTAAATCACATAAGCATTCATAAGTAAACTTCATTCCTTTAACAACTTAAGTTCCAAAATTAGATACTTTGTTATCAAATAACACCTTCCTTAAGTTATTACTTTAATTAATAATCCAAACTTTATTCAACCTTTAATTAACTAATTCCACATTAAACTAGGTTCATTTTACACCTTAATTAAGTCCATTACACCATTAAAAAGTGCCTTAACCTTATATAGTCCAACAAATGTACAAAACTAACCTTTTTCCCTTTTAAAGCATTTTCCACGACTGTGGGAAGGTGCCATACAAATCCCACGATCACTCACCCATGACCTTCATTTTGTTTCCAAATTTAACTCCTTTATACTCCATCCAACACACCTTCACTAAAGTCCATCAATTTCGCTTCAATTTTACGTTATTCATGCTTCAATCCCTTATCAAATTCATGTCCAAATCTAATTCAAAAATCATTCATTAGGCAACTCACAAATCATTATCTTTCATACGTCAAAACCAAAACAGAATTTTTCATACAAGGATCAATTTTCCAGCACTCATTTATCATCATCATAACACACATTCCATGCCAAGTTTAGAATTCCCTTACATGTTTAACTTCAAATTTTAACTCCAAAGAACCAAAAAATCTAGCACTTCCAAGCAACCAACACACATCCAAGATCAAGGTGCAAATTTTAGCACCAAAAAGACAACATAAAAGATAACAAGATCTAGCTTCCTTGATGCAACATCTTGCAAAGATGTCAAGTGATGATGATCCAAATTGAAGAAAATCCAGGAGTTTTGTGAGAGTAAGAGAGAGTTTTGGTGGAGAGGAGCAAAGGATAGTGAAAATGCAGCAGAAACATCAAATGGGTTGGAGTGATTCAGCACTTGTTTAGTGCTAGGTGTCATAAATTTGAAAGGGCACATGTCTTTCAATGAATCAACCTACATGCCACACATAGAAGTGAGCCACTTGTCCTCCATTTAAGCTACCAATGTCACAATTCTATTAGGTCATTTATCACTCAACCAATATTGCCAAATGTTATTTAATCTATAGGCTTAGTCGTACTAATTTTCATGTTCCAACTTATCTTACCACTTGATAATTTTCCTAGTCCAAATGTACATTTTTAACACATCAATTTTCTAATGGTATCAATTAATTCCAAGTTACTAATCATGGTCCATCAAACTAAGATTCAAGACATATATAATTCACAATCATATCACAATTTCAAAACCTATCACATTTACTTTCATGAAATGTAATATTTCAACTAGGGTATAATTTGGGACCTTACAATTTATGTTTTAAAAAATTAAAAATTTTAAAAATTAACAAGAATTGGAGCATAACATCTGGAGAGATAAAAATTTCCTACCATAAAAATAACAAAACAACCTCAAAGATTGTCGTAGCTAGCTACCATACATAATAAAACTACAATGTTTTTTATGAAAAATTAAAAAATTTGATTGATAATAAAAATGAGAAGACCAAATTTTGGAGAGATTAACTTTCCTGCATCAAATAAGCCAAGAAAACGACAATATTGTAAGTACATATTGATACAAATAAAAACAAGCTATAAAGACAGTGTTGCATTGGAAAAGGGTCACCATCTTGAATGACAACATTGTTACTTAAGACGAGACGACAATGTTGCAAGCAAGAAGGTACACAGACTTGGCACTGTTTTCAAAAGGGTTTTAAAAATCACCCCCATTTGCCCGCTATTTTGTGATTCACTCAATTAAGGTTCATAAACCATTTTGAACGACAACATTGTTACTTGAGACGATAACATTGGTGTGTTTCATGTTAGTGAAATCATCAGCAAATTTGAGAAGAAGGGTTTCTCTCTTAAAGATACTTCCTTTGTCCTATTATGAATTGATTTGTAGGATTGTGATTAGGTCAGAATTATTGCATTGCCAAGGTTATTTTCTGAGGAGAAATTGGTATCTGTTGTTTCATTCAGGTGTGAAGATGATCACTGTAGAACCTGCTTTTGTTGGGAGGCACTTTTAGAATTGGTCTGCCAAGCCATTCTTTAATGAACTTGTTGACTATGTCATCTCTTGTCTTGTTGTTTCCATGATTTGGGAGGGAAAGAATGTTGTTACTACTAGCTGTAAGATTATCGGTGCGACAAACCTTTCAGACTCTACTCCCAAAACCATTCACGGTGACTTTGCTATTGAGATTGGAAGGTAAATGAAACTTTTTCATCAAAGATTGTGGATGATGACCATTAGAATTTTTAGTCTAATGAGAGATAGACCCTACCACATATGTTTAAGTTTCAGAGCCACCTTATTCTCTATGGGTTAAAGCCCCCAACCAAGATCTTATCATAGATGGACAAGAATATGACTCTTCAAGAACTCTTAACTATTGTGCCTTAAATTTCTCCCATTCTTCTCCATCAATCGTACAGGTATGGTAGAGTTAAACACAGAGTTGAACTTTGGAAAGTTCCACGTAGGTGCCTCTTATTCTAGGCTTTGATTTTCTGCATTTTTATCATATTTAAATGCAAAACAAATTGTTGCATATTTTTATATCTATATGTGTTTCTAGTTTTCTCATCTAGTGGCGATGGTTTCCCTACACTGGTTGGTACTAGTTATTTGAAAAATTAGAAAAACTTAGAGGAGATTTCAAGCGACATAGTAGATGGGGAGGTGTTGCAACTTGATAATGCTGGAGTTTCTTTCTTGCTCTCTATTCACTATATTTATGCATTTATATATAGGTCAGTGCTTTCACCGATTGCTTGAGCATTCATTTTTAATGATTTATGTCTCGATTATTGAAATCATGCTATGACAATGTGTAATTAAGGTGATTCTACTTCATATTGAGAGTTAGACTTTATTACTGACATTTAAGTAATCGTAGTAAGTTTTACCCTTTAAATGCAATCTTTTTTCCACTTTAAGGGTCCTCGTATGGTTCATGATGTTTTTTGACATGCAAAAGAGAATGATCCTACAATTATTTTCATTGATGAGGTTAATGCTATTTCCAAGGTTTGATGCTCAAATTAGTGTTGACAGAGAAGTTCAACATATTTTGAAAGAACTCCTTAATCGGGTATTTTTTTAGGAGATCTTGTAATTAGTCTTATGGAAATGTATATCTGCTCTAAAGATGGTTTACACCTAAATTAAACTAAGGTAATATAAGAGATATTTTGATGAACTAAGTTGTCTGAAAATTATTGAATATCTAGTTTGTTAAGTCTTAAGTCTATTTAGTCATTTTACTTATGCAGTCAATTTCTACTTTCCTTATTGAAATGTACTTTAGATGGATGATTTCGACCAGACTGTTAATGATATCGTCATAATGGCAACTAATAAAACAAATGCTTTAGACTCTACACTCTACGTCCTGGAAGGCTGGATAGGAAAATTGAATTTCCTTTGCCTGATAGAAGAAAAAAAAAGTGTTTTCTAAGTAAACTTTCTTTTACATGACCTATGAATTTATCTTCTCGGAAGAAGAAAATCTTTTGTCCCATTATCATGCAAGATTCTTTTCTATAGATAAATTGACAGTTAAATGAAATTATTAATTTTCTTTGTACAAGGTTACACTTTTAAAATGAATATAAGTGATGAGATTGAATTGGAAGACTTTGTCTCTCGGCCTAATAAAATTAGTGCTACTGAGGTTAGTTGGGTTTCGCTTCATATTGTGTAGTAGTTGTGTGAGTACTGTATGTGGTTATCAATTGTTGTGTGAGTCTTGTATGTGGTTATCAATCTTTCTATTAGTTAATGTGAACAGTGTGAGAAAAGCTACATCATTTTCTTTAGTTTTTGATACTAATACATTAGCTTGCAAAAAGCATGTGGCCTGAACAAAAATGAAGCATGCACCTCTTATATTTATCTTGTTGAATATTTGTCTGCAATGATTCTCGGAATTCAATTTTAACGCCCAGTGCTCAATATATCCACCTTAATATCTCATATTGAATATAATATCGTCCTCATCATAACTGGATATCTAATCACAGATTGCAACTATCTGTCAAGAAGTAGTAATGCATGCAGTACAAAAGAACAGGTACATTATACTTCCAAAAGACTTTGAGAAAGGTTACAGAGCAATGTGAAGAAGCCTGACACCGACATCAAATTCTACAAATGAAGAAGAGTTGTTGAAGCACATGTAATTTTTCTTGTAATTGTTGAGGATTGTAGAATTCGCTTTTGTATTTTGTAATAATAAAAGCACATTAATTTGCTTTTGTATTTTAAATATGTTAAATGTTGAATTTTTTAAGTCCTTATGGACTATATATTTTATATATAATCAATTTTTTGTTGTTTATCTTTGATAATCCGTACGCAGTTAAGAAGTACATTAATATCTATATATTGCTTTTAATGTATATATGAATGTAGCCTACATAATGACAAGAGTTTGCTTTTAAGTTAAATATTATTAGTAACAAAAGAACAAATTGTTTCTTTTATTGTTACAAATTGTTGCCAAAAAAAGTCACTTTGTTATCTTATTTTATTTAGCATTGTTGCCTAAAAAGACTAAATTGTTGTAATATCTATTTAACATTATTGCTATAGTTTGAAACTAATGTGTTGCCTTAGTAAAAACTTAAAGAAACATTTTGTATTTGTTTCCTAATAAAAAATTATCACCTTATACTTATAACAGTGCCATTTTTTATAGCGATATGAATTATGTTGCGTTCATAAAAAAACAACAATAATTATACTTATTGATATGGTTTTGTCTGTTATTTAAAACACTTTTTTCCATAGTGTGTGATTTTACATATTATCCATTAAAATGTGATGATAGTGATTGTAAGAGGAAAGAGTGGGTAAAAGTTGCCAAGTGTTACTCATGATTGGCCCACATCATCCATATGATGTACTGAACTCTTTAAGTCTTAATATCACATCCTGTTGCGTTATAAGGCTAATGCATTCAAAATGAATCACCTTAGATTGTAAACAAGAGTTTATAAGTTGTTTCTATAGCCCATAATCATGTGGACATATTAAAGTAACTAGCAGGGCGTACTTGGAATTTACTTCATTAGCCCAGACACATTTATGTTTTAAATAGATATCACTAGCCGTAGTTGGTGATGTGTTATACCTTTAAGTCTTGATAGCAATATTGTGCAGGTATTGGTGAGCCTTGACTAATGTTTGATACTCTAGGTGACAGAATAAGGCAAGAACTTACGAGTGGGTAAGGAAAATAGATATTGTCAATGAGTTGGCATGCATTGGTGCTCTTTGACCAAATGTAAGATTCAGATGTGACTTTAAAAGATAACTTGAGATGAACCTTAGGTTGAAAGTTAGCTAAATCAAATGCATGAGGAAAACAAGTGATAATTCTAAGAACTTAATGTAAGCTCAAATAGATAGACCATGCTTGGCATAATCTGACGTATCTTAAGGAAGAATATAGTTATAACTTTGAAATTTCTACTAATATAAGAAATTAGGGTCAATCACAAAAGATTCAATTTTAGATATCAGATATAGGAATTAATAAAAAATGTAGAAGATCATACATATGAATAAATCAAGGTACGAATTATGAGAGTTGCATAGAATCCTAGAGTTAGAACCATATAAATCTTCTAAGCTAGAGTTAAATTTAACAATGAAATTTCTAGAAAGAGTTAATGCATTCTTAAAAGTTTTGATTATAGAGAACTTTTAATTAATCAACTTAAGGATATGTGCTATTTATCTTGAAAAAGAATATAGTTATGACTTTAAAATTTTTACCAGTCCAAGAAATTAAGATAAATTCAATCATAGAAAAGATTTTAAGGGAATTTTACATCTAGATCTTCATATTCAATTGCTTGTTTTATTATTGTCTATTGCTTTAATATGTTATCTCTAATTTGTTATTTTAGTTATGTTAATTTTTATTTTCAAAATCTACCATTCATTTCACTGGATTAGACAATAGAAAAAATGTTAGTATTATTAGTTGTAGTCCTCATAGGATTTATAGTTGTAATTTGTATTATTTGTTATAGTCCTCATGGGATTGACAGTCGTACTTATAAATGCATGTTTACAAGTACCTTAGGTGTATGAATTGAGTGTTTATATTTTGATTGATGTGTATATTCAATTCAAAGTATTGAAACATAAAAGAAATATTTTAGTATGTTGACACAATTTGAATGATAACATTGATTCCATAAGATTCAATGCCATTGTACAATCATTGCATGTTGCATGAATGTGTGCTTATATGTTTTTT
The DNA here is from genome assembly GCA_026284645.1 of Erythroxylum acuminatum. Classification (NCBI taxonomy): domain Eukaryota; kingdom Viridiplantae; phylum Streptophyta; class Magnoliopsida; order Malpighiales; family Erythroxylaceae; genus Erythroxylum; species Erythroxylum acuminatum. Next base: position 6,878,072 of record JANKOD010000001.1, read on the forward strand.
GTGTTTTTTTTTTGCTTGAGGACAAGAAAAATTTTAAGTGTGGGGATATTGATAGGTTTAGTTTATACTATGTTTTCCGAAGTATTTTATTACGTTTTTAGGTGTTTATTAGATGATTATCATATGTATAGGCTTATAATTATGTTAATTTGAGTTTTTGTTTATATTAAAAGTGTTTGTGTGGTTTAGAGAATGATTTCAATCTTAATTTTATGTTTCATGAGGTGTTTAATTTGTTTGTTAGTGATGGAAATCAAATAATTAAAGAACAAGAAAGATGGAAGATACTTGAAGGTTGTCCCGTTCGTGCATGAGCAGCATGATCGTGACTGGCATGTATGGGGTTGCATGGCCTCTATCACGATCATTCCTCATGGAGCATGATTGTGACAAAGAGGAAACTCCCAAGAGTACGATTGTGACCCCTATGTCATGATCATGATAGACACTTTCCAAGCGTGAGTTTTGTCATCTGTTTTAGGGTTTGGGGTATTTTTGGAAGCCATCAAAGTGAAAAAAAAACCCTAATTACACCCCAAGACCCTAATACACTATTTAAGGACTTTAAACACACCAAAAAATGCAGCAATCGATACCAAAAAGTGGATCAAACGTGGGAGATCAAAAAGAGCATCCAAGAATTCTAGCTTTCCATATTAAGAATTACATAATTTTTCTTCTTTTCTTTTAGTTATTTCATCAATCTTGATGTGTGATATCTAAATTCCAAGATGTTTAGCATGTTTATGAGGTTCTAAATTTTAGATTATGATTTATTCTGGATTTAGTTTTTGACTTTGATTATTATTGATTTCAATACATATTCTAGTGTTTGTGATAATTGTGTATGCTTATACTTAACAATAAATTGAGAGAGTGAGTCAAAAGTAATCAAATTAGATTGCGCAACGAGAGTTAGAAGTTTAATAGTCTCTCAATTATCAAATTAACAATCATTCAAAGAGATATCTTGTTTGAGAACTTAATTATCTATTAGATAGCTTCATATCTAATTGAAAACATTAGGGAAAGTTTTATGAATCGAGAGGTTACAAATATGGAATTTTTAGATTCAATTAGGGTTAATTGATTTGGTCTTAAGAGAGAGTAATTAATACCTTAGGAAATCGAGGATCAAACACATAATTGGATAAAAAATAGTTAAGGAAAAAAAAGGAAAGAATAAGTCCTAAATACTCTATCCTGATTAAAACCCTAATATAATTGGCAACTGACTTCTTATTTGCTTTGTTTTATTATTTGTTTCAATTTCTATTATTACTTTTATATTCAAATCAATTTCTTATTACCTTAGATACAGTTAGGTTCAAACTTATTCTTGCATAATCCTCGTGAGAATGATAACCTTATATATTACAAGATAAGATCTGTATACTTACAGTGTATTGAGAGATTTATTAGATATAAAACTTGCTCAATAAGTTTTGGCCTGACATGCTCCAACATTGATAAGTTCTCGAACTTGCTGGGCTAAGTTGGTCTGCTCTAACACCTCCCAATCTATACATCTACCTATCCCAAACTTCTTGTTCTTAAACCTCTAGAATTGCTTCTTATGAACTCTAACATTAAAATGCAGCATCTCTTGTCATGTCGGTGTATGAGCAACAGTCTCTTGCACTGGTGGTATGCGAGCTTCACACCCTTCACCTCTTTGTCTTTTCCTTAGTGCCTCCTTTGCCTTTCATTGTTGCACTATTTTTGTTCTTCTTATCATTGTACCTACAACGAAATAAAATGTGAGAAAATAACGAATATCAATCCAAAAAATAAAATTCCCCATATTTAATTCATACACCCACTATGGTATGCAGTTGCTAAAAAGCACACAATTAAAAATTAATTTAAACTAAAAATAATGAAATTAACTAAATAATTAGAAAATTAAACTAATGGAAAAAAATTAATAACACAATTAAAAATAAAATTAATCTAATTTTGTGATTACTAATGCAATTCTTAAAATTCAAAGTTAAAATAAACAATTAACCATATACTACTTACACAATTAAAACCTTAATCATGCACAATGCGAAATTGGTATGAAATTAAACTAATAAACACTAACTAATTACTAGAAAAACAACAAATTATGCCTACTCAGTTTATAGCTGACCTATGACATGTCACACAAATTTCAGGAAACTCTAAAATATAATTTTGTTTGTTATGATATTTATTTATATAGTGAAAATAATAAAACATAAAATGAAATTACATATAAATTGGGGACAGAACATCTTAGATAACCAATACATAACTAATAATGGCTGCATTGCCCCTGATTAGTGTACTGCACATTTTTGTTTCTTGTTCATTTAGATTGATCAGTTGGTATTTTTGTCGTATGAAGCTTGATCTGTCATCTCTTGTCTTTGAATTAGACACCGAAAGGTGTAAAGCTGTGTAGCGCTTCAATAGAATGCATAGGATTGAGATGGGAAAGATTTGTAAGGCTTTCAAATATTTTTTAGAATTAAAAGGCAAAGTAACAAAACTTCAATATTGATTTTTTTATTTAATTTAATGTAACAAAAATAAACATGACAAGATTCTTAATTTTCTACATACGGAATTATGGACCAATTTTATAAAATTCTATTGGCCTGAAATATTGATGAGGTTTTAAAGAAATGATTTTATGAATTTTATAGAAACCTCAATTTTGATATTAACATTTTTTTCAAAAAAAAGGGAGTTAAATATTTAATCACTTGTACTTTTGATTATTTAAAGAATTCCAAAATTAAATATTGACCATAGCTATTATTTTAGGAGTAATGACCCAAAAAGTCTTAAAAGCCTTATAAATCTTTCTTATGTCAATCCTCCAATTCGGGGAGCTGATCCTCTGGCCTAGGTACTCTATACCTAGCCTGTGTCAGAGGATCTCAGCCTCCAGTTCGATCTTTTTTAGCAGCTTGGAATTAAGATTCCATCATCAGTCAATTGAATGATCCACTTTTCCATCCCCCGAA
>JANKOD010000001.1:6893055-6908062 GCA_026284645.1 Erythroxylum acuminatum
GTGATTGATTCTTGCTTTTTCATAAATCGGTAATAGACTGAGAGGGTGAACTGATGAAAAATAAATAAATTGCGCTAACGATAGTTAGGTAATTTAATAAAACGAGGAATCAATCAAATTGGTAATTGTGTGACGAGAAATCTCACATAGATTTTGGTGGTCTAGAGGAAAACTTCAGATCTAATTAGGGTTTGGATAAATTGTGAATTGAGAAATTGCAATTTTCTATAATCTGATTAGAGTTTATAATTTAAGGCTTTTGGTTATAACTCGAGAGAGAGTAACCATTCCTAGGATAGTCTAGGACCAATAATCCGATATTTTATAATTAATTAGGTTAGTATTGAAGATAGATAAAAATTTCTCCTTTCTCTCAATTGGTAGTTCCTTAGGTTGATTCTTGGTGGTGCATTACAATTTGCTGATTTGTTAATATTTTTTGATTTATTCTTAAGTTGAATTGGTTGATTGAAGGGATTGATTCAATTACGTTATTGTTTTAGCTTAGTTACAGTTGAATTTCTGCAATTTATTTTGGCCTTAGAGTTTAGGATTAGATTAACCCTCCTCGTGGGATCAGCACCTTAGATTTTACGCGAACAACCCATATGCTTATCTAATATCAAGGTTAAAATATTAAAACTACACATATCGGAAAACCATAATCAGGTGTTTGGTGCCGTTGCCAGGGAGGCGATTAGTTTAGTTCTATAGTTTAAGGCGTTTACAATAAGATCACATCTCCACCATAAATAGGTAAACTAGAAATGAAAATCAAAAGACCTTATTTCTAAAAGGGTATAATGAAGCTTAGGTAAAGGTACATTAAGGATAATTAAAAAGGTAACATATTGAAGGAAATTCACATAAACAAGATTACATAAAACTTGTTTTTTCATAGCGTAGGTCCTTCAAACTGTGTGTTTCCTCACCTGAAACAATAGTGAACTTAATAGCCTCAATAAACAACAAATCTGGAAGTACCTCATCATAGAAAGGAAGGTTGTTTTTTTAGATCTCCTGGAAACTAAAATAAAAGATTGTAATCTTGGTACCAATCTTTAGTTTCTAAAGAAGAATTCAAACTATATTTGCAATCATCAACATCATTATCATGGGAGAATCATAGTAGCCTTTAATCCATATGTCATTCAAGTTATTGTCACATTTTCTTACGATCAAATCATCCGTCTTAATTGCACCTTTACCTCTTCGCCCTTGTCTTTAACAATTTCCACAATATATGCTACTAATTATACTTTTCAAAGAGTGAAACTTTGGAATGATCTAAAAGGGATGCAAATAGGAATTTAGTGTACTTAGCTACTTTTGTGAGACTTAAATGTATCACGAACTTTCAAGAGGTTGAAGGAAGAAAACTGACTATGAGACCACTAAGAAATGAGCTCAACTTTATCACTACTCTTAGGAATCACAAATTTAAACTATAGTGATCAGTTCTTTGTTTAAAGCAATAGATAAAATGAAGATTGAATTATTAGGAAAAGCTTGATAAAGCTTTGGTAAACCATTGATGAATGAGCAAATACCCCTTTTCATGCTTGTTTTAGTACCTCAATATGCTTTAGTCATTCCATCATTAAGGTCTCAGGTAATGCATCTTCCAAACCTATTAAAGCATCCTTAAGATTTTTATAATTTTTTAACTTTGCTTGAGGGATTTAAGAGGATTATTATTAAAGGTTTGCAAGTCAAAGTTGATAGATACAAAGCTTTTCAAGATACTCAACTATAATTCATTTCCTAATACTTCAGTTAATATTAAAGTTTATTATACTCTCTTTATAAAATCCACTTTAAGTGCTATAAGAATCCTTTTGATACGTCACTCAAAACTATAAAAGCATAAGGCCTTATAAAACTATATTCAAGCCTTTGAAAAACACAATTCCTTGCCAATGCAAAAATCAAAACTTTATTGCTTAGAGAGGGTGATTAAAATACCAAGTTCTTTTCGATCTACCAAGTATGAGTCATAATAAGATTTATGTTCTCACAAATGACCTTGGGAAGCTTTTTTATGATTAAAAGGAGCTTAAATCCTTCTCTTTTAACCATTTCAACAAGCTTTTAGGTGTAGCCTCAAACTATTCCTCTTCTGTGTAGGAGCTTAATTACCTCATTAGTACAAGTCTTGACTCCTCTCAAGCTAAGCTTTTAACTAGACCTTTCAATATAGTAATGTTCATTCTTCCCTCTTTAGCCTTAACCCCAACAAACCCCTTTTGGGTCTTGATAGATTTAATGTATTATTCTTCCAAAAAGCTTATAGGTTAACCCATGAACTCTTTTCTACAACTTTGTTGGAGTTCTTTGAAAGTAATAAAATGCTCAACGAACATAGTAAGACTTATATATGTGTAGTTCTCGAAAAGATAAATTTGCATCCTTATATGACTATAGACTTATTTCCTATTGCACCAAGGTTTATATATTTCTAAATTGATTGTTCAAAGATTGAAGAATGTCCTAAAACTTCTAAAAAATCCCTATCAGTCTGCATTCATTCAAGGTAGAACTATTGGAGATAATATTCTCCTTATTCAATAATCTTTAAGTATTACAACACCAAAACTTACAATTATAAGTTGAACTTTTAAAGTTGATTTTACTAAAGCCTCTAATTCTCTGGATTGGAATCTTATCAACAATTGTATTTTTGCTTTTGTCTACCCTAATTTTTTTGTTAATTGGATACAAGCTTGCATTACCTCAACTCCATTTCATGTCCTAATGAATAAGGAGCCAACTAAGCTATTGCAAGGAGACAAAGGTCTTAAGCAAGGTGACTCTTTATCCCCTTACCTATTCACTCTTTCAATTGAAGTTTTTACTAAGCTAACTGCTGGAAATGTAGAGATGAGTGGAAGATTTAGGTATCACTACAAATGCAATTGTCATAAAATATTCAATATGGCCTTTACTGATGATTTGCTCATATTTTATGGGGTTGATGCTCACTCTTTTGGCATCTTTATGGATTCTCTTAGCTAATTTTTCAAGTCTCTCTATAAATTTAAACAAAAGCGTGTTTTATGTGTCAGTTGGAGTTCAATAAATTGATTCTCTCTACAATATTTTAAGACTCCCACTTCAGCAAGCTCCCTTTAAATATTTAGAACTTTCAATCACAACAAAAACATAATCTTTCAGAGCTTTTACCTATACATGATTCAATCAAAAATAGGATCAGTTATTGACAAAAATAAATCTTTATCCTATACAACAACACTCCAACTTATCTTTTAGTTTTAAACAAGCTACAAATATATTTAAGTTCTCATGTGGTCCTTTCCAAAAGCCTTGTCAAGGATATGGAGAAGATTCTAAAAAAAATTCATGGTCAGGAGATATTGGGAAGTCCTCATCTGTCAAAGTGAAATGGGATAACTTGTGTTGTCCTTAAGTTTGAAGGAGGATTATGTATATTGTTTCTATTAGAGTTATGAATTAGTGCTAATCACCAAAAGGATATGAAGATTATTCAGTGATAAAGAGGTAATTTAATGGATGCATGTCTACTACTTAAATGACAGGGCTTTTGTGAAAATGATACCTAGCAAGAAGCAATAATTAATTTTAGATCAAATGCATAAGTTAAGGAACTTTATCTGTTAATAATTCAAATACTTGATAAGAAATGGCTTAAATACCAAAACTTAAATAGAGCTCTATAAGACCTAAGATCCTTGAGAATGTCAGGGTACAAGAAATTATTTAAAAAAAAGGGAATAGAGTTGTATGAAGATTGTCTTGGCTTGAAGCTATCTTGCCAAATTACAAACTTAATCCTTCATCCTTAGATTCCATAAGCTGGTAGGAAGATAATTCTAAGAGGTCCACTTACAAATCAAACTTAGAGATATTTAGGAGGCCTTGCTATAAGATCAACCGATCTAAACTAGTTTAGTCTAGGTATACCTCTCCAAAAACCTATCTATTTTTGGTTAACAAATATGCAAAGACTAAAAACAAGAGATAATATCAAAGGTTTTCAGATCTCACTTGTCACCTCGAATCCATTAATCACTTGTTCTTTCACTATCAATTCTCTAAATCTTTGTTATGCTCAATTCTCCAACTATTTGGTTATGCATGCTATTAGGTGTAATAAAGTGGGCAAGGAAGCAGCTAAAAGTCTTACACCCTAACCTCTTCAAAATTATAGATGGCAATGAGTCAACCCACAGGCCGATCTTACTAATTTTTTAAAATTAAAATATAAAATATCATCTTTTTTTAATTGAATATAGGCCTGAGTTGCCCAGGCCCTGATTGCTCAAGGCCTAATTCTTCTAAGCAACATGATATCCTTTTGATTAAAAAAGTTTGGCCTCAAATCGATCTCGGCTTGATTTGGCCTACATGTTGGCCCATTAAAAACAAATAAATTTAGATCGATGAGTCAACTCATCGCCATCCTTATTCAAAATAACCTTGAGCTATTGCATTTACACTCTTTGTGAAAGGAACCCAGGAATTCATCCGAGGAAAATTTTTAAATAGCCTTAAATTTATTTCCAATACTCAGTTGAATTATATAAATTATAATTTTCTCTACTACCTATGACAAAGCTAGTTCTTATATTAGACCTAATTGAAACCTACTAGATTCTTAAACTAAAGTTTCTCAATAATATCCTTAATCCCAAACTGAAGTTACTCTCTTAGCTTTATGAATCCAGCAAGTGCTATTATTTTAGTCTCTTTTGTTTACTTGGTAGCTATTTGTTGGCTGAACTTTTTCTTTCATTGCTTCCTAAGTTGGAGGATGAATCCTTTTTGTAAACTTGGTAAAGCCTTGGCTTCTTTTTATTCTTAATTCAATCCAACTTTAAAACATAAAGTCCTAACAATGTCTCTGTCTTTAAAGCATTTTAACTTCTAATCCTAAATCAAATTAGTATTGCAATCATACAGTTGTTGCTTGAAAATTCAGAACATTATACATTGAAAACGTGCTTTTGAAAGTAAGAAAAATAAGCATATTAACACATTAAAATATGTTTTAGCATATTATATGAGCATTACTTGCAACAATATTACATCTTTAAAGGATTCCAAATTTTAATTGTCAATTATATATCAAAAGAATTTTCCTTGGGGAATAAATTGCACTACTTCCCCCTCTTAAGCATGTTTGTATACGAATTCTTGTCCAGTAACACCAAGTTTACCAAGTATTTATATCAGGAATCTAATCCAGTATATGATCATCCACATCTACAAAATTTGTGCTGTTAGAAAACTGCAGCAACATGCTTACAATCTGATCGCCTTTTACATATTACTTGAATCTGGTTCAATACGTGATTGCAATCCATTACGTATCATCATCTGTGCATAGAACTCAGCATGCTCCTGACAACAACATTAATTTTTATGGTGATACAAGGTGTATTTGAATAATGAAGATGATAATGATTTTAACAGCAAACAGTGGAACAAAATAAATAAGCTATAAGTTAAGGATGCAATCCAGAGGTTATTTTAGAGTGCCATTAAAACACCGAAAGCACAACAATTGTTTGATAAATATAGTTAAAAAGTTGAAGGACGTCATTGCCTAGTAACAGATGTCGCTTAAAATGTCAGAAATGTAAGCATGTCATTCAAACGATGCCATAAATTCATACCTTAACAGCCACAATGACAACGGCCACACCATTTTGGCAGGATTCATGAAATAGCCTTCTAGCTTCATCAGGCGTTACAGATGGAACAACACGAGGAACCACCTTAGCAACTGCAATCAGAAGTTGTTAAAAAAAAACAAAACAATGAGGCATAATTTTCCAATTTCACATTCAATATCAAGAAAAGACAGATAAAGCAACAAGAACTGTCTTCTCTATTTAGCTGAGGAAGAGTTTATTTTTGAACACATATAGACTCAACTTCTATTGTTGAGAGCTTTAAAGCCCATTTGTTGAGAGGATTATAATTACATAATTGAAAAATACTTGACTGCAAGAAGAGAATTACCATTAAAGGCATTCACAAATTTTAGAAGGATCCAACGTTTTGATATATAAACTCTCAAATGTAATCAGATATTACCTAACTTCTCAGTATGACGGATGTCGTCAACTAGTAAAACTCTGTAACTATCTCCACTCCCAATGCCTGTCTTACGACTTTGCCGTCCAATGTCCCCTCCTGCCAGAACAGAACACATACTTTGTTTTAGAATATATAACAAGAAATAAAATGGAAAATAAAGCTAGTATTTGAAAATTGCACGAACGAGCAGATAAAGGTTTTGTATATATAATGGTTGGTAAGTTTATTAGAGTTGTTCAATTCCCACATATCAACTAGGGATAACAATAAAGGATGATCAACACACAAGAAAGAGACCATAATCCAATGCCTTAGACTGAATAGAGATTAATGAAAAATTTAACAGTATCACACCATTAACAAGGTCAATTCCCAGTAAGTACACGGGTAAGGGTGTGTGAATATGTGTTTGTACAATCCTTGTTCATTATGATATGCAGATGGGAAACTCGCACCCAAAAACAGATAATAGACAGCACAAAGGAGTGATTGGACACTAGAATTTCCTTGAGTACAAAATCCCACATTCTTCTGAAGTTACAAGAGCCAAAGAAAATTAAAGAATAAATAAATAGAAGTATAGATGGGAAAGTGGAGTTCTTGCTTTCAATGATTCCAGTAGACTTACGCATTCTTTTTTATAACAAATCAAAGAGAAACAATAACTTGCAAAGCTTTTAATAAACAGTTCACTAAACCGAAACTCAAAACTGAGAGATTTACAATCTTCCAAACAGAAAACACTCAACCACTCCCCCACCAATCGATCAAACAAAAATTAAGAATGTTGAATATGGGTAGGCTTATATATCAAACAACATGTGAGTTCTCTTTAACAAGACAGCTATTGAACTGGGGTGAGAGAGAACAGACCTTCAAGAACTTGTAAAGAAGTGTCCATCTGGGATTGATCAAAATTTGGTCGCTCCAAAATACCAGCACCTCCTCCTTTCGAAGATCGAAGACTGCATTTTGCCGTCAATCCCATTAAACTAATTTGACGCTGTGACCTTATTCCCATCCCGTGAATCTCGGGGAGTTTCCGGACGAAACGGAGCTCTTTCGTCATAACAAGTAACGACGCCGACGATGATCCGCTGATAATTGCCATTCCCACCCACTAACAGTCTGGCTTTTACCTGATAAACGAGGCGACGATACTGCTGAGCTGTTCCGTTAAGGAATGAAGAAAGGACGAAGTTCATAACCTTATAGCCATAGGGCTTTTATTGGCCACTTTGCACCTGTTCCCCAACGCACCGCACCGCACCGCAGAAGAGTTGAAAATGTTGCCACGTGTCGATCCCTGACTCCTCAAGTTTTGATTTTTATTTTCTAGAGGTTTTGGTTTTGGTTTTGGTTCATATCATATGTCAAGAGATAGAACAAATATATTCTTCTTTAATTTACAGCAAATATGTTACCATTCAATTTAATTTATTAATTTATAATGATGATAACTTATCATATAAATTATTTTTTTCCCTATCATCAATATTAAGAGCTATAAATGACTTTTAAATGCTAATTACGATATTAATCTTATTTTCCATATTAAAACGATTGACAATTTATAACTAAAAACCTTTTTTATAATTATTAATATTATTAAAAAGGAAATTTTTATAAAGTCATTTACATATTTAATGTCTTTTTATAATGTCTATTAGAGACACGTCTTCTTTGTCCCTCTCTACTCTAGGTCTGGGCATTCCATAAATACATTGGAGATTCTCTTTGGAAATACATGGCAAACTCGGTTTACTGTCAAGTAAGCAAAAGAAAAAACTAACATCGGCTATAATTTGCACATGGAGAAACACTACACATATTACAATCAACTTCTGAAGTTATTATACACAACATAGAAGAACCTATAGTCTGCATAGATGATCAACACAAACTGCAGAAGGAAAACCATGAAAAACGTCAAATGGATCATAAGAGAAAACCTTTCTAATCAAAGTGGCCGGTCCTGGTCATATAACTTGAAAGAAAATTGAAGTCATGCACAACATATGTGGCCGTCAAAAGGATTCTGTACTGTCCTGCCTACTTGCCAAGCATAGCTCATGCAATTCATTTAAAATCCATTCCTCACCAGTATGTCCACCCAATACCAGCACTCTAGTCCCTCCAACAACACAGGTGCTATGACCCCATGCCAATTTGGGAGGTTGGCCAGGCACGTTAAGAATCCTCCATGTCGGTTTCTCCTCAGAAGGGTCCAACAAGAAAAGCTGTGAAGGTGAATGCAGCCCAGCAATTGAACCTCCGAATATTATGATCCTCCCACAAGGCATGCTAACAGCAACATGATCAAGTCTAGGAGGTGGAACCACACAATTCTGGCTGCCCAACCCAGTTAATGCACTACACTCCAACTGTCTCCACCGTGGCTCTTCGTCCTCTAGATCAATAGTGTATGCTTCACCTGATCTCAATCGTAAATGTCCGCTCTTGGCAAGGCCACCAAACATTAGAATTTTGGTTCGTCCGTAAACGGAAAGCGAATGTCCCAGCCGAGAAGGAGGTGCCCAAGAAGTTGGTATCTCTCTCCACTTTGGTTTGTCCGTAGTGAGATCCAGCAAGTACGTATCACTAAGAAACACCCCGGCATCAGTACACCCACCAGACACAACCAATTTAGAACCTTCTATTGTGCACGAGCTGTGCCATGATCTAGGAAGAGGGGGAGTTCCTCCAGAAACTTCCTTCCACGTGGGCTGTTTTGCATCCAAGTCCAGAACAAAAACGTCATTAAGCAACCCTTGACTTCCGCATCCGCCGAATACCACCAACCAGGAACCATTGAGACATGAAATAGTGTGGCCCCAGCGCCCTGGGGGCGATGATTTCACACTCACTCGCTGCCATTCTGGATTTGCAGCATCAAGATTGAGAACAAAAGTATCATCCATAGGCTGCATGTTAACCCCTTCTCCACCAAATAAAACAAGTCTATTTCCTGCTGCACATGCACTGAAATTGCACCGTAAAGGCTCAACTGATCCTCCAACTGTCAATTTCGTCCAACATACAGCCTCCAGGGTGGTCAGCTCCCTAGCCAACTGCCCCCATCCTAACTTCTTAGTCATCAACTCTAACGTGCCTGTGACCTCTCTTCCCCATGCATTTTGACAAACCATCTTCCTTACATACTCATTCTTCGTCAATTGACGGATCCTTCTGCAGACAGACCCAATAGATGCAACATCCCTTGGAGTCAAACGTGATAAAATATTGTGTGCCAAGACTTCATCTGATAACTGCAATATCCCACAGATTTCTTGATGCTCAATAAATTGTGATTGTTCCCTTAGGGAAGAATAGTTGGCCTGCTGATCACACTGATGGCTGCAAGTCTCTTTGAACACTGGGTAAGATACATGGTTCAAATCTATTTTTGCTTCTGAAAACACTTGAATTCCTATTATGTGTGTAATAGTTCCATCATCATCATGTATAGGAGCAAGCCTTAGATGGTTAACCAATGGAGTTCCATCCTTCCTAAAATTAACAAGCTCTCCTTGAAAATCAACCCCTTCCTCAAGACATCTTCTGATTTCAGAAACAACAACAGGGTCCACTAAAGGATGCCGTCTTTGAGCATGCAGGTCCCTATATTGCAAGAAACGACTGAAAGAAAAGAAACATCTCTGTTTAATAATGAATTTCTGACATTTATTCTTTAAAATAAGTGACAAAATGACATGGTCTCATGAAAAAGTAATCTTGAACATCGGTTCCAATCAAAGCATAGAGTTTTGGTAAGGAAAACAGTTTCAGAGGAGGAACTAATCATTACATACTTTGAATCAGAAATAAAAGAAAAACAGAATGTCAAGTTTGGAGTACCACTTGATTCTTAAATCAGACTGAAGAACTAACTCTCACTGTTGGACCGTCATGATCAGTTTCAAGAGCTCAGAAGAACTAAACATATTGACGTGACATATACAGCCTGAAAACACTAAACCAACCTCCATTTGCCAGCAATCTGTTACTTTCGTCCTATTGTCAATAGCCATCCGACTGTTGTTAGTTAGTGTTTAAAACTGTATCTAGTCAGCTTAATCTCTTTCGAACTGTTGACGCACAACTTCTCCAAGTAGTTCCAGAAAGTCAGACCTTTCTGAGAGGAACTTATCAAGCACTATTATGGTCACCTAGTCCACTTACGGTCTCATCCACATGTAGAATCTCTGGTGACATACCAAATATGATAATATCAAGTTGGTTAGATGGAAAGAATTACCTACGGTTGTCTCAAATGGTGAGAAATATCTTCAAAGGCAGGAGAAACCGAGGCACTTGGAAGGCCAAAACCAGATGATCTAGTGTTTCAAGCTTGGATGAGAAGGATATGATTATGTCCTAGATGTGGATATCAAAGCAACTATAGATTAATAAAAATCTCATGTTTCTCATTATTGCAAAGGAAATCTTAGGAAACTCTCGGTCAAACCTACTCAAAGAAACAAGGATATAGTCTCTGAGTTGAAAATTAAAATTTCAACAACTTGTCAGTCGCAGAATCCTACAATCAATCAAAGGATAATGGCTTGAACTCAACCACTACTGGTGCATCCAAGTGAGAAATAAGAAAACCGTAAAAAATTTACATGAATTTGTGGGAAAAGAAGAATATTTGAGTTTCTTGCCGGCCTCATACCGAACATTATATAGTGAGGATCCAAATCCTTGGAAAGGACTCATTAGTTTAGGATAAAATCTAAGGAATAACAATGATATTAAAACGGGGAACAATTCCAAGAAAGGCCTGACAGACAAGACAATCCAATAAAATGATCAGTGGCATACTTTATGTAAGGAACTTGGTTTACTAGGGACATTAGAAGAAGAAAACCAAAGGAACAGAAATTGTATCAAAAGGGAAAAAATTTTACAAGAAAGGCTGACAGATAAATTTCACCCAAAAAAGTCCAACAAACATGATTAGCAGAGTATTTCTATGTATCGAAACCTCTGTTTACAAAGGACACTAGCTAATTCTGTTGTGTGGTATTGTGCTTCATCTTGAGGCTGGTTTGGCACAGGATTTCATGACTGATGGTTCAAGTCTGGCAAAGAAATGTGTAAGGCTGGTTTAGCAGACGCAAAACATTGTGTAAAAGAAGAGAAGGTATGGGGCAAATGCTCCCTTGGATAGCCAAAAAAAAGGACTAAACCATCATTTAGGTAAATTTTATTATGACCAAATCTCGTTATACACGATATAACTTATATAGGTTTAAATTTCATATGATTCATTGCACCTGAATCAATAACCTAAGATCTAGACTGGAATCAATTTTGAGTCAATAAGGACAAGGAAAAAAGAAATAATACCATTTGAGACAATTAATGGGAATTAGGAAACTTAGACAAGGCATTTAAGATCAACATAATTGTTTAATTTCTCCAGTAGTAAGGTCATTTCATACTCAAAAGATTCTTTTTTTTTTTTTGAAAGGCTCGGCACTTTGGAGTAGTCTACAAAGTTGAAGGTACAACAAAGTGGAAGTCTGTGGTATTGTCAAAGTTATCGGCAAGCTATAAAAATATACTAAAGTAGCAATTGGTGGTGAGACTTACAGTAGTAATGCAATCAACATGCATCAATGATGAAAATAAAAGACCTACGCAAGTGATTTAACCGATTAATTGACTAAAGTTTGACCATAGTTGCAAGAGTTTCCTGAATTTGATCATAGTTTGATGATAATTTGACCAAATACTTAAACCCGGCCTAGGTTTAACCAAATTTAAATACGTCTCCATGGATTTGGTGCGAGACACAATGAAAACAAGCACAGAGCCTTCAGTGGTGTCAATAACAGGCAGCACTACATAAAAAGAAAGGTTAATGACAACTAACAACAGTAGGTCAGCGAGATTTTCAGCATGAGATGCCTTCTTTTCCAGCACTTGAAGGCTGTTGGAGGATTATTAAGGTACAAATGGCAGAATTGAGGAAAGGATTATTACATTGATGCACTTAAGCATTTCATAATCGTGCCTAAGTATATAATTAGATGCTATATATATGGCATAGAATTCCAGTTTAGTCAATCCTACTTAAGAAAAACAACTGTCTCATTAGGTGACAACTTGTCAAATGATGCGTTTGATGTAGATGATCTAGTGATTATAAAGGATTTGATGAAATCCCTAAACTTTAGGGATTAGTTCCTGATCTTTAGGGATTCTGATGAAGTGTATATACTGGTTAGGAAGGTAAATATTGATAGACATTAACCTCCCATTTGTGGGGGCTGTCTGGTTAATATATATGCCCATGTACATAGACCATTAGTATAAATGAGAATTTTGTCCGGATTTCTTGACATGGTACCAAAGCTTCTGGTTCTTTCCTGAAATCCTAATTCTATAATGTTAGTCTCTTCATTTGATTCTATTTTCTTCATCAAATTCCTCTTATCCATCATATACTTTCTTTCTTCTCTATCTTTCCGAGTAGCCATGACAGAATCTACCGCCAATCAGCTTTATCTTGGATGCTCCTGCATCTCATAATACTGCTGCTGGTACAATGTTCTTCAACAAAACTAGGCAATAAATTTACAAGCTAAATGTAAAGAGCAAGGAGACAGACTATTGAAAGCCAAATGTGCAGCCTAATCAATGAACCTCGACTTCGAAGATGCGGCTCTTATTTGTACCTTAAAGCTAACACAACACACCATAATCTGAAAAATTCAATATCGTGTCATTTCATGGATATTGAAGATTTTTTCCTTCAGTTCACAGCAGCTTAACTCAGGCAGTGAAAAATTGAAAATGGCATTATTTAGATAGCTTTATCAGCACAAGTAACTCAACCATCTCAATGATCTAGCTACTTGATGCATCTTACGGTTCTCGTCCACGAACAGAGGAATAATAATTTAAAAAAAAGGCTCCCATTTTGAAGTGACTGAAAAACGTCTTCCTTTTGAACATTTGAATTGTTCAATTAATTCACTGCAATGACATAAACCAAACACAGAATTCAAGAATTTCCTTCTTAGTTTACAAGCTTTACGCCTAACAATGTTTTTAACCTGTTGGTGCTTTACTTTCCATATAGGACTTTGTAAGAGATCCAAAACAAAGCATGCAAATCCAAAATATTTTGCCATATCCATAATTAATTTACTGTGCCAGCAGCAGAATCAGAGAGTGAAGCTAGGAAATCACCAATCAGAAAGCAGAGAACCCACAAACATAAGAAAACCCTATCACTTCCAACAAAAAGAAGGAAAGAAGTACCAGTTTCGACCGAGGACCTCGTGAGCGCGGTAGCCAGTGGTGGTCTCGAAGACCTTGTTAACGTATATGATAGGAAAGTCGGGGTCCAGAGCATCCGAGACGACGAAGGAAGTAGGTGTCGTGGGGTAGAAGAACCCACCTGATCCTCTCAGTTCGTCCATTGAATCCTCGCTTCTCTCTTCTTCTTCTTCTTCACCTTCAACAATGGATTCTTCATTATATTTTGAGCATTTCAGCCTTTTGCCTGAGCTGTGATGGTTCTCCCCATCACCTTCTTTCAATCGTTCTACATCTTCTTCTTCCATGTTTGGCATCAGATTTTGGGTCCGAGTCTAACTCAAACAGAGTAGTATTGCATCGTTGTGTGAGGTCAGAAAGAAATGGTCGTTGGACTTTGCTAGTGTGGTTTTTGTCATGGTATGATATTTGCCTCTCTTCTCTTCCATATTACGATAATGCCTGCCCCCCAAAATTGGTTCTTTTATATCTTCCTTTGGTTCAAATCATTGAATAAAATAAACAAGCCAGTTTAGAGAAATAATATTCACCTTTGTTAAGTCGGTACCGAAGGAGCAATGGCAATCTAGTAGTTTAAAGAAAGCAAAAGGGTGAAGAATAGGGGAGAAAGTGCACGTCGGTCAAGTGGCAAACTCGTGTCGAACATGATATCTGAAAATATCTAGCCACCCAACAAACCACCGGTGAACATCCACGTCACCTTTCTATTAAGATAGATATTTTTTGTATGCCTGTCCTCATCCCATTGTATGAAAGAGATAAATGGTACACTTGACTTAACAACCGAAAGACGAGTTCGATGACGTATAAAAAATAACAATTTTCTAAATAGTATTTAATTTATTAATCATTTAAACTGAGAACAATAATAATAACTTACTATAAAACTTTATTTTTAGACATCTATTTAATGTTTTAATATACAAGTCAGTGTCGAGGATTAATGATAATAGTTGACATTATTTAAATTGAGTTTGATGTTAATATACTAGGTTTCAGTATGAGCCTACTTCATCTTCCATCATCTTTCCAAGTTGAAAGGAATTTTACATGCAAGTCAAACAATGACCGAATCATATGGGTAGGCTACGTCTTTTAATCTAAGTAGTATCAAAACTAGGACGACCATTTCAATTGATAAGAAGGTTCAAAAGAACGTTAATTATGTATCGAATCTTTTGCATTGAAAAATAGATGTTTTAAACACGGATCTGATATGTCAAAGAAAATCATTAAAGTTTGAAGTTATAAATTGAAATATAATAAATAAAAAGTCAAAATTATAAAAATTAAAAATTATAAAATATTTTAATAAAATAAATAATACACCAATATTTATTTTTATATAATAAATTAAATCTAATTATTCATTCACAAAAATCCCCATATCGGACTATTGAAGTATCTTTAGACAAAAATATAAACCAAGAGCCTACGCCATCATCCATTAGGCCAATAACCAAAGCCAGAGGCACATCTTTTTCTGTCATGAACAATGTTCTGAATACCGTACCGGACTTGGTACCGGATTGGGCTCTGGAACGGAACTATACCGGTACCGGGTACCGTTTCGAGATATTTTTTAAATTTATAAAATAGTCCCTAAACTTTTTAAAAATTGCAAAATAGT
>JANKOD010000001.1:6915218-6929663 GCA_026284645.1 Erythroxylum acuminatum
TATACAAGAACAAAAAGGCATACCCATGTCCTCCTTTTGCTCATAATTCTTAGAAACAAACTGTAAGCTGACGATGGTTGTTGTGTTGTCGGGGTGCGTGGTATTTCCTCTTCTTCTTCCATTGTTATGTCTGACCCAGAAAAAAAACTAGGATTTTCTCTCTCTCTCGTTTACCGGTACTTTGGGTTGGATCTACGTCGCTTCTGGGTGCCATGATGATGCTTCATGGTTTTCGATTTGGGGTCTTGGATTTGGCTTTGTGAAGGGTAAGACATTAGAACCAACTTGAGGTTTATATATAAACAATGGAAGAAAGGGTGAAAGCCAGTATAAAGCCATATCCACGCACCGAAACAGAGCATGCAAAAACTTGAAACAAAGCATGCACTAACAGTATAAAGCCATATCCACGCACCGAAAGAGAAAACGAAAGGAACAAATACAGATAATATAACACAAACCTGGAGTTAGCCGAAGATGATGATGCAAGTCGGCGCCAAAAGGAAAAAAAAACAACAGTTGAAGATGGAATTAGGCACAAAAAATCTATTTTGGAAGAAACGAAAACCTGTTGTAAAAAATTAGAGAAACGTCTTTTTTCTGGTTTTCTTAACACGGTTGCAGTTTTTTATTTTTAAAACACGGCAACGCAATAACGATGACCAAACATGTTTTAATCCTAAGTTTTATTTTTAATAAAAACCGCAACTAAAAACAGAAAAAAAAAAGTGAAAACAAACATACCCTAAACTTATTGTTATGGACTTGTTTGGAGCACTAATGAAGCATGCTATTTGAATTGTATATCTTAATATAAATTCCATTACATTATGCCTAACATAACAAAATATTGGTTAGAGCTTATAGGCATATTTCTTATGGCAAGTTTTGGTTTATTTTAGTATGGAATACAATGTTAAAGTTTTATAATCCATTTATTCTATCACTTATGTAAGATAATTTCCAAGGCAACAAAAAAAGTAACAAAATCATTATGTTTATCTCTTTTTAAATGTTTTCTTATTAAACATTGTTATTGAGTTGAATTATAGAGATCTGATAACACTTTGAGTATGTATGCCTATTGATGAATAAAACAACTATGGAATTTACATGTGTTGTGTGTTAGAATTTTGGTATAAGGAATGACATCCTGGATCATTTTTTATAGTAAGTTCGTATTTATATGTCATATGCACTTTGTAACATGCAATATATTATTGATAACATATATGACCTATAATGGAAGAAGTTGACCAAGATTCGGAAGCACTTATGTAATCGTGTGATGTGAAGTGAATTTAATTACTTGCACCATCTATGTTTATCTTTTATAACCAAAATTCAGATAAAATCACACCAATGAACTTATGAATTATCGATTTCATATTTTAGGAAATGATTTTGCTCTTGTAGATATGATTGGTAATTATGTTAGTAAAATAATGTATCAGTTGCATGTTATGTAAAGTTATAGAATTTGAAGCAATGAATCTAATTGGGATTCATATGACTAATTAACTATGTCACTTGGTCTTACTAATGCATTTAATATTTTCATGATGTTTATATCTTTGTCAAAACTAAGGAAATATGTCAATGATCCAAACCATATTATTGCCTACCAACCTTTTTAACTATAAGAAGATTTAAGCTTTAAATAAAATTCAATTAAAATTTGATTCCAAATATTAGGCTCTTCGTAATGTGCAGTCAAATGGTGAAAATATTATGGGAATTTCATAGTTCACAAAAATTGTAACATTTTAGATTTTTGACATTTGTATACTTAATTTGTAAAGTTGGTCATTCTTCTTTACATGTTATATGCTAAGTGTTTCTCATTGTTTCATATATTGTTTAGGTGTCTTTGTAAGTTTTTATTGGATGTTTAATTAGTGTTCGTTCAGCTTAGGGTATGTTTTGGGGTTAATAAGCCTGAAGATTGTAAGCTCATTTTTAGGATTATATTGTAGGGGTTATTTTTTTTGGTGTTTTTTATATAGTTAGAGCAACATTTTTAAGAAGTCTAAAACATAAAAGTTTTAGGTTTATGTGTTTAGCTTACTGGAGGTTATAAATCATGATATTCTATGATATGTAGGGTAGGTTATGGTTGTTTTAGTAACCAAGAGTTAAAGTAGTCACCTAATTGCTTTGACCTTTTAAATAAGTTTAAGTAGTTGGATTAGGTTTTAAAGCAAGTACCTCTCTTAAATCGACCTTAAATAAATTTTAGAAGTTTCAAAAGTGCATAGGGTTGTTCTTATCTCTCCCCATTCTCTCTCAAGTTCCTTTTAAGGGTTTTTAAGTTTTCATAATGTAATCTCAGGTTTATTCTATTCCTTTCGTATTTCTATGTTGCTTCTTATTTATGAATTTTCTTATATGAGTTTAAATAAAATCAATAAATTAGGTTACCTTTTAAATAAGTTAAGATTGTAAAAGTTTTGTGGTTGAGTAATAAATATGTATAAATATTGAAATTGATTTGAGCAAAAAATGAGTGTAAAATATAGGAAATGGATTTTAAATGTTCATGATTTAAGAAATGTGATGAATATAAGACATATGAATACTTCGATATGATATATAAGAGAATGATGACAATTATACAAAACTTGACTTGGAATTCTATGGAGTCGTATTTTAATTGTGTGTACCTACACCTAGAAGAGTTATATGTTATGACATTATGTTATATGTTATGACATTATACGTGGATCCTAAAATCCCTATATAACTATAGATGGTAGAGTCCCAGCGAAAGGACAATAATTCACTAAATGATAGAATACTTGTGTATGGTCAATTAATGATTCGATTGAGATATCGTGCATTATAAATGGTAGATTCTCCACAAGTAATCACCAAATGGTATAATATCGATGGCTCTTCATTGATTAGAATGTCATAGGAAACTATAATTAACCATTGTTCTATCTAACCAATGAATTCAACAAGGAACCTAAGAGTTTGTAAAGAGCTTAAGATGAATTTCCAATCCAAAGAATCAAAAGTGTTATAGTTATTTTTGCCTTTAAAGACTTGATGTTTATATTTACAATATGAAGAATACATTAATGCATGGAAGTTCTGTTATGATTATGTTAAAGTGTCGGGAGTGTTCTGATTGTGTTGGTATATATCACACGCTTTTGTTGACATTATACTGATATTCAATCGTTAGAGTTTTATGTGTTAATGCTTATAGTGAAATTTGGCGTTTTATGCAACAAATATAAATACAAAAATATTGAACAAGTGTATTATATTAAACACAAAATTTTCTTTTTTCGCAGGCCCAAAATTGTGTTAAAGAGCATCGATCGTCCTTCTTCTTTGTAGTCTGTGGTTGTTCATCCATCCAGGTAAGTCGTCTAACTAAAGTACACCATATGTGTTGCTTTAATAAAATGAGTATTTGGGTTTGGGTTTTGCTGAATGCAAAGGAGGTATTGATTTTGTGTTGTTTAAAATATTCTTATAATCAATGATGAGTTTTTTTGTTCTTCTTTAATAGCCTAAGTATTTATGTTTGGGTTTTGTTTCAATCATTGGTGAGTAGATGTATGGATTACATGAGTATTTACTGTATGTGAAATGAGTTTGAGATCTTATGGATGATCCAATGCATAATAGTGAAACAAAATTGTATTCTTTGCATAATAAACCCCTTAGATGAAACTCATAAGAAATTCATGATAGTTCTTTGCATAATAAACCTTTAGGATGGTATATAGGCTGGAGACCCGTGATGCAGCTCCCATGAGGCTTATCAGTGAAAAATTCCACGAGCCTAGGAGTTATAGTGAGAACTTGCTTTCTCAATTCATACAGTATAACAATGACACGTATCATAGTGTTTGTTTAAATTCAAACTTTGGAAATGAATTTGTAGGTGATTAATTCAAACTTGTTCTGTAAAGTTAGGGGAAATGAAGGATTCTAACTATGAAATCACTTTTTTAAATAACAGTTTTGCAGAAATGAGTAATGTTGATAGATCTTGGATGTATAGACGATTAACACCTAATGGTTTCATTAGTCTTGAGTTTGTTGAGGGATTTGAACCTTTTATTCACTATACATGTTCTCAACCTGCATATATAGATAGCTCAAAGATCAGATGTCTATGTAAAATGTGCAAACATATTCTTTTTCTTCCTATTAATAAACTGAATGTCCATTTGTTAAGAAAAGGGTTTATAACAAATTATTTTGAGTGGACATGACATGGGGAGCCATTTATTTGTAGCACCTCAAGGGATAATGAAGTAAACTCGTCAATAAATATGGATGAGTTTGAAGGGGGCTGGATTTAAAACAAATAATGTGGGTACAATTGAAAATCCTTACATCCAAATGGTTTATGATGCATCCAGTTATATCTTTCAGGAAAATATAAAAAATCTTCAAGAAGAATTAAATCCACATGATAAATAATTGTTTGACTTACTACAGTCAGTTGACTAAGAATTATGGTCAAATTATGTGACGATGACTCAATTATCTTTCAATTTCTTGAATATTAAACATAAAGTCCGAAGGGAATATCGTTGATCGAAGTTTTATGCTTTAATATTAATTCTTAATAATTATCAATTATTAACATAAACATTGCCTCCTGATAAGACCAAATACAGAAAAGCATTCAACGACAGTCTCAGCACTCTGAAACTGTTGATGAGAGTCAAGCATATCTTGATGTAGTGGGTGGTAGGGACCATCGTGGAAGGATCTTCGGCTTGGGTTCATTTGCGAACACATGTTATTCACAATCATCCACGTTTAGTACAACTACATCTAGTAGGTGGTCAACATCTGATGAGAGAGTTGTTCAACTTGAGAGCACATTATAGATGCTGACAACTCAGTTGCAACAGTCGATGGAGTACACAACCCAGCTCCGTAATGAGATGGATGAATTGAAAGGGAGGGGCAACACCTTATCGTAATGGTCAGACCATCCGCCTTTACCAACTGCATAACTTAGTTTTGATCCTCTCAAGTCATTTTGTATGAATTGCATATTTATTGTTATAGATAATAATTTTTATTATCAATTAAGATAATTTTTACTTTATATTATCATTCAACTTACTGTTTAGATAAATTAAATGTATAAAATTCAATATATTATCACCAGATAATTGTAGAAATTAAATATCAATTTTAAATTTAAAACCTAAATGTATGAAAATAAAAAAAATCGGTGCATTTACCGATGGAATTATCATATCCGTCAATAAATTTAGTATTAAATTTATCAACGGAATAAGAAAATTCTGTCAATAAATAATTTACCGATGAAAAAATTGTCTGTCGATAATATTTACCGACAGAATAGAAATATTACGTCGGCAAAGTTACCGATGGACTTAAAAATAAATTATTGATGGAATATTTCTATTTTGTTTCTAAATATTATTGATGCTTGTTTTTCCGATGAATCATGCGATCTGTAATTTCTGTCAACAAATTCGCTTGCCGACGAAAAACCTTCACATTCTGTCAGTAAGTTCCATCGCTAAACACCGATTTTCTTGTAGTGAATTTGTCAACAAGGTAGGATGGGGCCTTGGGAATAATTCTTCAAAGCAAAGTAAGAAAGTCCTCATAATCAAGAGGATTTAGAGATTATTAAGTGATAAAGAATCATTGTGGGTTAAGTGCTTTCATTCTTACCATCTTAACCAATAAGATTTCTATACTCATAAGCCTAAACATTATGCTTCATAGGTAATAATTCATTTGCTTTAATTCTCAGGTTTGTTCCACTTTTGCACTTCCTTTTCTTTAGTAATTGCACCATTAAGTGTTTTTCCATTCCTTATTATGATGACTCGCATTTAATTTGTTGGGTTTACTTATATGCTACTAGTAATCTTGCCTTGACCTCTTTCACCTACTATCTTGGTTAGTTCACTTACACCTTTATGTTATGAATTGATGCCCAATTTGACTATACTACCTTTTCATATTGGCCCCCCTAAATTATCCATTTTCCATTGATAGAAGAAATATGTTCCTTGACCATCTCTTTGATCCTCTTGTTTTGTCAATATGGTGATTACTAAAATAGAGAACTTTATTGGAACCTAGGTGGTCCTGTTGTTTTGCCCACTCCAACGTCTTGCTCTTTCTAATAGAAATTAGGGTGATTTCTCTATCTAGGGTTATAAGTATTAGAGAAAGGATCATTTTAACCCTTAGTTTTCCCCCATATGCTACCATATAGTTTACATATTCATAGTAATTTGATGCCGACTCTATGAACATGCATGCATGAGAAGGATGATCATATATGCCACATTTTTAACATGCCTCTGTATAACCTATTTCTCAATTGAATAAGATCTTCATTTGTTTGGAATGAATATTCTTGATGCTAAAAGGAAGCTTTTGATTTTCCCACTACCACCTTAGTTAACAAATTCTTAGCCAAGGTGTCAATAATCTCCTTAACTTGCTCAAGAGTTTTCATAGATATGGTCCCTTTTACAGTTGTTTCAACCATAATTTTACATATGAGAGTGAGGGCTTTATCGAAGGATTATATCATTAACTATATTGAATATTAATGGTATGGAAATTGAATAATCAAAGCTTTATATCTCTTGTAAGTTTCATATAATGCTTCTTCCTCTTTTTATGCAAAACTATGAATTTGCACCCTCAGCTTTGTGGTCTTTTATAAGGAACGGAACCATATAATAAAAGTTTCATACACTTTGTCCCACTCCTTAAAAGATTCCACCTTATTCTAAAGCAACTAGGTGCTTACTTGACCTCTAGTATAGTAAGAAAAGCATCTCATCTATAGCTTATAATCATTTAGGCCATTCAAGGGAAGTGTGTAGAGCATATAATAATTTTTTTTAATGAAGGTGATGGTGTCTTCCATAAGTAATCCATTAAAAGTGGTGAGCAAGTGAAGATGGACTTGTTTTAGCATATAATTCCTTTTCCTTTAACTCAATCTAATATATGAGGGGTAAGCACTAATCAAAAGCCTTTGGAAGTCCTTTACTCGAATATTTGGTGACTGTTGCTTTTTACACCATCAACAAGAGTATGCTAATGTACATCCATCTCTTCTCTCATTCTGGATTATTTTTATTTATTGGTTAACTCAATTTTATGATCAATAAAAAGTAGGTCATCTAAGGTTTCACTTTTGTATCTCCTATCATGCATTAAATACCTAAAAAAGATGAGGCGAGATAAAAGTAAAAGAAAACTAATGTTGACAAAAAATAGTTAAAATAGTCTTTGAATAATGGTGCCAAAAACTTGATTGATCTAGCAAGTGTAAAAACTCAATTATAGAAAGTTTTAGAACTAAAGTATTTCAAGTTTTTGATCACACAAGAACTATAACTACTAAGGTTATTAATCATAGCAAAATAATGAAATCAAATTATATAAGACTTTTTTGAAAAGCATTTAAATTAATAAACCAACTATGAGAAGATGAATAAAATATTAAAAAGAAATCAACATAAACAAATGCTAACCTATAATATATTTAGAGTCAAAAGTCGAGCAGTGGAACAATGAGGCAATGGTTGAGTGAAGATATAAGTATATTAGAAGGAAGGGAATGTCATGTGTTTCAAAGGTATAGAGATAACAAGGGACATTACAGAAGTAAATACCATCCAAGGCATAAGGGAGTTACTCTTATAGAAAAGGGTAAAAACCTGTTAATAAATGATAGTAGAAGCATAGAAAATTAGAACAATTCCTGATTGAGAAGAAGCAATTACACATAAGCTACTTGTGCCCCTACAAACTTTAAATTTACTTTGGAATGAATTAGCTATAACTAATACTCTAGCAAGCCCATGGACCTAATACTGGTCTAGATAATGAAAGGTTAATTTGTCTAATGTTTGTTTTGGCAAGTTGTTTACTTGGTTGCAAATAGATACTAGAATCCCCTTAATATTAATTTCATTCCCTAATTATTCAAAAATAAAAAGAAAATAAATGTTAGATCTTTGGGATTCACTTAAGAGTAATTTAAATTATCAAGCAAGATTGCTTATCAAGGTTGAAATAATAATTAACCTAAGGTATCTATGTCCTGTATCTAGGCACACATGTATATCTAATTAAGGAATTACCATCTTATGTATATGCAATTAAAATCATGAAACTCATTAAGAACAATTAACCTATTAGTTATCAATTTAGTCTAGGGTATCTCTTCCTTTAGATCTAGAATTTTTATTTTCCTAGTGTATGGATTATACTTCTCCTTATATTTCTTTATTAAATCCATAAGATTGAACATATGATTGTCAAGTATAATTCAAGAATCCTGTTCAAAGAGAACAAATACAAACCAAGCAATTGCAAATCATGTGTTAATAATTGTAATATCCAACATAAACCACTTCCCTCACTTTAATAGGGATTTAGTATGTACTAGAAATAAGGAAACCAATAATAAATAAGAAAGAAAGCAAAAAACAAGAACTCATTCTTATGGATCTTGAAATATTAATTTCTTTATCTAATCTTGATGAAATCTTGAATTTTTCTCTAAGGTTCTCCCTTTATTGTCACAAAACTCTTTAATTACGCTCTTCTTTTCTCTTCCTTTGACTCCTATCTCTCTTCTTCCTTTTATAACATAAAACTTTAGAATTTTCATAAACTTTAACACTAATATGGAATAAACATGGGTTTATGTTATCTCACAGTATTGTTTAAACCTCTCTTTGATTTTTTAATAAGAATAACTAAAAATATAAGTCTGTAACATGACATTGTGTTAAGATTGTATTAGGTTAGTAGGTCCTCTGTCACAAATATAAAGGTTTATCTTGAGAACATGAGATATGAAGACATGAACATAAGTCTATATATAGGCTATTTTGAAAGACATATGTCCATATTTTAGGCATGTTTGATCATGCCATAAATTCTCCAATGAATTACAATGGTCTAAGGTGGAATATGGGTTAGGCATAGTACTATGTTATAACAATGTTATTGAACACTTACTATGTAACTCCCACCCTCTCGAGACATGTACCCGAAATCTTGAGTGATATCCGAGTCTGTGCCCCGAAAGGGTGACACGCTAGAATGGTCAGACTCTCGAAAAACTCAGTACAAATTTTTTTCCACAGTTAACACACACGTATGTGGAAATCAATAATCAATTGGGCCCTTTGTTTTCATAAACCATTTCATTCAAGAGTGTTACTACACTCATTAATCAAACTTGTTTACAACATTTCCAATTTGGAAAGTTACTGCATACAGAAATATTTACAAATACAATTTGCAGAAATTTCGGAACATATAATTGGATATAAAAATGAGAAAACAAATGTAGATACAAACTGATCTCGACCTCTATCCCTTACTTGAATGCAGTAGGTATACTCCCATTTGTCTAACGGGGTACTCTTCAGAGCTTGAAAAATAATTGCAAATTTTGGGTGAGTTTTGCGAACTTAGTAAGTGACCATCCTCGATGGCTCACCCAATCACATAACACAGAATTCACATCATTTATCTAATAATCATATTGGATCACATACGCTTAATCAATCATTTCACATTTTACATTTAACACGTTATAATCATTCATATCATGCATATGCAGTACACATGAGATCCACTTTTCAGTTGTTACTTTGTTGTGACTGAGTGCCTAAATTGTCCCATATCTATTGTGGATACCGGGCTCATTGATAACATCACGTATCTGTTGGGGATACCGGGCTCATTTTACATAGTGAGCCCTTGGCTCTTATACACTTTCTGAGCTCTAGGCTCTTTTTCACATTCTGAGCTTTAAGCTCTTTTCGGTGGCTAGTCCGGTCACAATTGTCTTTATCTTTTATGAATTCATGCAATGAAATACATCAATCACACATGATCACTTATTCACTATCATATATCATCGGACCTTAGTCCAACATTCAACATTTATGCTAAGAAACACTTTGTGATCATGCATTCACGTCATGAAGCATTTAGTTCATCACATTCACATACAATTAGCACTTCAATATTACATTTTAGTATCATAAACCTCGGACCTTCATTGTCCGGA
Organism: Erythroxylum acuminatum; assembly: GCA_026284645.1. NCBI lineage: Eukaryota > Viridiplantae > Streptophyta > Magnoliopsida > Malpighiales > Erythroxylaceae > Erythroxylum > Erythroxylum acuminatum. The sequence goes on from JANKOD010000001.1 coordinate 6,925,300, forward strand.
ATCACACAATCAATTCACATCTTATTCATAATCACTCAAATCATAACATAAATAAAACAAACAATAAGGTAAGACCATCTAGGTCTACTCACAGTTTGCTCCAGAAGTTATTGCCTCAAAGTCCCGGTAACGTGTGAAGGATGGCACTCTATATGTTCTTCTATATCATGTAAAACATACCCATATCACAATTTGCACAATTATAAGTGTTAAATAATGCACATGTATGCAATGAAATATGTACAATGCGTATTCATGATAATCTCGAACATTTTTCCATTATCCTCATCACATAATCCATTTTATCTCGAAACTCACCTAAGTATAATTTATAATTAGGTTTATATCTCAATATAACCATTGAAATCACAATTCATAACTCACTGAATCACTTTTAGATTTTTCCAAAAACTGAATTTCGGGTATACTGTTCTTATACTAAATAATACACTATACTCAATTTTCATTCGAAAATTGAAAGTCTTAGATACTGTATCAAAATTCGACTTCTTCATGTAATTTGTAGCACTATTTCTCTAGCTTACTCCAAATTAAAAATCATCTCTTTTGGATGACTAAAGATCAAGATATAACTGAAATACCCAAGTATGTTCAATAAAATCATACCAGTTCATACTATTCCAACATATTCTCTCACTTTCATTCAATCAAAAATTTTCAAATCAATTCATAATGCTACCAATTTCACAGAGAGATAGAAAAATGTGTTAGGAATCTATTGCTTCAAGAATCACTTTATTTGGAGGTCAGGTTATGAAGTTATGGCCAAAAGAAACAAACATGCTCATGTCCTCAATCATGTTGTACCTATCTCGGGACAATTAGCGTAACTTTCATTAAGGATGTCAGATTAAGATTGTCTTAGGACGGTTTCAAAGAGGACTTCGAGATCTACACCTTAGTGAAGACCTCGAAGAGAGATTTTGACCTTGAGATTTTGCCATCTAGAGGGACAAAATCTCGAATTTCTAAAAGGGTAGATGGGTAAGACGAAAGAAGTCAATCTAAGATGAATCAAACAAAGGCTTGGTCAAAGATGCATCAGACGAATGGTCATAGAAGCATCAGAGTAAAGCTTGGTCAGACGAATGGTCAAAGATGTATCACCACTTATAATAATCATATCTCTTAACTCCGATATCCAAAAATCACATACTATATACCGTTGGAAGGATAAAAGAAAGATCTACAACTTTCATGAAGATAACTTTCTCTAATTCAGCCTAGATCAATCCAGAATTTCCTCTAAAGTTAGAACACAAATTTTACCCCTATGAAAGACTATGATTATGTCCTCAATCATACTTTGCCTACTTTGGGGCAATTTGCATAACTTTCACTAGAGATATCGGATCAGGGTCATTCAAAGACCATTTCGAAGAGGACTTTTATACCTACAACTTCCATGAGGACCCAAAAACTCATTTTGCCTTCAAAAGGGTCAAAATTACAAATCAGTGTAGCTGCCCCATATTCACTTCCTCTAATACAATATCACTTCTTAACATTTCAACTACCAAATTTATTTCCTTAAACTCTCAAATCTCAACTCATTTGACTCATCACATTCAACCACATCTCATCATTCATAATTCCTATCTTTCTTTTCCATAACATCTCACTTATGTGTGTGTGCGTGTGTGCGTGTGTGTGTGTACTAACAATTCATTCAAGAAGCAATAAATGCAACACTTATGATGCAATTGAAGTCATTAAACTTCCTTGATTCAAAGAAAACATTAATGGCTTATTTACTCTATTATAAACATGTACCTACCTTGATTCCCTTGCTTAAAGACTTGCTCAAAATGCCTCTTCTTTTGCTCTTCTTGCCTTTCTTGATTTCCTTCATCAATGGCAAAACCCCATTTAATATGAATCCAATTGAAAATCCCACCATGGAAAATCCCTAAAATTGATTCTAGAATACTTAAACCCATGCATTTTCTAAACTCCATGAACTAAAATCCTTCCAAAAATTCAAAAGATTCAAAATGATCTTACCTTGATTCTTCACCAAATGAAGAGATCTTTAGCTCAAATGGAAGCTCTTCTGTTCCTTTACCTTTTTCCCTTCTTGAACAACCTCAAAATCTCTCTTGAAGGCTAAGAAAAATTGAAACCTAACATATTTTCTCTTCTTTCTCTCTTCTCCACTGCAACTCTCTTCTTTCTCTCTTCTTTTTTTGTTATTCTCTCTAAAATCACGTTTTTCCCTTCTTAAAAAGCAAAACACTCTTTTCTTCTTCCCTTTATGCCCTTAATGAGTCTAAATTGTCCATTTTGCCCTTCCTTATAAGCTTATGGTCTTATACCCTTAAGTGATATTCCAAAAATACCCTTGAACATTCTTATAACCTTAACACTTAAATTCCATTGACCATGCAATAAATCCTACAAACTTTGACATAATTAAATAACTCCCAAAATTTAATCTATCAAAACCTAAAAAATTATTTAAGTCATGCTTAATTCAACAAGACAAAAATTCGGGGGCCAATAGTGATGATAAAGAGGAAACCAACAGGAAGTTGCATAATCGTGCACAAGCACGATCGTGACAAAGAAGGTGCACTGTTGTTTCACAGCTTTCGACACTCTTCACTCTTTTGACCATAACTCCTCCGGACGTCCGATTGTCTTGAAATTTGAACCACAAGCTCCTCACATATTTTCCTTCCTCTCCACCAGATTTCATTGTCATTTGAAATCACCAGGAAAGGATTGGTAAATGGTTGATTGATGAACTTAGGAAAAGCAAGTTTCGCAAGATATGATTTATGAATGATCATAAGATGTGAATTAATGAAATATACCCGAGATTGTCATTGAGCATACATTAATACATGTCATATATGCATATGTATATGATTGAGTATTTGTGAAAATGTGCAAATTAGTAATGTGTAAATGTGTATGTATTGCATGATATAGAAGAGCTATATAATTATCAAACTGATATGTGATGCTATATAATTATTAGTGAAACGATGTGAATTACGTGATTACATGAACTATATGTGTTATGTGTTATGAGTGAGCCATCGATGATGGGTAGCTCACTGAGTTCGCAAAACTCATCAAAATTGCAACGTTGACTTTACAGGTGCGAGAGAGTTGACTTAGCTTTTAAGACAACTTAGAAGAGATCTAGTATTGCTTTTGGATCGAAGAAATGGCTCAAAGGTCGGTCAGTTGAGACTGAAGGATTTAGATAGAATTTTGTATAGTTCCTCATTCAAGTAGCATGTAGAATATTTTGTAATAGAGATGTAGTCTTTGATAGTTCTTGATATTGTATATAAGGACGAAGTATGTAATGCTACAATGTATATTCAGTTTTATGAAATGAAAATGAGGAATTAGTTTTTCAAATAGTATGATATTTATGTTTTAATGATGATGCCATAAGAAGTGACGTGACTGCTCTAACATGCCAGACTTGTAGGGTAAATACTTAGATATTATCCATAATGTCGGGTATGTGTCCTATGAGAGTGGGATGTTGCATTCTCAAGAGTTAAATATCCATAACAAGACACTATAGTTATTCCTCATGATTTAATCAACAATAATGACTTGACTTCTTTAAATTTGGTAATATCACCTGATCTATAAAAGATCTTTCATAGTGATCCCTATTTTTTTTTTTAAGAATCATACCTCAATTGTGGACGAATTCAAGATTTATAAGGAAATTTGGTAGAAAGCATCGCACTAAGTGCTTAAGGGGCCAAGTGTCTTCGTAATATCCATTTTGTCTTAGAATGTAAAGGTTATCAACTATCCCAAAAAGTAATAAATACTTAGACTTTCTTTTAGAAATGAATCCTATATTGGTAGGTGTTTTGGAATATGAACTTAAGATAAATAAGTGTAGCAAGCCGAAATTTTTGGAGAAGCATTTGTTAACTCTCACCAATCATCAGTTTCATCATAATAGGCGATTAATTATTACTTATGATCCCTACAAGATTGATGTTTCACTAAGGGAATGGTAATAGGAATGGGAATAAATATAGTGAGGAATGAGAATGGATATTATCATTATTGGTTGGGTCGGTCATGCTAGGCCCAAGCCCAGCCTCGGAACGGCGCATGGGCCGATCGGCCCATTCCCAGATGTAGTGTCAAATGTAGCTCTGGCTCATTTGACACTACATCTGTAGTGTCAAATGTAGCTCAAACGTAGCTCTGGCTCATTTCTTCCTAAAGTCTTGGCCTCCTATTAAAAAAGTAGTGTCAAATGTAGTGCTTGACTTCTATGAGAAAAAGAAAATAGTTAAAAAAGAATAATAAGACATAAATGTTACTCCAAAAATTCTCAATCCTCAGTCCATTTT
>JANKOD010000001.1:6929763-6944922 GCA_026284645.1 Erythroxylum acuminatum
AGTAGATGGCCCTCCAATAAAATAAGTATTAACAATTATGTCGAGAATTGTCGGCCAGAAAGTGTCAGACTTAGTTTTTCAGCCAGCCAGCGGTGCCGGGAGTGGGTTTCAGCCAGGCTCACCACCCGGGCCAGTCGGGCTCCGGGAGCGGGGTCCGACATTAGTGGTTTGATAATCTTTTTGATAAAGGGAATGCCATGAATAAAGAAAATGATAAAGACCAGTGGATTGAGAATGGTACTCTTTTTTTGCAAAATATAATAACATCGAAATGACGCTTCTCTGTTTAGTTTGTGTATAATGTATGACGCTTCTCAAAGCCAAACTAGATTTAAATTACACACTTTTAAAGAGTCTGTTAATCTCGAAATGCTTGGGCTTCTTAGTGGAGTAAGCAGAAGCAGCGCTGCTAGACGCCTCAAGTGGGAAGAAGGGAGAGAGAAGAAACCAGAGAAAAATCAGAGAAGAAGAAACGTCAGAGAAAAAGTAGGAAATAAACGCGCGAGTAGAACTTTTAAATATTAAGCAAACAAAAAGAAAGCGTCAACCGCAACGTTTTGTTAAAGAAACGTCGGGGTTTCTATTTCGTGATGTTTTAAAAAAAAGTCGCAAAAAGTATTACAAATTTGCAACTTTTTATAAAACGTCTTGAAAATTTTGGACTTTTCGTGATGTTTAAATCCGCGATGTTTTATCAATAAAATGTCGCGGATTGTATTAATTTCTTGTAGTGTATTAATCATTTATGTGAATTACTAATATTTTAATATAGATATATAGTCTTAACTGTCATGGTTTAGTTAATTTTAACTGTCAGCCAAAAGTATCGAACAATACATATAAATCACTTCGATTTGTTTAGCTAAGATGCAATGTCACTGTTCAATGATCCCTGTTAGTTTATGCGCTTGCAGCCAATCAATTGGATGCATGACATTATTTTGAATTAATGAAAATGCTTTATTTATTTATATGTATTAAATTTATTAATATTTTATGTTTTAATTATTAGAATTATGCCCATAACACAATCGTTATGTAATAGATTGAACATTTTTTGTTTTACGATTATTAACTTTATTTAATAACATGGCAGATGATTATATTGTCATATTATGTTTATTATTTTTATTCTAATATGATAAGTCCTTGATTAAAATTATACACTTGTCATCATAATGGATATTATGATAATGAGAGTCAAGTCTTTAAGGTTTAATCTAAAAGTGATTTTGATCATAGGATCATCAAATAAGGACTTTAATAATCCGGTTAGATCAATATGTATGTAATAGTATCTATTTGATAGATATTAGTAGGTCTCATTTATTAAGTTACATAAATAGATGATGCATATGGAGATATGATCATTGAACTGATCAAACTGAGAATTCTCAATGGTTAGTATTACCTATGAACTGTCAAGTAGGATATTCTCGTAAGGATTTAAATTTATATTTTTCCTTTGACCTGAGATCATCATAATAATCAATAGGTCACTTATTATGTTTTGATGATGGATACCTAGTGTGTAAAAATGCTAGTTAAATGATCATTGGATATAATTAAGTACCTATTTGATTAGTGGTGAGTCAAGATGGGATCCATTGACTCTAAGTATGAGTTTGAGCTCTATGTTGTCATTGATCTTAATGGTTGTTTCAAGACCTTGACCAGGGCTGTTTGACCCCGCTTAATTCCAGAGTCCAACTCTTGCTCTAATACCACAATTGCTGGATCCCGTTTTCGGAACCCAACCTCTTACTCTGATACCTAAACATATTGGACCCCGTTCCCAAAGCCCAACATCGGATGTCATCTTCATAATAGTGAGCTTGTTTCATTGGAGGGTTATTGTAATGGAATCTCATTAACCCTCATCGGTTCATCTTCATGCTCTGATATCATAAGTGTTAGGCCCCCAACATTTTCTCATTCACTTGAACTTGATACTTGTTACTCCTCTTCTTTGAATCACAACTACAATCTTATGAATATTTTTATTCCCAATAAACTCATACCTTTGGTACTTTGATAACAACAATTCATTCACTAATGTCATTCCAAATTACAAGATCACACATTATCCAAACTCTCATTTCTTTTTACGAATTCTCCAAAATTCCAAACCTTCGGGTCTATTTTTCATGAACATTCTGACAAGGAAGATGAAGTAATTTGATAATACTTTCCTCTAGAAACATGTTTTCCATTGTCTTAAGTTTCTAATGAAACCAAAATTATTCCATTTGGTCCAGTAATCTAAAAGTTATACCCCAAACATTTTCGGACTTTTCTCATACTGAAACAGTACATTATACTCTTCTTCCATCCAGAAATTGAAATTCTTAGAGACTGAATTAAAACTCCATTTCTCTAGACAATTTGTATCCCTATGTCTCTAGTTTATTTAAAAACAAGAATCATCTCATTTGGAGCTCTATAGCTCAAGATATGCTTAAAAAACTCCAAAGTGTGTTTATAACCTAGTCTTGCTCTCCCAATTGTCCCCCTAACTTTCTTTCCATCAATCTTTTCAAATCAGCACTAAAGGCTATCAATTTCTATGGAGAGATAGAGAAACGTGTTAGGAATATTGGTTCAAGAATCACTTCATTTGGAGGTCAAACGAAGAAGTTATGGCCAAAGGAATCAAACATTATCTTTGCCCTCAATCACATTGTATCAGTTTTGGGACAAGTGACATAACTTTCTCTAGAGACATTAGATTAAGATCATCTTAGGATTTTTTCGAAGAAGACTTCAAGATCTACAACTTTCATGAAGGCAACAAAAAGATATTTCGTCATCTAGAGGGTCAAAATTGAACCAGACGAAAGGCTTCAGTCTTAGAACTATTTTGGGACAATTGGCATAACTTTCACTAGAAATATTAGATTAAGCTTATTCTTAGACGGTTTGAAAGAGGACTTCTAGATCTAAAACTTTCATAAAAACACCAATGTAAGATTTTTTCATCTAGAGGGTCAAAATTGGATCAAACGAAGCTTAGACGAAGGCTTGGTTAGAAATGGGTTAGATGATGGCTTGGTCACAAGTGGGTTAGACGATGGTCAATAGGGTCAGACGATGGCTTGGTCAATAGGGTCAAACGATGGCTTGATCAGAAGTGGACCAGACGAATGGTCAAAGAACCATCGACGAATGGTTCAATCTAAAATGGAATCAGTAACTTCAAATGATCATAACTTTCTACTTCAATGTCCAAAAATTTCATACTATATACCGTTGGAAAGCTCATAGGATAATCTAAAACTTTCTAAAGGACAACTTTGTCCAATTCAGCCTAGATTAATCCATAATTTTCTCAGAAGTCAGAGCACAAAGTTTACCCCTATGAAAGACTGGAAATTTTCAATGTACCAACTTGGAAAGCCATAAGTGTAACCATTCAACTCACCAACTTTACTTCATTAACCTCTTTAACCTCGACTCACTTACTTCTAATTCTCATCATCCATAATTCTTATTTTCTCTTCCATAACATCTCACTTATATGTATATATATATATATATATAGTCATATTCAAAAATCATCCACTCAAATCGGTAATTTCTTCAATGCATATCTAATTCCGACTTAATATTATCAATACACAATTCATATTTCATTAACATCAAAAGAATAAATTTTACAAATCTTTAATGGCATTTCAAGCTACAATACATCATTGTCTCACAATCTCATACTTGAACAATTAAACTTGAAATGTGACTAAAACATTGTGCTTTCCCAAAACCAACTCAAAATACAAAAATAAGCAGATTTGAAGTAATTCTCTTATGCTCTTGATCACTTGATCTCTTAGCTATCACCTAAAGATAGGACGAAAAGGGGGTGAGCTTAAAGCTAGTAGGTAACAGTTTATAATGGAAAAAATAAGCAAAACCTTTGAAAACATTCACTTGTCATAGAAAAATTCTCATTGAGTTTATAAAACACATGGTTCTTAAGTTTTCAACCAAAATTCACAAATTACAAAACATGAATGCATCAAACTTGTTATCATAACATAAACACATAAGCACATCATAATGGTTTGGGTAGGTCCAAAATAAAGCGTACTACACATTTCCCATAAGGGTCCTGTGTAGCCGTGAACAGAACGTACTATTGCAATGCCACTTAATGTTATTGCGTAGCCGTGAATTTTGGGGAGTCCATGAAGGATCTCCATGTCACTAACCGGCAGGCGGGAGAAGCCTTTTTGTCAAAATACACTTGACTTAACTTAGGGAACCATCACAAACTCACATAACACATATTTCATAACTTGTAAACTTGTTGCCCAAAATGGCACTTTTTCGAAACTTGATTTCGTAAACTTGATATCTTTTCAAAACCACTTCCACATAATTCATATACAAAAAATGTAGCACTTTCTCAAAACATTCAAAAAGCAATAAATGCACATTTATGATGCAATTGAAATCATTAAACTTCTTTATTCAAAGAAAACATTAGTGGCTTATCTACTCTATTATAAACATGTACCAACTTTGATTTCCTTACTTAAAACTTGCTTAAAGTACCTCTCCTGTTATTCCTCTTGCCTTTCTTGATTTCTTTCAACAATGGCAAATCCTTATTCAATAGGAATCTAATTGAAAATCCCACAATGCAAAATCACTAAAATTGATTCTAGAATATTTAAACCCATGCATTTTCTAAACTCCATGAACTAAAATCCTTTCAAAAATCCTAAAGATTCAAAATAATCTTACCTTGATTCTTCACCAAATGGGAGATCTTTGGCTCAAATGGAAGCTCTTCTCTTCCTCTACCTTTTTTTCTTCTTGAACAACCTCAAAATCTCTCTTAAAAGCTAAGAAAAATCGAAACCTAGCATATTCCCTCTTCTTTCTCTCTTCTCTACCGAAACCTCTTCTTTCTCTCTTTTATTTTTGTTCTTCTCTCTAAATTCACGTTTTTCCCTTCTTAAAAAGCAAGACACTCTTTTCTTCTTCCTTTTATGCCCTTAATGAGTCTAAATTGTCCATTTTGCCCTTCCTTATAAGCTTATGGTCTTATACCCTTAAGTGATCTTCTAAAAATACCCTTGAACACTTTAATTTCCTTTACACTTTAATTCAAATTTTCTCACATATAATCCATAATTCTAAATATAATCATATTTATAGATCAATTATACCCGAAAATTGTCAATGAATGCATGTTCAGTCATTTTAATGTGTGCAAAAATTCAAATTCATGTGTGTATATACTAACATTATGCATGAGTATGAAATGCATTTTCTTAATCTCTCTTTGAGCTCACATGTACCGAATTTTAGGGTTCTATCCCTTAGTATGGGAACAGGATATTACATACTGAGATGTGCTTAATTGAGTGTATATTTATTCCTTAATACTTAGTAATTAATGCTATAAAACGTTTAAGAAACTCATTTTGGTTCATATTTAGTTTTAGGTATAATTTGGAAGCATAAGAGCTAAAGTGAGTTAAAAGCATATTCTTTTAGCTATCCTCTTGATGGTCAAACTCAATTATCTTTTTGGAATAAGAAGGAGATGGATTAGGATGAGGATTGGACAAGAAATTGCAAGAAGAACGTCAATTCAAACTGACTTGGGAGATATATGGTCATGTATATACTTACATGGCCATATAAGTTCACGAATTGGGCACATTTTATGGCATACGTATATCTAATCGTGTGACTACCTAGATCCCTAATTTTTAATATAAAATGACATTTGAATAGCAAAGCATATCATGAATCATTTTGGGACAGAAATGAGGGACAGAGCATGCATATTTTGGAGAACTATGGAGGGCTCAGCTTCCCCAACTCGGTACAGAGGTGAAATCGATGCCGAAGAACACATTTGAGTGTATTTACATTGTGTTTGTTGTTCTTTCTCTCTCTAGGGATTGTTTAGGTTATCTTGCTTAATTGATTTGGGTATTCATGTATAGATGATCGTTATTCTCTTTATTGTTAGATGGTTTGTGTATGAACCTATTATTAGAATCGTTAATAAAATACATGATCGTTGTGTTTGGATTCATTTGTGGCAACTAATGACTTTAAATCATTAGGGATAACATAACATAGGTTAAATGACCAGAGTTTGTGTAGTTAGATTGGTCTATTTTCCTTAATCATAGTGCGACTGTCCAACTAAATCTAAAAAGCGTATTTTAGGTTGTCCGATAACTAAGTTTAATTAAATAGATTATTTTAATTAAACACGACCTAAGAGAAATTTGAGATTAACAGAGCTTGTTCTTAATCTACGATCAATAGTTGCTATGAGAGGTATAAGAATAACAAAACAATTAAGTATGTTTATTTGTGTGTAGGTCGAGATTGAACCGAAGACCGGATCCCTAATGCATTCATCATTTTTATCACTTTTTGATTGTTTGCTTTAACTTGCGTTAGTTTAATTTTATTTTATTTTGTTATTCGAAAACCAACAAAACCCCTCAAATATCCTAAACACCAATTCGTTTCATTACAAAAGCTTTACACACTCTCTCTGTGGGATCGACCTAGACTTATCACTAGCTATAATTTAAAGTTTAGTTATTTTGTGTAATATTAAGATGTGCTACCAATTTTGAGGTTGTTGTCAGGAAGGGTGATGCTTTAGTTTTTGTTCTTGATTTTAATTAATGTTTTGTATATATTTGTTTATGATTAGTTTTTACATTTATTTCTTTATCTTTTCACGTTTGTTTGTCTTTATGTATAAAAGGACACAATGAAAGAAGTATGTCACTGCTGGATATTATCAATCCTCTTGGTGGAAAATTTTCCTAAAATCCATATTTTCAATCCTATAACCAAGCTTGGAGAGATCATACGAACTTTAATTTTGAGAGGAATAGCTAGTAAGACTACTTTCTAGATGAGTTGCAGGATGCAGAACAATTCCCATATGAACCATAAGCCTCTTATTACAGCTCAAGTACATCTATGGAAAGACTTAGTTAATACTATTACTTTGCATTTTCAACAGGATGTAAGATAATTTTCGCAAGATACAAGGTCTAGCGTCCAAAATTTGGAGAGCCAACAAAACTCGGGTAAATCTCTAGAAAACTTAGTTAAGGCTATTGCTGCTAATACTCTGCAATTTCAGCAAGATGTAAAATAGTTCTAGCAAAATGTAGTGTGCAATTTCAGCGAGATGTAAAATAGTTCTAGCAAAATGTAGTGTTTCGATTCCTGATCTATTGTTATCTCTACTTATTCTCGTTTCTTTATGCCAATTGTGTTGATACATGGCTCAAGATCAAAGCATTTTGTCCACTTTGCAACTGCAGCGTTGACAGGCACATTGCAGATTTACCATTAGAATTTAGAGCTTAACTCCAGGCAACAACAAAGTTAATTGGTATAGAAATTCGCTAACTTGAGATGTATATTTAATTGTTAACAAACAGGCCTCTACAATTTATGAGAAATCAATAAGTGTAACAAGCTTAATGGGTGTGGATTATGTTCCACCGATGTAAATGCGAATTATATTTTATTCAAAATGTCATAAATTAACATTTTTATCTTTTTTGGTTTGAGGTCAAGCGGAGAATTGAAATATCACTGGCATTAGCTGGGCCATTTCGGTTTAGACGCGAGTGGATACAAAGCCCAAATTTTGAAATGGTTCAACGCTAGGGTTTTATTACATTTTCTATCGAACAACAGGCTATAAATGCTCATCCAAGCTGCACGCCATCTTCTGATATCTGCGAACTCTCCATTTCTCGGTAATCTTCGTTTCACGTTCCATTTTTTTCTATAGATTCGCTGTTAGTAATAACTGTAATAAGATTAGTACTAGTGGTTGATGTTGTTTTCTTTATGTTGTGGACGGAAACTAATGATTAGGGTTTTAGATCTACAAGCTTTTGGTGTCTCTAATGATGATTAACCTAAAAACTTTCGTTCTTCTGAAAAATTTCCATGTGGAGTTCTTCTTGGAGACCTGAACTGAAGAGACATCCTTTCTTTTGTTATCTTTTCTTTGAAGGGCCCTCTGGTTGCTCATTTTTGTGATTCCATTTCTATTTTGGATACAGATATTCTTTTTCGTTTGGCTGGTCTCTTGCTTTTCTTTCCCTTCTGCTTATTTGTAGTTGGGCATTATGGAATTTAGGGTTTGTTAAAGGCATTCTACATATTGTATTTTTGAGGGATAAATATATGCCTCTGGGGATGATCAAATAAAAACTTTCGTTCTTCCGAGATGCACCCTGCGGAAAACATTTTGGAGACCTGAACTGAAGAGGCTTAACTTTATCTTATTTTTTAACTTTTGTGGATTTATTTTTTCTTTGTACCCATAAACTTCGAAAGAAGTTTCTACTGAATTTGATGCATAACAACTGTTTCTGATCCTTGAAGTAACTTTCCCACAGTCAAATGATGCTTATTTGTTATATTTTTTCGCTAATAATTTATACTAGCGACTTCCCCATTGAAGTTTGCGACTTGTGATATGCAACAACCAAACATCTCTATTTTCTAAATTCTCACAGTTCGTGTAACATTTTTATTTTTAGCCCTTCAATTTATTTAAAGGATATTGCACATCCATTTGACATTCAACTTTAGATCTAAAAGATTGCTTAACCTGTAAATATGTAATTTCACGGTTTCTGATAGTTTTTCCTCACGGAGAAGATTGTGTTTGTGGTGAAGATATGTAGTTTCAAATATGTTGAGCACAGTTCTTGATGAGTCAGTATCCTTAACATTCTTAGCAAAGCTTTTATCTGCATATCATTGAAGATCTTGTTTGCATTAAATTCTCTAGTGATGAGTGTGATAGAAACTTTTGTTCTCCTGAGATCGTTAATACTGAAAGATTTGGAGACATGAGCGGAAGAGTTTCATATAAGATCTTTTTTGGTTTTTTTATCATGCATAAAATTTAATTTGTTAGTGAGGTAATGACCCACTTTCTATATTTAAGTTGAAAAGCTCAAAATGATGATTAATTTTATTTTGTTTTGGTAGCATTCATTACCAGTACGAACTTTAATTGCATTTGATTTTTTATTATCCCTTGAATCATGGCATTGTTACTGTTTCTTTCAAATAATTTCATATGAACATTTAACAAACAAGTTGTTCCACAATATTATTGTGTATTGAGCTCCTCATATTGTATTCCTGATGATTTGTGTTTTTACTGATATTTTGTGTGTGGAAATGTTTGTGCTTACATCCTTTTATTTATTCATGTATTTTGATACTTTTGTAATCATCCATTGTGCTGCTTTCAGGGTGAGCCATTTTCTGAGGAAAAATATTGTAAGACTCGACATTTATGCAAGATGAGGTGCTGATTTTCTGTTTTTCTTTTCTTTTCAATAAACAAATTTCTATTTGTTATCCTAATTCTGTGTTTTAACTTGTTTCCTTTTTCTCTGTCGATGTCACTTCTTTTTCAACAGCCGACCAATGGAGGAAGACGTAAGTTATACTGCCTTGTGTCTCATCATTATCATCACTGTCATCAATGACTTGTTTTTATTAACTGCATGTTTTTAGATGTTTTAAAAGGTGATACTTTAGTCTTTGTCAATAGATGCTAGGCAAAACCATTGATGCTTTCATCTTTATTGTTGATGGTAAACTTGTGCTAATTGCAGCAAAATAGCAAAAAGGAAGAAGAAGAATTTAATACAGGGCCACTTTCTGTACTCATGATGAGTGTCAAAAACAATACTCAGGTAATGTTGTGGTTTCATGGTTGTATATTCGCTCACTACCTGTTACACCATGAAGGTTTATCTTGGCTACTCACCACAATTATATGCCTGGATACTGTAGGTGCTAATTAATTGTCGAAACAACAAAAAGCTTCTTGGTCGTGTGAGAGCTTTTGATCGACACTGCAACATGGTTCTTGAGAACGTTAGGGAGATGTGGACTGAGGTTCGTTAGTACTACATTTTTCTATCTTAGTTCTTCAACATGCATCTAAGTGATGGCTTTTTTCATCGAATTAATAGGATTGTACGATATTCTCCTGCACAGGTACCAAAAACAGGTAAAGGCAAGAAAAAGGCTCAGCCAGTTAACAAAGATAGGTTTATTAGCAAGATGTTCCTCCGTGGAGATTCAGTGATTATAGTTCTGAGGAACCCGAAGTGAGCTAGATCAGCCTAGAAGCAAATCTCCATTATATGAGAAGTTAGGATTTGTACGGGGACCTTGTGGTGTAGATTGTATCTTCGTAAAAGATTGTTTTGATCTGTAGAAGCCAATTCGTGGTGTTGAGACGTTTGAGCCCAAATTTGTCGATTTGGTTGAGCTAATCATAGGTTCTAATTATGATTAATGTTTGCTTAAGATAAAAAAATGTATAAAACTAGTTTTCAGGCATTACTTGGGCTCATGGGTAATTTGGAGTTAGGTCGGTGCTTAATTATGAAGTGCTTTTTGTATGAAATACATGTAAAGACCAGTGGCTTATTTTGGATAAAATAGTTAGCGCTTGTACTAAAATTGGAGTTATTTAGGGTGGGGTATCGTTGATTTTTGTAAGTTATATATTTGGCTTGGCTGAGTAGAAGCTTAAATGGCTTCATATCGATCAAGGGTTGATCCGTGGGAGCCATAATGATTAGAAAGTCAAAGCAATTTGATTATTTCGGAGGAGATTATTCCAGTGGAAGTCAACCCAACATTTAGTATTAAAGAAAACAAAGAGCAAGAAAATTGAAGTGTTTGTAAAAATTTAAAATGATGGTTTTCTTAAATTAGAAAATAGAACAGTTTTAATAAAAAATTCAAATTATGGTACGGTTACAATTTTTGTTGCTCTTCAAATGACATAAAACGGGAAGTGAATTATTTGAAATTTTTTATCTTTTCAAAATTTAATTCGTAAAATGTTTATACTAATAAATGTTGAAAAGTTGCATAATATAATTACAAATTATAACAATAATCAAAAGTTTATAAAGAATTGTTAATTAATACTTGACCTATCTATATTCCAAACTCTATGAGAATTTATTATTATCTTTTTAAATATATAAAAAGGAGCATTTTGTACACGTGTCTTATTATTTCTTAAGATGAAGAGTTACACAGGTATTGTTAAGCTTAGCAAGGATACCTTGTTGAAGAATTCTACGGCAGCCTCCATTACTACTTTGCTTGACCAGAGGTCATGATTTAACAAAAAAGTTTAGGGCTAGGAGTCTTACGAGGGTTTAATGATTCTAGAACATCTTCAGTATCCTACATAGTAATAGGGTTACTTTAAGATTTCTACTTCTTAAGTAATTTGGCACCCTTTAATGATCTCTTAAGGAAAAGAATGAATGAGTGAGCATTGGTGGGCATGTTGACGATACTTGAGCAGTGACTAAAATCCACATCTAGCAATTATTGTTGAGAGTCCATCCTAAGATCATCAATCTGTAAATATGTTATTCTATATTATTGTTTCTCCTGGATATATACTACAGTCCTGTGATAGAAAGATGAGTTCTTATCTCCATTTTTCATCCATTTAATGTGAGATCATTCTTTCATAAAAGAGAAGTCATAGGCTGGGTCCTTGGAGAAATTTTGCATAGTTACCTTTTCCATCTTGCATTGGTGCAAAGAGGGTTGTCATAAAGATCTTGTTGGACTTTCTCAAGATCATTCCTTGCAGTGTTTATGAGAATATGGTCTTCCCTATATTCTTCATGAATAACAATTTCATCTCATACTTGTCTATTTAAATTTTCCTAGTATAGATGAACTGTTTAGAGCCCTTGATTCTTACCTTTAAACCACTCCAAATTTCCATCATCAAAACCTACTATGCTACTTAAGAAATTGTTGAATCAAAAGGGGATTTTAGGAGCTGCTGATGACGTGGGTGATGATAGCTGAGTGATCAGAAAGGTTACTATTGGTGAACATGGAGAAGCTATTTGGAAAGGCTAGAAACTAATGTTGATTAGCAAGGTTGTAATCTAGCTTCCTTTCAAGGAAGTTGTCTCCATATTGATTATTTCTCCTTGTGAAGAAGTTTCCACCACAGGGAAGATCAGTACATTGAACTTTAGCTAAACATTTTCTCAGGTTAGGAAACGGATTTCCTATGCATTTGTTTCCTTTAACTTCCTCTAATTTGATAATGGAGTTGAAGTTACCAGTTAAGAACCAAGGTGTTGAGACATTTATAGCCATATCTTTGAGTAGATTCCATAAGAAAGCCTTGATAAGAGTTGTTATGAGCATATATAAATAAGATATGTGCCACTTTACCTGAACTCTTGATCAGTATTTCTAGATGAATAATTTGGTTTTTTTATACAACTTGTGGATACATACAATAAGGAAGAGTTATAGTACACCAAGATTCTACAATTAGCCATTAGGGTGATGGCTATGATTTTTGATCTCACTCCACTAATTATAAAGCACCTTGAGTATATTGCAATTCCTTTGTTTCATGCGAGATTCTAACATTCCTACAATCTCATTTTTATTTTGAGCAATCATGCATTTAATCTATTTCATTACGTTATAAATTTTTATCTTTAGGTGTCATCATTTCAGCTTTCTTAGCTTGAAATTCTTCATAAATTGGATTTAGGCCATGACCATTCACTTTAAGTATCTTCCTTATTTTCAATCTCTAAATCTCTATTGCACCACAGGAAGAAAAATTAGAAACTATAAACAGCTGACTCAATAAGAACACTACTTGCTAAAAATAGTTTAAGTCTAGAATAATAGATAAACACTTTTGGCCAACAATAGAGCTTTTCTTCAAAATCATCTTATCATGGGCAGCTTTAGTCTTCTCTTTAGTTATAACTGATTCCAATTTATCTCTGCACTTAACTGATTCCAATTTATCTCTACACTTACACTTAAAAGCTTCCTATTATAAAGGATAAATCACATCAATTTGAAAAATAAAATAGTCATCTTGGGGTGTGTTATGGCATTAAATGTATTAAAATGATTCATTTTCCCATCAAATTCTATTATAAAGGTGCCCTCACAAACATGTATCTTAGTTTGGGCTGTGTTAAGGAATATTCTACCTAGTAAGATAGGTATGAGATTATACAAAGTTCCATTATTCATATCCACCATATAAGAATCTACAAGAAATATTGGTTCATTCACTTGCATAAGCACATCCACAACCACCCCATCTAGATAAGCACTAGTGTGATCAACCAATTGCATGATAACGCTAGTTTCTTTCAATGTGTATAAATTTAAAGAAACATAAATGGAACAAGGAATAACATTAATTGATGCTCTTAAATCTAACATGGTTTGTTTAAGTGTTACCAATCTTACAAGAAATGGTAAACATGCTCAGGTCTTTACACTTAGGAGATAGTTTCTTTTTGAAGAATGTGGAGGCATTTTCACTCATCCTGATCATTTCACTACCCTTAAACTTTCTCTTGTTGTACAAAATTCCTTAAGGAATTTTGCATACCTTAACACATGCTTGACCCTCTCAATTTCCTCCGTATTGCTGATCCTTTACATAGTCCACTTTGGGTATGATTTTGGCCTAGAGAGAGTGATCATTAATTAGGAGGATTTCTTTCTATTTTCCTTTGGCTAAAAAACTCAAGCTAGTAAGGTTCTTAAGTTAGGTCCTTGGCATTGTAATAGAAAACCTATAATTTTACAACTTTAGAAGACTAGCATAAACCTTGACAAAGCCAAACTAAGTTAGTTCCTATTTGGGTCTACTTTCAAAATATTCCTAGAATATTGGAGCATAATAGGATTAAATTACTTGGCTAGTTCCATTGTTAATCCTTTATTCATTGATGAAAACATTATAGCTTTAGGCAGAATTGGATTTGTAAGAATTTGCATAAAAGCTGAGATGGGCAAGGAACTTTCAGACACACTCAAACTTAAGAGATTGGAGGCTTATGACAACTCAGAGGAGTGCTCCATTTCAATTACCTATTTATGGAGGCTACAAGCAAAAAGACCAATAAAATGAAGACCTATAGGCAGAGTTTTTGAAAAAGGAGATCATATAAAGCTTATGGTGAAGAAAAGGAATACCAATGAGCCTTTGAGCAAAGAGGGATGTAATGGTAAGAATAGGATTGTTAAGCAAATACATATAATCCAATCTTAGTAGGATAATGAAATTGTGACATTGCTAAATGGAAAGGACACTATTGGGATAATTGATGGTAACTCTCCCGAAGTTCAGACTAATATAATCATGAAGCCAATAAGCCAAGAGCATAACTAACATGTTGGGGAGAGTTAGGTAGCTGATTGAGCCAAGTTTATACTATAAATTAGCCCCGTTTTCTTAATTGTTTATGCAGTTGTTGACTCCTAATTAATGATTTTTGTGCTTGATTTGGCGCCTCATATCAAACTTTCATGATTTGCAAATTGCCAGTACTTTGTCATCATTTGATATCAATTTCTGTATAATTTTTATGAGGACAATTGATACTGCAAGTGTTTTATTTTGTAGGAAATAAGGAGCCAACTATCCAGAAAGTCAACAAGTCGTGAGAAGTCTTCCATTCGTCGGAACGAGCATGGATGTCCGTTAGTCGCAACGAATGAATTTAGGAATTAATTACCTCGTCGCGACGAATGACCAATTTCACTCGTCGCAGCGAACATCAACGTGTTAGTCGCGACGAATGTCGGATACCCGGCCTAAATATGGAAAATTTCGCACTGTTCCGACCCGGCCCGCGCATAAACTCTATAAATATTGCTATTTTAGGTCAAACAGAGGGCGGCCGCACACACTATTCATCGTCTTCCTCGTTCTGATAGGTTTTTATTTTGTCTCTGTTTTGCAGATCCGGCAGCCGACAGCCGACGTCCTCCTTCATTATCTTCCTCTCCTTCAGTTGTTCGTCGCGTACCACTTTCTTCTGTTCGTCGTCTGAGCCATGAGTCGCATCGGTTTTCCAGCAGTGATGGAGTTCTCCGATAGGATGAGTGGCTAAGCTTCCGGTCTCTTGAAGATGTAGCAAGGGTTTGAGTTCCAGAGCTTCAAAGGGGTAATCATTCGTCGTTTAAGATTTCAGTCATGTATTTGTAAACAATCCGAGTTGGAGTTTGCGGTGTATGTCTGGATGAATCCGGCTATAGTTTAGTCGGATGATAAACGATGATTTGTGA
>JANKOD010000001.1:6955797-6977362 GCA_026284645.1 Erythroxylum acuminatum
TGTGTATCAAAATAAATATTCACATATGTGTAAATATACAATGATGCATGAGCATGAATTATGCTTCCTAATTTCTCAATAATCTCTAAGAATCACCATTTTAACCCTAATTTATAGAACAGGATGTTACAAGGAAAAAGGTCTATTCAAACCTCATGTAAAGTCCTCCTTGCAAGAAGAGTTTGGAAATTACTAAATGAGAAGGAAAATTTATGGGTCTAATGGATGCATACATTTCATTTAAAAGGAATAAGTCTTTGGGGTTTTAAGCCTAACTAGAACATATCTTAGACATTCCACCACATCCTTAAATTGAGGGAAATACTATGTAGGGAATTTAAATATATAAATGGCAATGGTATGCTATCATTTCTATAGTTTAATAACTGGAGTGAGAAAGATCTTTTACACCTAATTTCTAGTATTTTCCGCATTAGATACACGTTGAAACCTGATGCCAAATTATAGGAGCTAATTAAGGATGATGAAGTACACTAAGTTCAAAGGCGTCGAATGCTTGAAGTAGTTATTCTTAGCTACAATCCAAGGTAGAGTGTGGAAGATAAAGTAATCTAGACTAGGCATACCTCAGGTAAGCTCACTAATAAATCAAAATTTGAACTTTTTAAGGGACCTACTCCTAAGGTGTCATGACATAAAGTGATATGGTTTAAAGGTAATATTCTAAGGATTGCTTCATTAAATGGCTTGCTACACTAAATAGATTAACTACATTAGACAAGGTGAATACCAAATCAACTGTTTTCCCCTAATACAATCTTTGTAGTCTTGAGCTAGAAATGTGGATCATATGAATACCAAATCAACTATTTTCCCTTAATACAGTCTTTGTAGTCTTGAGCTAGAGACATGGATCATCTCTTCTTCCAGTGTATCTACACCAAAAAAATCTTGTCAATAATTTAGATGACTTTTAATTTCTCCTCTCATGAAACTACCTTGGAGATTATGATTACCAAGGTTTCCAATGCTTCACTACCAGGGGACAATCATATTCTTCTTAAGCTAGCTTTATCCATAGAATTTTATAAGGTTGGAAGGAAAGGAATCAAAGAAGGTTTAGACTAAAGAAAACAGATATCTATACCTTCAATTTTAATACTTTAAATAAGAAAAAAGAGCACTTCCTGAGCGACTTTGGAGATTCTCAAATTTCTAGGATTTTAGCAACTAGGTGGGGTATAATTGAACTAAGGACACAGATAGTTTTCTGGAACCTAACTAAATTGTAAACATCTTCACTTGATTGTTTATTATGATCCTTATTCCCCATTGTATGTTGTTTTGGTTGTTTTGAATGGCTTAGGTTTCTAATGAGATTACTTAGTCTGTTTAATCTCTTAGTTAATCTCATGTAAGACTATGCCTTTTATTTTTTAATATACTTCATTTAATTTCCCAAAAAACAACATGAAATAAAGGATAATCTTATTTATCTAACTTAGTATTATTGCCATTTTTGTTAAGCATAAGTCTCTTTTAATCTAACACATACAAACTATTTGTATAAACTTGATTCAATTACTTTTACTTAATAATTTATTTCTTATCATACTTTGAAAATTGTAATAATGTTGAATCTGAATTCAGTATCAAATACTTAAAAGCATAAATTAGAATTATATATAATCTATATCATATCTTATATTGGCAAGAAAAGCCAAGTAATCAATTTTCTTCTAATGATAGCTATTATCATACTATAGCCAATTCCTTCAATTGGGTCCATATTTATACTTTATTAGGCTTAATTTAGTGAAACAATTTTATCAAGGCATTATACCTTTCAGGCATACTTTATGCAAAAATTTACATTATACTATCTTGGTGTTGACATCCATCTTACATATTGTTATTACAGTTTATAATACATTAATCAACTCAAAATAACCTCGCATTTTGTCTTCTATATAATATTGACATATTTATAAAATGTTGCCACCAAGTCCTCAACAAGATTATGAAATAATTATGTAATGACTTTTTTTAACTTTGAGAACTCTTCTAAAGCCTAATTCTATGTTCAAGAAATTTGTTTTACTAACAACTTTGTATCAACTATACTTCATAAAGGTAATTTCTACTTAAAACAAAATAAATGTAAGAAAGCAAGTAATTAGTTATATGCCCTAATAACCAAATAGGATCATGACTTAACTCATTTATTTAGTTATTGTCATTATTTTATTCGAAATAATAGCCCTAGTTACTATTTAAAAAGATTACTCTAATCTCGCTAGTAGTATAGGATCTATTTTAAATTTAGTTAATCTTAAGTTTGCTCAACAAAACTAAAATTAGGTAGATAAAATCTTTGTTAATCACATCTTATGTGACTCTTAAAGTCATTAGGTGACAACTTTTTCCCAAAATATATCTTATATATTATTTCTAACCTTACTTTTAAATTCATATGATCATGAGTTTATCATCCAAATCAAATTTAGTTAAATAAGACCCATTAATTTAAGATAATACATATTCACGTTAAAGGGGCTTTAAGTTTGCTAACAAGTCTTACAATAAACAAAACTTTAGTTTCATTCTTAAATAATGAAAGACAACTATTACGTTCTTAACATGTATTTACTATTTTAATAAAGGATTTAATTTTTGATGGTGTCATTAACCACATATTACGTGTAAAATTTTATACATTTTGAAACATGCAATTTCTCATGCAAATATAATCAAATTATAAGCATGAAATATTATTTGATTCTAATTAAGAATATAATTTTTATAATTTAAAATAATATTTTCAACTCTTTAATGAATTCAATTGAAAACAATTTTCAATAATTATTCTTCTTACTTATCATAAGATAGAAAATTTTCTTTTTCAAAAACTTATATGTATCACATTCTAAACCAATTTAATAAAGAAAAACAACTTTTCTAATTAATCAAGAAATTTATTATTCAAAATAAAGAAACAATTTCTAAATAAAATAATAATAACTCTATATCATTCAAATTGAATTAAATAATTTTAATTAAAAAACACCTTTCTTAATTACCTAAAGAAATTATTTTATTAATTTTAAAGGAATCTATTTAATTACTAATTTTGATCTAATTGAAATTCAAAATAACTTTTAGAAGATAATTTTATAAAATATTAATTGGTAATAAATTTAATTATTAATCTTAATCTAATTAAAATATTTAATTTAATTTTAAATTTAGGTTTTCATCTTAATTAGTAAATCTCATTATGTTAACTTATCTAACAAAATCGAATGATCAAATATTACCCTTTTAAAAACCTTTGCTTGATTTTAACTATTTATTTAATAACTGATTTTAATTTAATAATTCAACTCTTAAAAATTAAACTAAAATTAAAAATAATCTTGATAAAGTTAACCCTTTTAATTTAAAAAGCTCTTTTTTAGATTTATTAGAAATTTAAACCAATTAAAATAATTCGTTTCGGGTGTGTCGGCACGTGTCGTCAGGCAACTGACGCTATCACTCCCCATCGTCATCTCCAAAATGGGATTACATGTTTTGAGACCCTGCCATCCCATTTTCTCCTCCATCAGTGCTTCTCATTTGGGTTTCTTCTTCTTTCTTGTTTGCTTCATGACGCATAATCTCCTAAGGTGATTAACTCGTCCTCCAAAGGTAAATTTCTCCCTTACCAGAGGTGACAATTAGTACTAGCGATAGAGGAGGATGATTCACCAGTGACTAGCTCACATAAAGAACATAAACCCAAAATCACAACATTCAATTTCTAGAACATCCAATCAAGTTTTAGAACCTTCAATCTTGAATATGGCATATGATTTTCCATATCTTTTAAAGATAAAGGAAACATGCATTGATAGTCTTTTCCATAAATCTTAAACTAGTGTGTTATGCATTGTATTTTTAGATCGAAGAACGTCTTCACATCATTAAAAATATGGAAGCTTATAACTATTATTTTCAAGAACTAAATGAAGCACACAAACACAAAACCTAGAAACATGAAAAATAATAGGTGTAATGCGACATTTTCAAAAGGAGAAAACACATTAGGCATATATCGTAAAGTTTCCAGAACGTTTAAACAAAAATAGCCAGGCATTCAGCTATCAAGATGTATTGTTTGTAACATGTAAGATAAACCTTATTACGTGTCCCGAATCGTTCATGAAAGAGTTAAAAATGAAGGAAATGTAGAATACCTAATTTTGGTTCCATCGAATGTTCTGAAGTAGTTTTCGAGGCTAGAATGAGCTCTAATCTCTTTGGGACCTTTGCCGAAATCGATCACCGACACTTGATTAATGCCTTTTTACTCAACAAAATGCCACTTCATATGCATGACCTGCATCTCTATTTCTAACACCTCAATGACGACTATTCGAGGATCAAAACCAACAATAATTCTACCATAAGCATGAGCTTAATGATTAGAGAGAAACCGTCACTTATTATCTAACTTATTAAGAAACTTGAGATTCTCCATTCTGATTTTTGTTTCCAAAATAGCAAAAATCGAAAATTTTCCTTTAGCCAAAAAATCCTTTAAGGTCAAAAGCTTTTTGGGCCAATTAAAGCCCCTAATATTCAAAACTAAAATCATAAAGGAATGGCTTTGGAGCTTTAACCTTTGCTCCTAGTACCTTTCCTATGTTTGACACTAGTAAACTGTTCTATAGACTCCTTTCCTTTAGCTTTACTCAATGTTGAAGGAGAGGAGGTTGCCTCTATATCATCACCTTTTTCTCCCACATACGTAATTGGCATGCTTTCCTTAGAATCTTCTTTAGTTGTGCATATCACAACTTTCTGCCTAATCTAGATTTCCACATTTAAATCTGGTAGTGCAAAAACAACTCTGGACACCTTGTGACTTGGTTTCAGCTTATCATTTCCAACCTTATCCACCTGGTTTTGATCCCTTATGATTGGTTCTTCCTGGGACACATTTTGACATAATACCTGCTCATCATTCCCATCCTTCTCGTTTTAATCTAGACCCATTAGTTCCATATAACTCCCTTTCTTGAAGATTTTCCTAGTAGGCATCTACCTTTTGCCTTGTAGTTTCAAAGAAGGCTTCCAATGGTAGTCGATTATTACAGTATCTTCATACAATGTTCCATTCAACCCTAACCTCATAATTGGAATTTGGTCTAGTAGATCCTTAGAGATGTCTATAGTAATACATAGCCTCATCTTTTCCTTTTTGCTGTATTTTCATCCATACAAAGAGGTTGTCGTAAATAACTTACATTCATACTGAAGCTTTTGGTAATCCAATATTTCAATAGAACATTATACAACTTAACCTATAGAGGAACTGACTTTTAACTTTTCTATTTCAGGTTGAAACCCTGACTGCCAACTTTGGAGAAACAATAGAAGGTTCGTCACATGCCAAGGTCCTTCTTCCAAGACTTTAAGGACCTGAGCCTTGAAGGAAAAGGTAAATAAAGCTAAATTTTTTAAACTAATAGTATCTCTAACAGGCCTTTGTTCTTCCGAGTAATGTTAGGCCACTTTTGTAGCATCAAAAATGGGGGTCTTTTTTCCAAGAAGAACCCCACCAGTGAAGCCTCCTATGATCGAGCTCCTTCCATAAGGACTTTCAGATCCGGCAAAACAATGACTCAACCTTGCTCTTCCTGTTACTTGTTTCCAGCTCTTCTTAAGATTTGAGGATGAGGGACCCTTTTATGATAGGTTGGAAACAGCCAAGGTGTGAGAGGGTAATAAGGAAAACTCAGAGTGGGAGTTTGCACAAAAGGCAGGAGGTTTAGGAGCAGGCATAACTGACAGACAAGGGAAGGAATGCAGTGCAGAGACAGGGAGAAGATTTCAAAAAGTGGTTACCAAAAGAGGGAAAAAAACAGTCAAGGCAGACTGCTAGCAAAGACAGAAATGTCTTTAGCAACTAAAGAGGGGTTCAGAGAGAGAGCAGAGGAATTTTGGAAAGGAGAGGAGAGACAACAGTTGTTTATGAAGAGGCTGAAGTAAGTGTTTGTGTCTTGAGGGAAAGAGGAAGAAGAAAGCGGAGAGCTAGGCAGAAGATTGAAAAAGTGTTGAGAGTTGGAACAGAAGAGATTGTGGCTTGCAGGGAAAATGAAAAGGAAAAGTAGAGAGATTAGAGGGGCTGGAGGCTAGGGGAAGAGAGATGGATTAACAGATCCCATCTCTTGAAAATGGAGAAAGGTGAGAAAGGAGCAGGAGCAGAGCAAAGTTATGGATCAGAAGCAAAGCCATCAAAGGGCTAGGATGACTCTTTCTTTCTACCAATTCATAATCGAAATCACCAGAGATCAACTTGTTAGCTAGGTATTTGGACACCAGAATGATGTTATTAAGTGAGCTTACTTTGTTAAACAATAGTCGTTGACCTGAATTTGATTAATTGTAATGCTTATCACCTAAAGGAATATAGTTTACAAGTGAACTCTGTATAAAATATTCAGACTTTAACTTTCATAATTCTCCTTTAGATTAGAAAATGAGAGACCAGACTTGTATAAAACTCTAGGAAGATTAAGATCAACCATATCAACACCCTTGATTCAACGGTGTTAAATCCTGAAAGAACATCCCTAGAATCTTAGTAGATTGAAGGTGGCACAAAAATAAAACATTTTAAGGATTTTTCTATCCAATGAAACATTTTAACCTTGTGTTACCTTGAACGTAAAGTCCATAAAAGATCATCAGGAAAATAACGCCTTGAACTTGATGGGTTAGAACTCTCATCTAGAAGAAGTGATGAACCAGAGTTTGGGAAGGGGAAGAGGGCAAAGATACAAAAATCATCCCATTTGAAAGTTTCCATGAACCTTAATATAGAATCACACTTGGATTTTTGAGGACTTGATACTTTCAGAAAGTCTTAAATTATGCGTTTCAAGTTTGATGTTATTGAAAACTCTGAAAGTATAAATACAAATAAAATTATAACATTGCTAGCGAACTCTATATATTAATAGCTACTTTCTTCTCGAAATGAAATGTTGAGACAATTAAATATTCTGACATACATAAATTACAGGGCATAGAGACCTCTTCAGCAAGAAAGTACAATATATTATAAAACTTGGAAGACGATTTAGACACTTCAGTTCCCTCCCCAATGTAAGAAACTATACAGAAGAGTGAGATGGAGTCGCTATCAGTAGTATACATGTTTCTCACGTCCTAAGTCAAGTTAAAAGTTGGTCGGTAATGATTTCCCCAACCTGTTACTGATAAGTACTCATTTTTAACGTAGGAAACCATCATCAATTATCCGCCGGAGAGCAAAATAAACCAGCAGATGACTGAAAATTGCTGGTACTGATCAACCCACGAAAACTCTCCAGTCCAGATTTGGGAAAGGGCATTCACTTATGAATCCGACATGGGTTTAGCCTTGAAGAACTTGGAAACGGCTTGACACAAATTTTCTTCCTCAAAAGGTTTAGAAACATATCCATCCATGCCACTTTTCAAGCATTCCTCATATGTGGCATGTATGACGTCAGCTGTCATGGCTAATATTGGTACATGCCACTCTCTCTTTCTGGCAGCTCCTTCAGCTGTGGACTGAATATCTATCTGCTCATTTGCCAGGCTCTCCATCTTCCTGATTCTACGGGTTGCCTCAAACCTGAAATGGTGCACACACATTAGATAATCAAAGGAAGTCGTTTTCATGTAGACAATATCCAAAGCACATCTGCTAATGTTTTCAAATGTCAAGCAGTCACCAAAGAAGTATCTCTATCACACTGAGAAGCAACTGATATAACGATGCATTATTTATGTAATCTCCAGTCTAGCATGAATTTTCGCTGTAGGAGGATCAGTATAACCCACTCCATTTAATTTACCACCCAGAAATTTAACAGCTACACCTACTTGTTTGACATTTATACTTTCCCAATGGAAAACACATAAAGCAACTCTTTTAACATACCCATCCATTTCTGGCATTTGAATGTCCATGAAGCATGCATCAAAATCATGTGGTACTTTAAGCAATTCCAGTGCAGCTTTGCCACTGTCTGCACACTCTACATCAGCTCCAAACTTCTTCAGTGCACCTGCAGCAACTCTGCGGTTCACTCTGTTGTCATCAACCACTAAGATTTTCCTACCACATAGCGGATTCTGAAGGAAGGAAGTACCATTGGGAATGTCTTTCCCTGGTAACCTCTTCTTCCCTAGTTCAAGAACCTGTTGAAGACAAGCAGCTACCATAGTTGCTCTTAGGGGTTTCATGATGACAGTATCTGCAAACCCTGCTGCTATTGCATTATCAAATTCAGTTTTGTTTATATTGGTAGCTAGGAGTATCATCTTAGGCAACTTATATGTTTGTCCATTCTGCTTACAGTCCAGCAGCCACAAGTTCGTACCATTTCTCTCCCCAGTCATCCATGAGTCCTTCTCAACTAGAATTATATCTGGCTGGATTTTACTTCTGCCATATGAGATACAGAGAAATTCCAGTATGAAAATTGTGTTAATGAAGTCCAATTTTGAACCAAATTTAAATATAGGGAGCTGCAGAAAAACAGCCATCCAGAGATCATCTTTTAGGAAGACTAGCAAGTATATCAGCTGATATGGCATCATGGAATTTAGATAGGGCTTACGTGATGATGCAAAGATCTTATTAGAAAATAGAATTATTAACATGTTCAGTTATCCTCAGAAATAAAAGATTCTTTGGTTTTTCTATTCAAATGGAACATCAAGATAATGCAAAAGATCAAAAACTTTCAGCAGTAAATATTATAAAAACGATAATCAAAAGAATATGATGAATTATGTATAGTTTTTTATTAGTGATTAAAAAGATTCCATAGAGTAGTTCACACAATCAAGTCGTGAATGAGAAAGATATCTGAGAAGGTATTTGCAATAGCTAAATAATCCAATCTTGGGCCATAACCCAACAACATAAGCTTTTAAGTTTAGTGGTTCCTCTATGTTGAATCACTTAAGCATTTGCAGTTCAACAGGGGGAATTTCTTTCGTGAAATTTGAAACCAAAAAACATGACATGTATGTTTATTAGATCGAAACTTTCTCAATCAACTAAGTTATTCATTGACTCTTTTAAGGAATAGAAATTACCTAGGTGATAGAGAACCATTTTTCCCACATGTATTAGTAGCCACCTTTAGGCTATTTGAAACTTCGGCGAGGATGCCTAGTCTCTTCAACTGGTATTTGGTTACGGCAGCTCTAACAGGTTTTCCATCAACTATTATAGCTTTTATTTCTCTGAAGCTGGAAGGTAGATCATCAGAATTACGTTTTTCCTTCTTGTCTAATGAATTTTTATTGCACCTCCCCAAAACAGCAGTGAATGAAAATGTGCTGCCCACCTGGGGTCGGCTGATAAAATTTATCTGACCACCCATGAGTTCAACTAAGCACTTACTGATGCTCAAGCCAATACCAGTCCCTCCATAATTTCTAGAGGTTGAACTGTCTGCCTGCATGAAAGGCATAAACACACGATCCTGTGCACGCAAAGGGATGCCAATTCCTGTATCCTCCACACAAACCATGAGGGTAACCTTCTCAGAAGCCTCATTAACAGTCATCAGATCCAATGAAGCATCAAAGAAAAACTCTTCATCAGTAACTAAATGCTTAAATCTGTCCCAACTATTCCGGTCATCTGCTGCTTCAGAACCACTTAATGTTTTAAACTGGTGAGAACAAGATATATGTTTAGCTTCATTAGAATCCCCATCGACACAAATGTCACCTTTTGGGTCTGCGAAGACTTTAGAGTGGTCATCTAGATGAACTTTAATCAATATATGTCCTCGTTCAGTAAACTGCAAAAACCTTCTTATTTAAGTAAAAATATATTGCAAAAGCTGATTCATGAAGAAAATGGTGAAGGTAAATATTGATAATCATTGAGTGACTCATTAGTAAATGTCAGTAAGTTATATTAAATACTTAAAAACATAATCATTTTAACTGTATGATAATGATGGAAGTGAATTAAAAAGAATTGAAATTGTTCAAATTATACTACATTTAGGTAATCAAACTTGACGTGCCCTTACCTTTACAGAGTTTCCAACAAGATTTGTGATGATCTGCCGGAATCTCCCAGGGTCCCCAAGAACAATTTCTGGAACTTTTTCGGAAACAAAGACTGCTAGCTATAAATCCAAAATTTGATCCCAAGCAATTCCCAATAATTTTTTTCAGTGCGACCACACATCATGAAGGCCACAATGAAATGATGTCAGCATCCCCAGCAGAAACAAATAAAAGAACGTAATGTCAGTTTAAATAAGTAAAACTACCTTCATGTCTATCAAATGAAATAGAACATATCTTTTCAAATACGGGGAGACAAAATTAACCAATATTAGGGCCCTAGCATCAGCAACTCTTTTGGCAAGAATACCAACATCCTCACTTGTTAAGTACTAACCTCAATGCCTTTGTGTCTGGACTTTTCAGAAAACAGTGAAAGAACATCATCTAGTATGGATCGAATGTCAAATGGGACAGCTTCCAGCTCCAACTTGCCAGCTTCGATTTTTGCCCGATCAAGCACCTCATTTATTAATGTTATCAATGCCTTTCCACAGGCTTGAGCAGTTTGAGCATAATCCCTTTGTGTAGAACTTAAATCCGTATCTAAAAGCAATGCAAGCATACCTGCAATTACAACAGTCAGCGTCAGAGACCTATAGTATCTAGGACATCTCATAATTCAATCGATGAGACTTGGCATACCAAGGATTCCATTCATGGGTGTCCTAATTTCATGAGACACGGTAGCTAGGAACTGCCATAAAAAACGCGAGTTACATTGGTCAAATGAAGCTGAACATTTGAATTTGGGTTAACTATGCTTCATAAACATGCTGGAAAATATACCTGGGATTTAGCAACATCAGCGGCCTCGGCTCGTACTTTTAGCTCCTGCATTTCATGGAAATCATCCTCAACTTTTACTATATGCATTCCAGCAGCATACAAAATATAGCTCCCCAGAAAACCAATCCATAAGACCCCTAAGAAAGCAGAAAGTGCTATCCAAGGTGTGGGTGCCTTCTCACGGTACCTGAACAGAATCCAAATTAATGAGCATACACACTTACCGGACTGCTCAATATATGGAACTGTAGCCAAGGAGTTGAAGCACTTACCTACACTTCATCTGATGCTTTCTGACTGGATCTCCAAAGTCCAGCTTGCTTTCATGCAAAAGGGACATGTCACCACCTTTATGTTGGTGACCATACATGATCAATGGATCGGAAGAGTTAGTGACATCATAAACATCCACCAATATTTTCTCATTTCCAGCAAGTTGTCCAAGTAAATTCTCCACTAGGGACTCAACATCAAAGGCTCCTCCAAGGTATCTGCTTTCAATTACATGGCATGCTATACATAAGAGGAATTTGTATTTTATGAAGTTAAAAGTGAAACATGTTGAGACTTAGTTCTTTTGCATCACGTGTCTCTTGGCTGGATTCACGACAATAGCATACAATATGTGAATTTGAGATTCTAACTGAAACTAGTACAAAAATGAACAAGTTTTCTCCATTATTGAACCCTACATCTCAGGCCTGCAGCAATACTGAAAAATAAGTTGAGCACAATCATTCAAATTTATAGTCAACAATTCATTGGATTCATTAAGCCAAGAATCAGAAGGAATGCAGTGGTTGTAGGGGTCATCAACAGCAGTGTTGTTTCGGAAATAAAAAATTATTGTAGCAACAAGAACAATGCCTAAACCCACTGGGAAGATTTCAAAATGCATGTGCAATGGAGTTTGATGTTATCAAAGTATACATACAAAAATTACCAAGTTAGTAGTTAATGTTATCAGAGCAAAAACCGTATCTACGTTACAGAATGTTTAAGAAAGAAGTGGATACTGGAGAAGTATTAACTAGTAGCTAAAACTCATAAATTTAGGAAATATGACTAATATTAAGCTGCTGGAATATCAAATTTCAGGTCCGGATTTTAAATTGGAATACTGAAGTTTCAGATTAAGTATAGTTCGGTTTTTAGGATTTGATTGATGGAAAATTAGGCTAAAAGTTTACGGTTTCATATGGCTCGAATTTAAGCTTAATATAGCTAGAATTTAGGGTTTTGGTTGTTGGAATTTAGTGAGGGCACAAATAAGGGAGGTTAAGAAACTAGAAATCACTCCTAAGGTCTAAGAATCACTCTTAAAAGAAAGCATCACACCTAATTAGAAACCCAAATTTATTATAAAAAAATACAAGATATCTTATTATTGAAGGGCTAAATATGCACATATCTATAGAGAAGTTCTTAAAACCTTATACTAGTGGCAAAGCTTCCTAACAAATTTAAATCTTATTCTAATAAAAATTCTATAAATCCTAAATAACTAGGATAACATATCTAAAACTAGAATAACATATTTAATTTACTACTAATTCATATCTAATGAGGATTCCTAACACAATCCAAAATTTAGCCTTATTATCTTTATTGTCAGCTCAATTCTCATCCTTCATCCCACCAAATTAAGGCTTGTGGTTGACTAATTTTTTCCCCTTTATTTCTTCTATAAACTTAAATTATTTTGCATCAATTCTACCCAACTTATATGAAGTCATCCTCGACGTAAAATTGACAAATACTAATCTTATACGTCTAGATTCAACTTTTGAAATTCAAATTTTAAAATCAAAGTACCATTAAAAATTGATCTTCCTTTCTATTTGACAAGAAACTGTCCATATCCTCCAGCTCCTATGGCTACAATTTGTTCACCAAGAACATCCTCTAACTCCTCTTTAAGACGAAGAGTGGTTGGAATTCTTACAGCAGTAAGAGATTATACCATCATATCCATCATAAATAATTAAGTTTAGAACATTAAATTTATGACTAATTCTCATGTCACTAAGTAATTCTAAAACATAAGCAGTAGCACTTATCTTCTTGAGGATCTTATAAGGTCCAACATTCCATGGATAAAGTTTCTTACATTTTCCTTTTAGAAAACACTCTAACAAACCTTCATCACATCCTTACCATAGAATTCCACCAATTGACGATGTTGATCGGTATGTCCTTTATAAGTCAAAATTGTTGGTTGTTATCTTTCTTCATACCTCATCAAAGATATTCCTCACGTGCAAAATCTTCATCTTCAACACTAACTTGTGTTATTTGCAATAAAGGAGCCAGATCAATAAGATTTCTTGGTTGAATTCCTAAAACTATCTCAAAAGGACTATTACATGTTGACCTATTTATAGAACTATTGTATGCAAATTCTACCATGTGAAGAATTAATTCCCAATTATTCACATTGCCTCTAACCAAGCATCTTAACACTCCCAAACTTCTATTCACTACCACTGTTTGTCCATCAATTTGAGGATGGAAAGAACTTGAAAAATGAAGCTTAGTGTTTAATGTTTTCTGTAGAGTTCTCCAAAAATAACTCATAAACTTCACATCACGATCAGAGATGACGATTAAAAGCAATCCATATAGACATACAACCTCTTTGAAGAATAGTTTAGCAATGTGCACCACATCATAAGTCTTGACCATTATATTTGTTGATGGTTTCATAACAAAACCACATGGTTTATCTACCACATAGGCATTAGGAACATACATATTGTTGCTTCTTGTAGTCAAATCCATTAACTTTATGTCATTACTAAATTTTGACTTTGCAAGTGCACTTATAACTTCTCCTTTATTCCTATGTTGTGTTAATGTTGCATCTCCATTCAAATCTACTTCTTCATCACCCACTATAACATAATCTTCATCAACGATACCAAGGATATCATCAACTTTAAAGACAACAAGCTCTGTAACCCCAAGCAATTGTTGGTTTAAGCCTTGTGGTTTCAATTTGTTACTTCTAATGTTTTGATTTGTTGTTTAGAGATTTCAGCCTATTATTTAGGTGTTTCAGTCTCTTATTTAGCCATTACAGCTTGTTGTTTAAGTGTTTCAACTTTTCGTTTAGTTGTTTCAACTGTAGGGTTTGCCAAAGAATCCATTTCAATTTGTTTTCCATCACCTTAAATGCGTTGATCATCTCCCACTATCAAACTCTCTGTCATGACCATCTTTCATTGCCAAACTCTCCATGTCATCAAGTATTTGAGCACCATCTACAAGCAGGCTTGAAGATTGCGATTGATTAGTTGAAGGGGAAGTATCAATAATTTCACCATCCATATTATAACACTTCCTCTAAGGTAATTCCAATTAAATTTGCGGAATCAAAATCAAAATATGAGTTTTTAGCAAAGCTTTTCCCATGCATTGCGTGTTGTTGAACAATATCAATCTCCTCATCTTGCTTACCACCTTCTCCACATTTAGCATCAAATGTAGGTGGTTGGTTTGCATAAATTTTTCTTTTGGGAGTTTTCACTTTTAGGGAATATACATCAAGGCTGTCTTGTCTCTCCAAAATTGTCCAATATACTTTCTTGGAGTTGTTACATGTAAATTGGTTTTGAGAGCACCTTATGATCGAGAATCTTTTATGTCTCATTTTTTCATAATTCTCAAAAGCATTTCATCTCGCTCTTGGTCACTGAGTATTCTTCTATTCGCCATTCCTCTACATGTCATTCGGAACCAAAGCTTTGAAATAAAATTGATGTAGAACAAATAGAAGAAGTGTGAAATAGTAGCTAAAACTTACAAAACTAGGAAATATAGCTAATATTAGGTTGTTGGAATATCAAGTTTCAAGTCTAAATTTCAACTTGAAATGCTAAAACTTCATATCAGGTATAGCTGGGTTTTAGGGTTGCTTGTTGAAAATTTAAGCTAGGATTTTAGGGTTTAATATGACTGAAATTTAGGTTTAATATGGCTAGAATTTAGGGTTTTGGTTGCTGGAATTTAGTGAGGACACAAACAACGGGGCGTAGGAAAATAGGAATCACTCCGAAGGTTTAAAAATCACTCTTAGAAGAAAACATCATACTTCTAATTGAAAACTCAAATTTGTAGGAAAAAAATCCAAGATATCTTGTTATTGAAGGGATGAGTATACACATAATTATAGAAAAGGACTTATAACATTATTCTAGTAGGAAAGGGTTCCTAACAAATTTAAATCATATTTTAATAAAAATCTTACAAGTCTTAAATAACTAGGATAACATATCTAAAACTAGAATAACATATTTAATTTACTTCACTTCTTATATAATAAGGATTCCTAACATAATCTAAAATTTAGTCTTTATTTATAACTCAATTCTCATTTTTTATCCCACCAAATTAAAACTTGTGGTTGATTAATTTTTCCCCTTTTATATAGACTTAAAGCTCTTGCGCATCATTTAGTATTCTTCACTATCATCATAGATATTACAGAAGATTTAAAGGCTTGATTAGAGGGATTAAGATCCATTGATTATAGGGATTATAATCCCTAATTAATAGTCATATATGTGTATATATGTAGCTCCATTCTATACATAATGAATTGAGAAGGTGAATTTATTCTCTCCAAAATTACATGGTATTAGAGCAAGAGTATTTAGCTTATATTTCTTTTGTCATTTTTTGTTGGAAGTTCTGCCCGGGATAGTAGAACCTTACGCTTCTTGTGGGGTCACCATTTTATCTCACCAACAGCACCAATAAGAGTGTCACTCAGCGACGAGCCACCACCTAAAGTCCAACAATCAAAAGCCCTACAATGAGTCACATGCGCCGTTCAAAGCTTTTGGCTTTCTCCTAAGCATCGACGCATCTAGCACCAGTTCTTTCTTCGTCATCAAATTCCACAACCACTGATATTGATCTTCCAATTGCCCTCCATAAAGATAAATGCCAATGCACTTATCCAATTTCACCTTTTGATTCTTATGATCATTTGTCATCTTCTTGTTCTTTTGTCGCCTCCCTTGATGCTATCTCTCTTCCCAAAACTGTTCATGAGGCCTTGTCTCATCCTAGCTCGTGAACGACAATGATAGAGGAGATGAATGCTCTCGATGCTAGTGGTACTTGGACCTTAGTGAATTTACCTATTGGAAAAAGAGCTATTAGTTGTAAGTGGTCTTTGTAGTTAAAGTTGATCTTGATGGTTTTGTGGCTTGACTTAAAGCTCATCTTGTTGTTAAAGGTTATGCCTAGACTTATGGTGTGGACTACTCTGATACTTTCTCTCCTGTGGCTAAGTTGACATCTATTTGTTTACTTATTTCTATGGCAGCTACTCATTATTGGCCTTTCCATCAATTAGACATTAAAAATGACTTCCTATATGGAGACCTACATGAGGAGGTGAATATGGAGCATCCACCCGGGTATGTTGCTCAAGGGGAGTAAGGGAAAGTGTGCAATCTTCGAAGATCTCTATATAGCTTAAAACAAAGTCCTCATGCTCGATTTGGAAAATTTAGTCGAGCAGTTGAATGATTTGGAATGAGCAACAAGAAGTCTGACCGTTTAGTTTTCTATAAACACTCTGCATCTAGCATTATTATTCTTGTTGTATCCGTGGATCATATTGTTATTACTGGTAGTGATATCATAGGAATTTCATCTCTAAAAATGTTCCTTCACAGCTAGTTTCAAACAAACGATTTGTAGGAATTCAAGTACTTCTTGGGAGTAGAGGTGACAAGAAACAAGAGAGTTATTACATGTGCTTAACTTTCTATCCAAGATTGGGAAATTAGAAGTTAAACCATGTAACGCTCCTATGCCACCTAATTTGCAACTCACGAATGATTGAAGATCCTGAGAAGTATAGGTGATTGGTTAGGAAACTAAATTATCTTACAATAACTCATCCTAATATTGCTTTACTATGTTAGTATTGTAAGTCAATTTATGGCTTCTCCAATAATTCATCACTGGGCCACTTTAGAGCAAATCCTATGTTACTTGAAGGGAGCTCTTGGACGAGATATACTATATAAAGATTGTGGCTACACTCCTATACAGTGCTTCTAGATACAGATTGGACATGATTTAAGACTGATCGAAAATCAACCACGGTCTAAATAGAATGTTGTATCTCGCTCAAGTGCAAAATCAAAATATAGAGTTATGGCACAATCTACGTGTGAAATAATGTGGACATATAAGCTTTTGACTGAAATTGGCCTTGAAGTCTCAATGCTAGCGAAGTTATAGTTTGATAACCAAGTTGCTCTTCATATAGCTTCTAATCTTGTGATTCATGAACGAACTAAACATACTGAATTAATTCTCTCTTTGTTCGTGAAAAAGTACAACAAAATTTTATTTTTATAGGATATGTGAATACTGGGGAACAACTAGGAGACCATTTTACAAAGGCTCTAAATGGGACTCAAGTTGAATATCTTTGCAACAAGTTGGGCATGATCGACATTTATGCTCCAACTTGAGGGAAAGTATTACATATTATAGATGTTACATAAGATTTATAGGCTTGATTATAGGGATTAAGATCCCTTAATTATAGGGATTATAATCGCTAATTAATAGTGATATATGTGTACATATGTAGCTCCGTTTTGTACATAGTTAATTGAGAAAGAGAATTTATTCTCTCCAAAACTATAACTTTCAACCTTAAGAAACTTTTGAAGTCGTTAACTCTACTAGAATGATGTTTAAACAAAGATTATGGTTCATTGCTAATCTCGTTAATGTTTCAGGGTGCTCACTACACAAATCATGTGGTACAAATAGTTTAGGAGGTAAAGTTTAAATCTTTCAACCTCATAACAAACACATCCCAAGGTGCCTAATGTATTTGGTTGCATCCTTAGTATAATTTTCGATTCACGTATGTCAATTTAGAAACTGAAAAAGTTAGCTATACTAGTAATCCCGCGCTAATTACTTTAAAGGTTGAAACACAATAGTTCGAATAGAAGAGCAATCTTAGCACTTACCCTCCAGTCGCTTCGATGCGTTGTGTCACTGTTGGGTTTGCAGGGAGCTTAGATTTATAAACAGGAAAAGTCAACACAACGCCAAGGTGATGTGAGCCAAGCAATCTGAAGGGACTTGTCAAAACAGCTCTTCCTGTAGCCCTAGCCCTCAGTATATTTTCTCTATCCTCCTACAATTTACAATAGAATTACTCCAACCCAACTTCATTGAAGAAGAAATTATGAAGACTATTGAAACATAACAACATAAAGATAACCAATTTCAAACTAATTTAGATCTTTACCTCCCCTGACATCATATCGATGGATTTAAGGTAGGAAATAGTTTCTTGAGACAAAATAACAGGTGCATACTCATCCCTTGTAGGTGAAGGCTCTCTCTCCATTGTCTTTATTGCCCAGCCATGTTGCCTCTCAAATTCCTCCCTCTCTGAATGAACTACTTTTTGTGCATAGGCTACTCCACTTAACAAAGGCCGCTCAAAAGCAGTTCTGGCAGTATACTCAGCAAATGTTTCCTGTAGTTCGCCAAATTACAATCTCAAAAAATTGTCAAATAATGATAAGGGCATTTAGCTCCTTAGAAATTGTTGTCTCATAAGCTCCAGTTGTTCTCCAAATACGTTTGGCTAATGCAAGCTACTTTCCCAAAATTTGATGTAAAAGAAGACAATATAACCTCTGCAAATTAAAGACATCAAGCATAGAAAGCCCTCCATTTCCCCTCAAATATTGATAAAGCATTTGCTTTTTGAGCTCTTTTAGCATAATGGAAACAAGGAACAAAAAGGGTTATAGTTTCACCAGCGCCTGTCAACAATTTTAGGCTAAATCAAACATTAACTTTATAGAAGATAAGAAAAAGCGACATAGAATATCAGACCCTTCTTTTCCCTTTTCCCAGCAATAGAAGAGAACCATTTGAAGTGTCGAACACAAACGCAAATTAAAGTTATAACTAACAGAGAAGGGCACAAACCTGGTCTATTGCTGATGGATTCTTGTAATAATGGAAAGTGGAAACGAGAATGGCAAGGGCATGGACATGGTTAACGCTAACAACGAATCGGTCTTGCAACATTCTGGCCCTCTCATCACACATGCTCTCGAGAGTTTCCTTCCTCTTCAAATTATCATTTCTATTAAAGACGATGAATGCTAGCCAACTAGCAAATACCACAATCATGGTAAGAAGTAAAAAAAGTCTAGGAATCCAATGCCTGTGAGCTGGTAAAAAAAGTCTAGGAATCCAATGCCTGTGAGCTGGTATGAAGGTGTAACCTCTTTTGCTCCCCATTTGTTCGTTAACCTTCACAGACAACGAATGATGGTGGTGGTGGTGGTAGCTCTGTTGCATCCTCACACCCATGCTCACGCAAACACAATAAGAACTAGAAACTCTTAGAATCTTCTTAAGAGTTCCTTGATCTTTGTCTGTTAACTAATTCATCTGTAAGCAAGAAAAGCTTCAAGACACTGAAATGCATGCATATATGTAGCAGGAGTTAGTTTAAAGAACGGACAAATATGTAAAAGGTTGCTAAGCAGAGGGAAAATTATGATTTGCAATATTGATTTTGCGTGATTAAAGCATAATAAAATAGGAAAACCAAGGAAAACGAAACAGAAAGGGGAAATAAACAAACCAACCTCTAATCTATCTCCCCTCTAAAAAGCTACCCATTACAAAGAAACAGAGGAAGAGAGAGGGTTACGAGAAAAAGGAAGCTTATAATAAACTGTCAGGAGAGAAGCATGGCTCTCAAAAGATGTAAAACAGCCCAAATTCCAAAGATCAGTCTCTTTGTATCCATCAGAAGGAGGTGTTAAGTTAAGCAGCAGGCAATAAAATAAAAAAGGAAGGAACTTGCAGAGAGAAGACTAATGATTTTAATCTCCAAGCGTGAAGCTTTACCAAATTTTTTGGGCCCAAGAGGCAACAGGACAAAGAAGAAGCACGTTCACTGTTCTTCTTTAATAATATATATTATAGTGATCAAAAGAACTCAAGAAAACAGATTGACCCAAGACCACGCACAGCGAAGCACAAGCAGGCACAGGAAAACGGCTCTAGGCGTAGGGAGAGGAAAGGAGAGATAATGAGAGTAAAGGTTAGTGCTTGTTGAAAGAACAAAGGGAACAAACAAGCAACAATGGGTTACCTGTAGAGAGAGAGAGAGAGAGAGAGAGAGAGCTTCTTTGGAACAATGAGTTTAGTTAGCAACTGCAAAGTTCTTACATGACTTTTAATAGTGTGTGATAAAAAAAACAAAACAACCCAGATGTAGATGACAGTTAATGCAATTTTGATGCTATCTAAAAGAAGTTGATCAGTGAATAATATGTAATTTTACTCAACAGAACAGAGCTCAGATTAATACATGCACTTTTTCTATGTCCTGTTCTGTGCTTTTTAAAGTAAACTGAATCGAATTTTTAGGATTTTTGAAGATACGCTAGTCTGCCCGCCTCCTACCATAATCTACAATACTATTAATTAATTCTCTCTCTCCGCTGTCTTAATGTTAATTATCGCTCGCCATCGCCTCCTTCAACTGTTCTTTCTCCCTCTACTCTCTCTAACATATATGTTGGCATTGACATTGATGCCTACTTATCCTTTACTCCAATTTCGGAATAAAAAAGTGTTTTTAACTTTGTTTTACATGCGGCGTGAATTGGAATAATGAGAAGAAAACTATACGAGTAAAATAAGTAGTTGAGAGCTCAACTTCAATTCCAGGTTTTATTCTATTCCCAAAGATTGTGTCGATCCCCTAAATAAGACAGATTACGACATGAAATGTAATAATAGGACCAAAGAAGATGTAAGAATAGCCTCATGAATTCCGCACTTTAGGAATTAGGCACCAGTAGAAAACCAAGTGCCTAATTCAAAGATCCTATTTGATTTTCCCCTGTTTCTCTCACTACTAAACTTTTATAAATATCACACTCACAAATCTTTCGGAAAATGACGTAACCACAATGCTTGGACCTTTCGTTTCCCTTTGTGCCCTTCCCACTTCACTGCAACTCCGATACTGCCCTTTTTGGAATTTTCTCTCCAGTCACATCACCTCAAAATTTCAATAACTCGTAATGATTCTCAGGTTCCACTAACATGACTCATTCATGCTAACGCTTAATTAAGCTGATGATCGTGAATTGCCTGCACTGCATCTTTTAATCTTTGATTTCAACTTTACTTTTCCCTGTGTATATCATCAGTTATTAGATAGGAACGGCGATTGAATCAAAGAAGCAACTCAGAATTAATGGTTCAATTAGAATTTAACTGTTAGTTGGGTCGGTTGGGCCGATCATACAAGACCCAACTCTAGGCTCAAATTTTGATGGCCCGATCACAGGAGGTAATCTCCAATGCAAACGTAAAGACTCACGTAAAGATCTAAATCTAGCTGTAACCCCAGATATATAAGGTACTATTCCTCTTTGATTTGGGTATGACATCTCAACCCTAGTTCTTCTACTTATTACAACCGAAACCTTCACAAAAAGACTGACTTGAGTGTCGGAGGGGCCTCCCGAGAATCAACTCCCGCCCCGCCATTATCTATTTTGCAGGTATTCCATAGCCAGAGTCGCACCAATCATGGATCCAAACAACGACGTTCAACCCCAGCAAGATCAAGCTGAACCAT
>JANKOD010000001.1:7012148-7024437 GCA_026284645.1 Erythroxylum acuminatum
ATCCCTCCATTTAATCTTTATTAGCCTAAACAAATAAAACCCTCAATTCATATAATTCTTTTTAATACTAACAATATCACAAATAATAATTTATCAACAAATCAAATGTCACTAAATCCCTTCATTTAATAATCAAAACCTACACAATAAAATCCTCAATTTATTCCAACCAAAATAAAAAAATATCAAACTTAAACCTCAAAATAATTTACACATGCCTCAAAATAATTTCAACATGCTTAATGCGAATTGGGGCCCAACAAAGAAGGGAGAAAAAGAGAGAAGAGGAAAGAGGAAGAGGGAGCTGCTGTTGTTGTTGCTGCCATTCCAGTCCAATCCAAGTTATATTTCCTTTCATCTTGTTATTTCTTTCATTTTCATGTATAATATGGAAGTGGTGATGATGAATTTGGGTTTAAGGATGTTCAAAACTCTTTTAGGGATTTATTCTTGAACCAATGTTAATTGGATTGCTTTTGATGTTAATGAGATCGGTACTACGATTATTTGTTGTTTTTGAATTCTTCGGTAATAAATCAAGAGAGTTGACCGATAGAAAAATGATTCGATTGGGTAATGAGTGTTAAGCAATTTAATAGATCATATCAACAATCAAATCATTAATTTATACGAAGAGATATCTTATGTAAAGACCCGATTGTCTATTAGAGTGCTTAAGTTCTAATTAGATGTGTGGCCTGTTTGTTAATTGAGAGATTGCAAATTCTATAATATTCAATTAGGGCTTATGATTTAAGATTAAATGATAATAACGAGAGAGAGAGAGTAATCACCCTTTGAACATCTGGGACCAACACCGGATTAACTCAAAAGTGATTAAGTTAACATTAGACGATAGGATCAATCTCTTTTTCTCATAATTGGTTAACCTTCCCAGTGTGAATTTCCAATTGATAATTGGTTATGCTCAATTTTGATTTCTTTGTGTTAATTTTACAATTTCATTTTCAATCAACCCATATTCAATTGCTTAATTTCCTGCTTATTTTTATTTTCATTTTAATTACACTTTTAGGCCTTAGACAAATTAGGATTAGGTTAGTTCGTTACTTCCGCGTGGGATCGACACCTCACCTACTATGCTTATAACCCATGCACTTGTGAAATATTGAAGATCTTATAAGACTAAAACTTGCTCAACACAAGTTTTGTGACAAGTGCCAATGATCAAGTAACTTGTCCAATAAAAATCAAGTGCCATAAAACCCCCATTTTGTTTTATGAAAATTTTGATATTCAGAGCATTGATTTTATAGGGTTGTTTCCTCCTTTGGGCTTTCATTATATCTTACTTGCAATTGATTATATTTCCAAATGGGTGAAACCTAAAGCCATCAAAACTAATGATGCTAAAGTTTTTATCAAGTCTAATATCCTTTCTAGTTTTGAGATGCCAAGAGCTATCATAAGCGATAGGGGAGCTCACTTCTACAATAGGGTGATGGAAATGTTTTTTTTAAGAAGTACCATATTATACATAAAGTTTCCACCTCCTATCATCCCCAAACCAGTGACCAAGATGAGGTATCCAATAGAGAAATCAAGTTGATCATGGAGAAAATAGTTCAACCACACAGGAAGGATTAGAGGTTAAGGTTGGAAGATGCTTTGTGGGCTGTAGAATAGCCTATAAAACACCAACTAGTATATCCCCATATCGATTGGTGTTTGGGAAGGTGTATCACATTCCTATAGAGCTGTAACATAAGGAGTATTAGGCTATCAAACACTATAATATGAATTTTGATCATGCAAGAGTGCATAGAAGGCTAAAATTGCAAGAACTAGAAGGGTTGCAAAATGAATCTTATTAGAATGCAATGATATATAAGGAAAAGACCAAAGGTTTCCAGGACAAGATGATCTTGAGGAAAAACTTTGTTATTGTTTAAATTTTGCTTCTTTATCATTTCAAACTTAAATAATTCTCAGGTAAGTTGTGTTCTTATTAGGTCAATCTTTTGTGGTTTCTAATGTTTTTCCATTTGGTGCAGTAGAGATATAGGGCTTGAAAACTAGAAAGACATTTAAAGTGAATGATCATCATCTAAAGTCATACTATAAATGATTCCAAGCGGAGAATATGAAAGCAGTGATACTTGAAGACCTAGATGGCATCACTTGAAAAGGAAAACATGGATTCAAGCCAACAACAATAAACAAAGGTGCTACTTAGTATGCAAACCAAGGGGAGTTTGTTCCTTTTCCTTTATATTTTTACATTTGTTGTTTTTGTTGAATGATGCATTTCTTACATTTAATGTTACACTAGGGACAATGTAAGTTTTAAGTGTGGGGGGTGGGGGTGGGGATCTTGTTTATCATATGTATTTTTAAGTTTATTTCTTATGAGTTTTAAGTTAAAACAAAACAAACATTTTATCTTTTTCTATTACTTCTAGGACTATATATTTATAATTGGAGAGTAAAATTAACTAGAAAAATTTATGACAACTTGGTTATGGATTTTTAAGTTTTAAAAAAACAAACATTTTATCTTTTTATATTGCTTCTAGGACTATATAGTTATAATTGGAGAGTAAATTAACTAGAAAAATTCATACCAACTTGGGTATATATTTTTACTCTTGTGATGGGTTAATGTATATTTTCTTTAGTAGTGACTAGTGAGTAGACATAAACTAGTAAGATTTTAAGCCTTTTCTCGTTATCTTTTATTTATATATGGCCCTCATGACATGCACATCCTCACTTTGCCTTTTCTATTCTGGACCACATTTTTATCATATGCGTTAACAAGAAAATGATATAGGCATTCTTTATTTTATGAGCTACATTAGCCAAATAGCCTACCTAATGTTATGATTTTTTTTTCATTTGATAAGCCCCTTTGAGCTTTATTAGCCTCTCCTTTTGTGCTAACCGCATTAAAAGCCTTTAACCTAACCAAATGTCTTGCCTAAGGCTTAAAGCTAGTAGAGCATTTTTTATTGTTGATGTTTAAGGATGCATAAGAGCATAAGTGTGGGAATGTTTATATATGCAAGTTAGTTATAATTGATGGAATGTGATTTTTATTTCTTATCAAAGAATTTCATCGTTAATGTGGTTTCTGTCAATTTTTGTCTTTATAAAAAATAGAAAAAGAAAATAAAGAGAAAATAAAGAAGTTATCTAGGAGGAAGATCATTTGTTTTACAAAATGATTTATGTTAGTATTTCCTCTTAAAGTTGTATGAAATGGGTGAATTGATTGTGATTCAAACAAGGGAGAAGTTGTTGTGAAGGGTCACTCTTTATGATTACAATGTATTGTTTATTATCAATTTTTAGGAGTGATTACTTAAAATTCCTTGCACTTCATGTGATTTTTAGTATAGAGACTTGAGTCTAACTTGTGAAAAAGAGTTTTTGCATTCATCATAATTGATGGTACCCAGTTTTGAGTGCAAAAATTGATACTACATAAAGTGTATTTCCCACTTCACTAGTTTTGATGGATTTTGAACTACATTATCCAAATACTTC
The DNA here is from genome assembly GCA_026284645.1 of Erythroxylum acuminatum. NCBI lineage: Eukaryota > Viridiplantae > Streptophyta > Magnoliopsida > Malpighiales > Erythroxylaceae > Erythroxylum > Erythroxylum acuminatum. Next base: position 7,015,659 of record JANKOD010000001.1, read on the forward strand.
TCACCTTAACTTTGTCCCTATTACAACCTTAAAAAGTCCTTTGATTCGTGATTATGCATGTGAATATTTAGTTGTGGAGAACTGAAATGATATGTAAAGTCATGGAATGTATTGATCATAAAAGGTGTTTGAGTGTACCTGTTGATTTATCTTATTGTTAAACGCAACTTGTCAAGGTCTACCATTAAATTGCTCAGCTTTTAAGGGAATGGTTGTTGATTGATCATGGTGAAAAAATTGAATGTATAATTCTTATCATGATTTTGAAAGTTATTTCTCTTTTCTTATGGCTATCTATTCTTGAGAAATATAGAAATGAGGAAGTGTTTGCTTTTGCTTTTGATTTGAATTTTAGTATTGCCCAAGGAAGGTCAAAATCTATGTGTGGGGGAACTTGATAATTGCTTAATTGATTATAGTAATTAATGTTATGATATGCCTAAGATACTTATTTTGTTTTAGGTACAAGTTAGAGGAACAAGAACCAAAATAAGCTAAAAACATACCCTTAGAGTCATCTTATTGATGTTCAATCGTATTTGCCTTTGTGGAATAAGAAGGAGATAAATTAGGGTGAATATGGGACAAAGAATGAAAGAAATGAAGTTAATACAACCTACAGGTCGTATATGGGACTGTGTAACTAACTAGAAGCATGTATGAGTGAGAAGATGTAGTTTTAGCCTCTCTGCAACCTACATGCCCATGTGTGGACTTACATTGTGTAGCTTATCTCTTGTAATTTCACAATTTTGGAAAAAAAATTGACTCACACAGTCACCTACACACAGTTGTAGCTGATTGTGTGTTATGACAAAACCCTAACTTTTACTATTAAGGTGCATTTAAGAGGCCAAATGAGCTCTACAGAGTTTAGATACATGAAAGGGGTTAGATTTCTTACCCTTTTGAGACCTATAAGGTGCTAATCTTCATCATTCCAGCTCAACAGGGATATTGAGGCTGATGAACATGTTTGGGCATTTTTTAGCATAGCAGTGTTGTTCTCATTCTCTTTTGGAATTGAGTGTATTATTTTTTAGATTTATGTATGAATGATTTAAACACTTTAAATAGATTATTTATGTATGAACCCATTGTTAGAATCTATATTGCAATATGTAATCATTGTACATTTGATTCACTTATGGTAAACTAAAGGTCGAGCATCATTAGGAAAAACATAGCATAGGTTAAACAACCTAAGTTTATGTGGTCATTGCCTAGATTGACTTGCTCTGTTATTATATAATTCGATTGTCATACTAAATCTAGAGAGCTTATTCTAAGTTGTTTAGTAGCCAGATCTAATTAAAGAGCTTGTTTTAATTAGATACAGCCTAAGTAAAAATTGGGATTAATAGAGCTTATTGCTAATCTACCATTAATAGTTTCAAATCTAGAGAGTTTAAACTAGGTTGCCTAGTAGCCAGATGTAATTAAAGAGCTTGTTTTAATTAGATACAACCTAAGCAAAAATTAGGGTTAATAGAGCTTATTACTAATCTACGATTAATAGTTTTAAGGAGAGGCCCGAGAACAATATGACGATTAGTTGTGTTGCTTGGTGTGAAGGTTGATATTGAACTAAGAACTAGATTTGAAACTCATTTATCAATTTTATCACTTTTTTAATGTTTGATTTGATACACCTTTAATAGCTTAGTTTTACTTTATTTTGTCAATTAAATTCAACCAAACCCCCTGATGCGTGTTGAACACATAAGAAAATAAAGCGTAACTCTGCATACTAAATTTTATAACAATCGTGAGTAGGGATCATATCTATAGGGAATTTACATGTAGCTTTTGTAATGAAAAGAATTGGTGTTTAGGAAATAGCAGGATTCAGTTGGAATTGAAAAACAAAATAAATTAAAATTGAACTAATGAAAGAAATTTAATTCAAACAGTGAGAAAATTATAAAATTGATGAATGAGTTAGAATTCAGTTCTCAGTTTAATTTCAACCTACACACAAATAAACATAATTCATTCTTTTGTTATTTTCAAACCTCCTTTAGAAACTATAATCATAGGTTAACAATAAGTTATGTTAACTCCAGTTTTTCCTTAGATCTTGTTTAATCAAATCTTTAACTAAACCTAGTTATCGAACAACTCTCTAGATTTAATAGGACAACTGCATTATGAACTAGGAATATAGATTAATCTAAGCAACAATCACACAAGCTCGGTTCATTTAACTTATGTTATGTTATCCCTAATGATTTATCACTATTAGTTTACCACAAATGAACTAAAAACACAACTATTATATATTGTATTCAAGATTCTGGCAAAGGGTTTATATATAAGCAATCTATTGAGAACGAGAATTTTAATCATTCATACATGAATACCCAAAACATTTAGCTAAGAATAACATAAACAATTTGTAGATAGAGAGAATCAACAATACACAATGAAGAGATGCCTAAATTGGCTTCTATTTTCCCTAAGCATCGAAAAAAGGAAGATTAACCCTTCATAAATCCCAAAGAAGTAAGGATTCTGCCTCCTTTCGTGTTCCAAAAATGATTCATGCCTTCTTTAATTGCTCACATATCTATTTATATGAAAAATTAAGTTCTTGGGAAGATGCACGGCCATGCATAAAACAATTTATCATAAAAACACCAATTTGTGATTATACATGGTTTTGTAAGTGGATGCATGACTGTGTATCTTACAGGTTATGTTGAATTTTTCATTTTCTTGCATTTTCTTATCCCATCTTCACCATAATCTATCTCTTTCTTATTCCACAAAGACAAATGAGTTTGAACATCAAGAGGATGGCTCAAGTAATGTGCTTTTAACTCATTTTAGCTTTTGTGCTTCCAACTTGAACCTAAAACCAAATGTAAACCAAAATGAGCATCTTAAGCATTTCATAACTTTAATCACTATATGTTTTGGAGTAAATGTATATCAAGCACACATCAAGTTCCCCTATATTTAGCTTTTGACTGCAAAACAACAAAATCAAAGTCAAAGTAAAAAACTTCCACATTTTCCATGTTTTCTAAGAATAGGTACTCATAAGAAAAGATGAATAACTTTCAAAACCATAGCAAGAACTCAACATTAAATGCCTCTACTCATGATCAATCAACAATCATTCCCTTTAAAAATTGAGAAATATAGGGGTAGAATTTGACAAAATATGTTTAATAATAAGATAGATCTATAGGTACACTCAAACACTATTCATGATCAAGACATTCAACGACTTTACATATCATTTATTTCTCCACCAGTAAGATTCACATGCATAATCATTAATAAAAGGACTTTTTAAAGGTTGTAATGTGAGAGAAGGTTATAGTGAGATATATTTGGGTAATGTAGCACAAAAGTCATTAAAGCTAGTAAAGTAAGAAAAACACTCAACATAACATTAAGCGTAAAAAATAACATTAACTCAAAACTGGGTACCATCAGTTGTGATGAATGCAAAAACTATGTTTCAAAATTTATATTCAAGCCTTCATACATAAACCATATGAAGTATAAGGAATCAAAAGGAATCACTCATAAAAATTAATGGCAAACAGTGCATTATAACCATAAGGAGTAATCCTTTAAAGTAGCATCTCCTTTATTTACATCATACTCGAATCACCCATTCCGTACAACTTTAGGAGGAAAGACTAAAATAAATGATTTTGTAAAACAAACCCTCTTTGATGATTTTATTTGAACTCGTTTTCTTTTCTATTCTTTTTCTTTTTATTTTTCTTTATAAAATTAAAAGAAACTACATCAACATTGGAATTCAATGATAAGAGATTAAGTGACATTTCAACAATTATAACCAACCCACACATGTGCGCACCCCCAGACTTATACTCTTGTGCATCTATAAATATCATTAATGATAATGCTCCACTAGCTTTTAATCTTGGGTAGGATATTTAGTTGGGTTTAAGGCATGTAATGTAGTTATCATAAAAAGAAAAGGTAAATAAAACGCAAAGGGGCTTATCAAAATGGAAACATCATATCAATAGGTAGGCTATTTGGCTATTGTAACTTTTGAAACAAACAATGCCTATATCATTTTCATGTTAATGCATGTGATAAAAATACACTCTCAAATAGAAAATCAAAGCAAAGTTAGGATGCACGTGTAATGAAATTTACACATAAACAAAAGACAATAAGACTGATATAGATGTGTCAATTTGTAAAAGCTTAAAATTTCATTGTCTTGTATCTACCACTAATCACTACTATTCTAAATATATTGTATATTGACCAATCACAAGAGTAAAAATTCATGCCTAAGTTTCCATGGATTTTTCTAATTAATTCACTCTCTAATTATAAGTATATAGTCCTAAAAGCAACAGAACATGAGAAAATGTTTATTTGTTTGTTTGTTTTTTTATTTCTCTATCTTTTTTTTCTTCTTATACTTAAAAACACATATCCAAACAAACTTAGAAACACACATGAATATAAGGGAAAAAAAGCAACTTAAAAACACACCAAGTAATCCCACCCCACTTTTAAAACTTACATTGTTCCCGATGCAACATTAAATGTAAAAAATAGAGCATTCAACAAAACTAACAAATACAAAAATATAAAGGAAAAGGAACAAATTTCCCTTGGGTTGCCTCCCAAGCACCACTTTTGTTTATTGTCACTGAATCCAATCCTTGCTTTCCTCCTCATGTGACAAAAATACGTCTTCAGGTGCCTCCATTTCTGCATTTTCCACTTGAGGTTCTTTGGGATAGGGCCTGAGTTGATGACCTCTCATATTCAGTGTCTTCCCTATTCCCAAACTCTTAATCTTTACTGGATATCTGCACATTCAAGAAGTATCCAATATTTTTTTTACCCTTTCCCTCCTTATTCAATTTCTCTAACTTACTAGGGAAATGTAAAGGGTAAGTCTTAACAACAATTAGGGACTTTATATTTTCCTTTGATCTAAATGATATATCCCTTTTTCCTTCAAGCTCCTTCTCAACTTCTTCTTCACTAGCCATTTTTTGAGTATTCATCTCAGGATTATCAAGCTTCTTACCATTGGTTAAGGTCAGCTCGCTGATATTCATTAGATTTAGCTTAGGTTAGGATGGCAACTTTTCTCCACTTTGTGATTCTAAGTGGTTAATAGCCACCGCCGTCTGACCCATTTGGCTCTCCAAATTTTTTATGCTAGACCTTGTTTCTTATAGAAATTGCTTTACATCCTGCTGGAAATGTAAAGTATTAGTAGAAATAAACTTAATTATATCTTCTAGAGATGCACCAAATTTGAAATAAAAAGCTTGTGATATATCTTGTAAGTAGTTTCGCTGCCTATTCCCATCATAACTTAAAGTTTAAATAATCACTCCATCCTAAGTTATAGAATTGGATATATAAGCTATAGGCAAAATTCCCCCAATAGCATTGATAAACTCTTACGTTGACATACTCCCTTCGTAGTGTACTTTCTATATACAAACATTAACAAACATGAAAACCTAGAAATAAATGTAAAAAATAATTATAAACAAATATATACAAAACACCAAATGAAATCAAAAACAAAAACTAAAGCACTTCACTCCCCAGCAGACGCCAAAATTCTTGATGTGCGTCGAACATACTATAAAAAACCTAACACTGCACACCAACTTTTATAGTAATGGTGAGCAAGGATCGTATCCATAGGAATGTACATGTAGCTTTTGTAATGAAAAGAATAAGTACTTAGAAAATAGGTGTGTTTCGGTTGGAATTTAGAGATAAAAAACTAAAACTAAAACTAACACTAATTTAATTCAAACAGTGAGAAAATGATAAAATTGATGAATGAGTTAAAATTTAGTTCCTGATTCAATCTCAGCCTACACACAAATAAACATACTTCATTGTTTTGTTGTTTTCACACCTCTCTTAAAAACTATTAATCATAGGTTAATATTAAGCTCTGTTAACTCCAATTTTCCTTTAGGTCTCGTTTAATCAAAATATGCTCTTTAACTAAACCTAGTTATCAAATAACTTAGAATAAGCTCTCTAGATTTAATAGGACAACCACATTACAAACTAGGAAAATAGATTAATCTAGGAAATGCCCATACAAACTCAAGTCATTTAACCTTTGTTATGTTATCCCTAATGATTCAACACCATTAGTTTACCATAAATAAATCGAAAATATAACTATTACGTGTTGTATTCAAGATTCTAACAAAAAGATTATACATAAACAATCTATTGAGAATGAGAATATTAATCATTCATACATGAATACCCAAACATTAAGCTAAGAATAAAGTAAACAATTTTTAGGGAGAGAGAGTTAACAATATATAACGAAGAGATGCCTAAATGTGTTCTTCGGCTTTGATTTCCCTTAAAAATTAGAAGAAGGAAGAATAACCCTCTATAAATCCCAAAGAAATAAGGTTTCTGCCTCCTTTCATGTTCGAAAAACAATTCATGCCTTCTTTGGCCGCTCACATGTCTGTTCATATGAAAAATTAGGTTTTTGGTAAGATACATTATTGGATACACGGTCGTGCATCAAACTGTGAATTACAAAAACACCAATTTCGTTATTATACATCGTTGTGCAAATGGATGCTTAGCCTTGTATCTTGCAGGTCATGTTGAATTCTTCATTTTCTTTCATTTTCTTATCCCTTCTTCATCCTAATACATATCATTTTTGTTCCACAAAGACATATAAGTTTGAACATCAATAGGATGGCTCAAGGAATGTGCTTTTAACTCATTTTAGCTCTTGTGCTTCTAACTTGTACCAAAACCAATTATGATCCAAAATGAGTATCTGAAGCATTTCGTTGCTTTAATCATTAAGTGTTATGGAGTGAATGTATAAACAATCAAGCACACATCACCCCCTAAATCATAAACACTGATTAATTCATTACAAAAGCTAAAAACACATTCTTAGTGGTTACAATCCTAGCTCATCACTCTTACAAAAATTAGTTATGCAGAATTGGGTTTTATTTTTTGATGTGATCGATGCGCTTCAAAGATAAAAACACCCTTAGGGAATATAAATTATGAAAAAGGTAAGGGGCCATAGGTGCTCCAATTATCAAACTAAAGGGTGGTGGAAAATTTAATCCCAATATGCAACTGATTGTGGTGTTGAACAACTTCCCTTTTTATAAAGATCTATAACATGCTTTAGGAAGAATTGGCTTAAGGACTAAATTCATACAGGTTCCTTCCTCTCAAATAGTAACCATGAACTATTTAACCTAAAGTGAGCTTTTATCACTCATTATTCTTCATATTCTCTTTTCCATTGCTTTATTCATTAGTTTTAAAGAGATTACACCTAAGCCTCCCTCTTTAACAAAAAAAACTAGCCATTGCCTAACTAAAATTTCTAAAAGGTTTTAAATTAAAATGATAAGTTTCTTAATTTTCTTTATTATTTCCCTAGAAAGCATAAAGAGAGAAGCCTAGTAGGTTCCCCATATGATCAACACAAATGTAACTAGTTTAATCTCTTGGAAATTTTAGCCCTTTATTAGACTAACTACCTATACTTCTCTTGATTGAATCCAAGAAGCTTTGATAGTCCTGATAAGTAAGTCTCCTTAATGAGATTGAGATCTCAAGGTATTTAAAAGAAAGAGGAATTAAGGCCATTCCAGTTAGTCCTTCGAATTATCTCACTATAGTTTCATTGTCCTTAAAGACAAAAAGGAAGGTCTTTCCTTATTAACACACTAACCTAAAAGCTTACTAAATTCATCCAAGGAGTTCATCATGCATTAAAAGGACTTATTAGTACCCCAAAAGAGAAGAATGTGATCTATAAAAGAAAGTTAAAAGACCTGCAATATGGGGCATTTATTATGAAATCTAAAACCATTATCTTTGCTAATATTCTTTTGTAGCATCCTACAGAAAACTTCCCTAGTAATGGTAAAAAGGTAAGGGGATAAGAGGTCCCTTAATTCTGCATTTACTACTACACTATAAGATTTAGTGGTAATTCCCTTTTATCCATAAAATGAAAATCAATGGAAACCTTATAACCTTCAGAGTTTGTGAAATTAATGCCCAGTCTAGAGTGTTAAACGCTTTATATATATCCACTTTAAGAGAATAATTTTTTCCTTAGTCCTTGAAGTTGTAGTCCTTAAATAGGTTTTGAGGTATCAAGATTTCGTCACTTATATGTCTGCCTTTATGAAAGTAGCTTAGGAAGCATTGATCAAATCTGGAAATAGTTTTTTAATTTTCAAGTATCCTTAAAATAAATTTATAAAAAGTGTTGCAATATGAGATAGGCTTGTAATCCTTGAGTAATGAAGTACTAGAGAACTTGAGGACTAAGAAATGGAATGTTTTATTCCAAGCTTTCAAAATTTTATTGTTGTTAAAAAGTTCCATAACAACATTACTCACATCTTCCTTAATGAGCCATCAAAGAAATAACGTTATGAGAGTTAGCGATTAAAGTAGGAATAATATCATTCAGTTCATATTAATGCATTTCAACACATTTTGTTAATCCCAAGATTTTCTAGAAGTAATCCTTAGCATGAGAAAGAAGGTCCTTTTGATTAGTCATTATCCTCTCCTCGGTTATGAAAGAGTAAAGATGAGCTTGGATTGTAATTTAGGCTTTGAAATGTTTGGAATCCTAAGATTGTGTTACTGCCCATTTGAATTGATGTTGAGTTGAATTGAGTTGAGTTGATTTTTGGTAGTTGGATGATTGAGTATAAGGAAGATTGAAGTGGTTTTATGCAGGTCTTGAAGTTTGGATGAATAA
>JANKOD010000001.1:7033227-7053340 GCA_026284645.1 Erythroxylum acuminatum
TTGGCTAAGGAAGTTATGAGTACTTCCTGAGTCAATCAAGCCAAGAACAGGTTGTTGATTCACGTGAGCCTGTACCTACATGGTACTGCCGTTTCTCTGCCCCGAAATGGCATGAAGAGAAATTGCAGGTGTAGTGTCTGCAAGATCCTCTTGTTCTTCCTCCTCCACAACCACATCCGTCAATTCTAACCAAAATAGCCTTTTACATTGGCGTGTGGCCGAATAAGGCTCATCACAATAGAACACATAGACCCTTAGCCCTCTGTTCAGCCATCTCCGCTCTCGATATTTTTTTGAAAAAAGGCGTCCCACTAGGGACCTGACGCGCCTCTTGGACCGGTGGATTGGTGGAATTTTGTGGCTGCCATGCCTCTTTTCTAACGCTGCTCCCCTTCTGCAATTGTAACCTTTGCTCATAAGCTCTTGCTAAGTTCATAGCCGTAGATAAATCAGGAGGCTTCATCAACTGAACATCCACGCGCAATGTCTTCCAAACCTGCCATGAACAAATCAACATAGAGGTGTTCTGGGATTTTGTCAACTGATCTAGCCAATTTTTCCTGAAACTGACATTGGTATTCCTCTACCGTCCCTGTCTGCCGTAAAGTGACCAGCTCCCCAATTGGATTATTACTTTCTGGAGGTCCAAAACGCTGAAAACATTGTTTTTGGAATTCTGACCAACTCATCATCCCCTTAGTTCTTTTCAATTGATAATACCATAATTGTGCTTCGCCCAACAAATGGAATCCTACAAGACCCACCTTCTCTGCTTCAGGAGTCCTTTGATTATCAAAGAACTGTTCACACCTGTGTGCCCAAATCAATGGATCTGCTCTACCGTCATAGGTGGGAAAGTCCATCTTGGCGAATCGAGGTGCCAGGGTTGGTGCAAGAAGGTCCCACGGCCCTGTTCTTTCTATGGCAATCGTCGACTGCTCCTTCCAGGGTGAAGCTGAACTACTTGTTTCCCTCGTCTTTTGAACTTGATGACCTCCAAATCCCAATGCTGCAAACTGCTCCTGCATATTCTGCGCTATCCTCAATTCCATTGTTACAAATTTGGAGTCCACATAAGCGCGTTCTTCTACAAAACGTGCCTTTATTCTTGCATCCCTATCATCGCCCATAGTGTTGGGCTCTGATACCAAATTGTTACGTTCCTGACTCATGGATCGTGTCACAGGGCAATTCACACAAAATCAAGCAAATAATATTTGTTCTTGCCTTTACTCGAATTCTTGTGTCAACCTATTTTGATAAGTAATTCGGCTCGTCAAAGGGAACCTGAAACCTCTGAATTTATTAGAGAGAACTTAAATCTCAATTGGGATAATTTTTCTTGTTACTTTCTATTCCTCCGTAAAGCCATAACTAGGCAACGTTTTACAAGCAATAGAAGTCCTATCATAGTAAGTTTCTAGAATAAGTAATGCCTATCTCGTAATATGAATTGCCAAATCACAATTAATCTTTTATTGAAATAGAATCTAACTAGATAACCTCTAAATCGGCAAGGCCTTTTATTGAAATAAAATCTAACTAAATAACTTCCAAATCAGCAAGGCTTCAACGCTCCTTCCGCTTGTAGGACTGACCAACGAACGCGTCCATAACAGCAACCTCATAAACTGCACAATTAAAACTGAGACTAAAGCAGATTGTTATCTTTTCCCATAAAGTGGAATTTTGCTTCATCCCATTCCTAAATTTTGTTCCAATCAGCTTCATGGCAAAACTGATTTAAGGCATGTTAAATACTAGCCCAAATGTAAGTTATTTTAAGTAGCAAATCCTATAATTATATTAAAAGAAAAGCTTAATGCTCTAAAATCATAACAAAAACATTGTCTATTTAGTGCTTATCAATCTTCAAATGTAATTTTTAGCAGATGTATATGATAATATCTTGAGTTTTCATTTTTTGTGATTTTTCCTTATGAAACATCCTTAAAAGGTCTTTAATCAAACTTTTATTTCTGTATTCAAGTTAATTTCTTTAAGATATAATTATATAATAGAAGTTGGAATATAAGAGGTTACAGTTTGTGGGAGGGGTTCCAATGAAAAACATTATTATAATGTCATAATTTGAATCATTCAGTGATTAAAACACTTGATCTTTCAAGGTTTAGTCTTCAAGAAATCTGATGAACTGCAAGGATTTAAGAAGTTAGAAGAATTTCACATCTATAGTACTAGGTTGAATAGTTCTTTACTATCTTAGATTGATAATTAGACAAAAATCATGTTAACATTTATGCGGCCTAATTTATTTAGGATGCAAATTGATAACAACATTAGAGTAGAGACCAAAGGTCTTAGTTTCATATCGTACCAGTTGATACTAGTCAGCATATGTCGTACGAGCCAAAAAATGAGACTAAAATGACCAATACTGTGTTAGATGGTATACAAAATATCAATTCTGTAGCGATCAGAATTGGGATTTTTACAAATTGGATGACTAAAATGCAAAAAATAGTTAACTTTAAATCCTAATACAACTGAACCCTCACTCGCCCCTTAATATTCGGCTGCCTCTCACTCAGTCTCTTTATAATCTTCTTAGCCTTAACTTTGAGCCTTACTTGTGTTTAGTCACTATATCGCTTGTCTCCTCCTGCATCGTAATCATATCCTGTTACACTCATAGCCAGTCACAACCTATATAATTCGCCTTCGTCCTCCGCATAGCTCATAGCTGCAACCTTTCAAAGCTCTCTATTTTCGTCCTCAATCCTCCACCTTCATCCTCCCCATGCAACCCTTGTAGGTTGCTATCTTCCTCTACCTTTATCCTCTATTGTCATCCCTCGCCATCCCAATTGCCTCAAGGTTGCTAAATGTCAATTGTATGTTATGTGATGTTACTGTTGTTTGTGTTGATTGTTGAATGAAGTTTTGTGTTGTATGTCTCACATCTATGTTTTTGGGATTTAAGGAATATAGAATGACATATTGTGTTATCTTGGTTATGAAATTCTAAATGAAATATTATGTTATGTCATAAAAATTATGTTATCTCTTATCTGTGTTGATTAAAATTAGCTAATGAAATATTACCCTAATAGAGAGAAAGTCAGCGAAGAATTGGTGAATGAAAGATTAAAATTAGTAAGAAAATAATAGTGAAAGGAAGATTAAAATTATTTTGGGCACAATTTTAGGCACAAAATGGGTTATAAATTGAATTGTGTAATCATGGATTAGTATATGGTTGAATTATGTGTTTATACAAAATGAGTTATAGTTGTGAGTTTATGGTTGAATTATGTAATCAAACAATATATAGGTTAATAGTTATGACTTTATCATTTAATTATGAAATCACACAAAATGAGTTTTAAAGTTATGAGTTTATGATTGAATTATGAAATCATTCAAAAGGAATTATAGTTGTGAGTTTATGTTTTAATTAGATAAAAGGGTTGCCCCAGTGCACAAGGCTTCTCGCTTTGCGAAGGTCAGGAGAGGGTTATCAATTTTACACATCCTTCTCTTTGTATTTTATAAAGAGGCTATTTTTGTGACTCAAATCTATGACTTTTTGGTCACAAAAAAGTAGCCTTATCAATTGATGGGTTATAGTTGTAAATTGATGGTTGAATTATATAATCATACTAAATGAGTTATGGATATGATTTTATTGTTAAATAATTTAATCTTACAAAATGAGTTATAAATATAACTTTATAATTGAATTGTACTCGCACAAAATAGGTTATAATTGTAACTTTATGGTTGAATTATGCAATAAAACAAAATAGGTTATAGTTGTGAGTTTATGTTTGAATTATGTAATCATATAAAATGAGTTAATGTATATACCTGTATGATGTTTCGGTTAAGAAACATGAGGATTTCTTAGATAGAATGTCCTTAAGCCTAAATTTTTCTTAAAGAATCATTTGCATAAATTTTATGAAGTTCACTTACATATCTATATCATATGCTTGTTGAGCTGATATTGTTGCTTTTTTTTCCTTTTATTTTACACAAATTTATTTTAATATGAAGTTATTAATTTAATTTTGACATATGTCTTACATTATTTTTACAAATAAATGGAGAAAAGTTCAAATACTCTTGATAATTCAGCCACTTTATGACAATTCAATAATCCAGTTTGGGCTCATGCCATATTAGTTCCTAGAATGAACCATACCATTTGTTTTTTTTTGTAACAAACATTTGAAAGGTGGGGGAATCACAATATTAAATAAGTATTTAGCTGGGATCAAAGGTGATGTTGAGACTTATAACAAAATGAGCAATGATGTGAAATGACAAATGAATACTTTGCTTGAAAAGTATTAGCATGAGAAAGATAAAAGGCAGAGACTAAACAACAAAATTGGTAGTGGAAGATCATTTTCTAGTGGTCAGGATGATAGTGGGCATGTTAAAGGTAGTTTTCCTTCCCAACAAGAAGGGAATGTTGCACTTGATGTGAGAAAAAGAAGAAGACAAATGTCTAACTTTTTTTCAACATGAACAACTCCTAAAGCTCAACCTTCAATCTGTAGTGCCTTACGATCTAAAGAAGCAGCTCATAATGTGGACATGACAATGACTAAATAGTGATATGATTCAAGTATATTATTCAATAGTGCCTAGTTTTATTATTACCAACTAATGGTGGATGTTATTACCTCTTATAGTATAGGATATAAAACTCCTTCAATTTTAAGCAACTTTGTCACAACTATTTGGATGAAAGAAGAATGAATAGGGCAATTTATAGGTGTTTAATCATGTGTGATGGTTGGACAAATAGAAAAAAGGAGCCTATTATCAATTTTTGGTTTATTCTGCCAAAGGAACATTATTCTTAAAGTCTGTTGATGCATCTAAACTTATTAGAATGATGATACTTTGTTTCAAATATTTGACGAAGTTGTAAATAAAATTTGGACAAAAAACATTATTTATTTTATTACTTACAATGATTATGCTTACAAAGTAGCTAGAAAAAGATTGTAAAGCATGTATAATTCTTTTATAAGATTCTTTGTGCTGCATATTGCATTTACTTGATGTTGGAAAATATATGAGAAGCTAGATCCTTTCCTATCAATGATGAAACTGTGCAAAAAGTATAAAAAATTTGATCTAGTTTATAGATAATCGTACATAAGTTTTGAATTTGATGAGAAAAGATTTCACCAATGATAGAAATTTGTTATCATACTATTATAAGAATTACAACTAATTTCTTATCACTTCAATATTTTGTTCTAATAAATAAAGAGCTGAGGCAAATGTTTACAAATAATAATAGGGTTGCATCTCAATATGTCAAGTCTAATGCTAGAGTAGAGGTTTTTAAAATCATAGTGGAAGATCGTAAATTTTGAATTCAATGTTAATTTGCCATTCGAGTTTGTGAGTTTTTTGTGAGATTACTTCCGATTTTATGAGCCTTTGGTGAGAGTACTTTGTTTGGCTGATAATGATGAGAAGGCAACAATGGTTTATTTTTAGGATACCATAGAGAGAGCAAAGAAATCAATCAAGGCCATCTGAAAAATAGGCTTTCTTTATATACATCTTATCTTATAGTCATTAATGAAAGATGAGCAAGCCAATTTTACTCTCTATTGTTTGCATCTAGGGCATGTTTAAATTCTAGTGTCTATATTAGATCAAGTTTTACAAAGAAATCTAGAGTTAATAAAGGAATGCTATTAACTATTACAATAATTTTTTCCAATGAGATGATGCACAAATAAAGGTTTATAAGGATTCTTCTTGTGATTTTGGGATGCTTATTACTATTTGTCAAAGAGACAAACTTAATTTAGGTTTTCTTTTTTCATTTTTGTTACTTATTGGAAATTAATTACCACTTCATTTTGTTTATAAGGTTACTTTTGTTATCTTACAGTTACTTGATGAGACTAATTTAGAAGTGGTGTTCTAGAATTACAAAGGTTTGCAATTCGAATTCTAAGTCAATGTGTGAGGGCAATAAGGTGTAAAAGAAATTGAAATACATTTGAATTTATCCATTATGAGAAAATGAATAGTTTATAACACAAAAGATTGAACGACTTGGTCTTTGTTCGATATAGTTTAGAGCCTCAAGAAAGGTATGTTATTGTCATTATTAAGTTAAATATAATTTCTTGTAATTTTCTAATAATTTTTTTTCTTTGACTTTTAACAGAGCAAGTAGTTCTATAGATTCAATATGCCTTAACCATTTCTATCTTTTAACAAATTAAGTTTTTAAGAAACTAAGTTTGATAGATGGGAGTGACTTGAAAGATAATCTTAAATGAAAAAGTATTGCATATCATTTGGTGCAATAGATTTGAATGATGAGGATAATAAGGCTCCTCTCATTGATGAAGATTTTATTAAATGATAATTAAGGTCAATGCGATTAGAGTGGATATTCGATTGAATGAAATTTCATGTTTTTCGTTTCTTTTCTTTTTCTAATTTCACTTGTATTTGATGCATATATTAAATTATGATATTCAATTTTAATATAAAACTTTTAACTGTAAATGTTTTTGTTTTAGATTAAGCTTCTAGTGTGTTCCTCAACACGAACTTTTATTGTAATACTTATAGAGTCATGGAATTTTATTAGTCTTTCTATTTGATGCTTTAATGTAATTATTCTTTATTATCTAATAAAATTGTAAATACTTAGTATCATCCTTATTTTTATATATGTATGATGATTAAATGATATTTTCTTATATTAATTATAGTTATTATTTATATGTGAAATATTTGCAAAGTAATATTAAAATAAAGAGGTAGTTATTATTTCAATTTTCTATTATTATGACTTTTAGAGATATGATCGATATAAAATTAAAAATTATATAGTACAATTTATTAAAGGACTATTTTATAATTTAAAAAATTTAAAGATTATTTATAATTTTAAAATTATCTAAAAAGGTATCCAATATTAATTATACGAGAATCAAATTATAAGTTGCTTTTACATTGATGGAGAATAACACTGAATGCTTATCACTGGTACGTCGTCGTTTAAGCAGGGGTTAATGTACAAAACCACAATCGTCCCTTGCTCTACGTACAAGCTCCTTATTGATTCACTCTTGTGGCGACTTCCGCGGATTCTTACTATCGTAATAACGGTTAGTGTCTTGCGAGTTTTCCTGTCTTTCTGAGTTTCTCTTTTTTCTCTCTCTTTCTGTTTGTGTGGTTTGTGTATGTGTTTCTTTATCGTAAATTGCTTCGATTTGAAACCCTAGTATTTCCTTTCATTTTATTCGCGAATCAATTTGTATGATTCTTTAAGCTGAAATTCATCGCACATGAAAACCTAACATTTCAATTGAGTTCATTCGTCAATTTTTATTATTAATCTTTCTTTTATTCTGAATTGGGTATGAGTTGAAACCCTAATGTTTCCGTTTAGTATATTCCTGAATTCAATATGGATGATTCATTTTTTGACTTTGTTATGTTATTTTGACAGTGATTGGGTGCGTGAGACATGTATAACGGTATTGGATTGCAAACTCCTAGGGGTTCAGGGACTAATGGTTACATACAGACCAACAAATTTTTTGTGAAGTCTAGAACCGATAAGGTTGCCCATAATACCAAAGGGTTCGAGGGTGATCTGGGTACTGCCGGAATTAGCAAGAAGCCTAATATTGACATTCTTGAACATGACAGAAAACGTCAGATTCATCTCAAGCTTGCAATCCTTGAAGACAAGCTACTGGACCAAGGCTACACTGATTCTGAAATTTCTGAGAAACTCGAAGAAGCTAGGAACAACTTGGAGGCCGCTGCTGCAACTTCCCAGGAAGCTGGTGGACTAGCTATTGCGGTTGTTTCAGAAACAAAGTAAGTTCTTATGTATATTGGTAGTTATGATTGATTTAGATTTGAATTTATGAAAGTTTCAGGCATATTTGGCTTGATTAACTTGATATTGGTATGTTAGATTCCCTTTAATACATTGACAACAGCCTCATTTTATTGCCTTGTGTCCAGGGTGTCTGACACACAGTCTCATCAAGTTGCTGCCAGAAAGGAGAAACAGCTGGAAACATTAAGAGCAGCTCTTGGAATTGGAAATTCTGAACAGAATGAACAAAATGTTGATATGAGTGATGATGGACCGAGAAATAGTCAAAAGAGTGGTAATTATGATGTCGAGCAGAATGAGAAGCATGAACATGCTTTCTTGGATAGAGATTTCAGTCGAAAGAAAAATGCTGTGGAAGATAAAGATGTAATGAAGGATGATAAGAAAAGGGGTAAAGCTATGAAGAGCAAGAAAAAGGATGAAGATGTGGCTGTTGAGTCAATGCGCTACAAGAAAGAAGAAAGCAGAAATAGAAGAGATCTTGGGAAGTCTTCAGATACATGTAATGCTGGAGAGTTAGGTGAAGGTGCTCGAAAGAAGCATCATAAAGCTAGGCATGGAAGCTATTATGAGACAGATTCTGATTTAGATAATGAAAGGAAAAAGAGAACTAGGAAACAAAAGAAAAACAGAAGACATGAAACTGATAGCAGCGATTCTGCTACTAATGATGACTCTGATTCTGATCATTTGAGGAAGAAGAGAACTTCTAGGAAGCATGGGAAGAGCAGAAGACGTGGAAGTGACAGCAGTGATTCTGCTACTGATGATGACACTGATTCTGATGATTACAGGAAAAAAAGAACCACATATCTGAAAAGAGAAAGGCATGACAGTGACAGCAATTATTCTGCTACTGATTCAGATGATGGAAAGAAGGGCAAAAGCTTGGAGAAACATAGTAGAAGCAGAAGGAATAGTCGTGACCATGTTGACCGTGATAGTGAAAAGTTTACTTATGAACAGGAGTTTGAGAAACACAAGAAATCATATTGGAAACATGGCTCTGATTATAATTCTGATGTTGACTTGGGCTTATCTCGACAAAAGACCCAGGAGGTGAAGCAACATGGAGGTGCAAGAAGACGACATGATTCAGACAATGATAATGACAGTCATGTTGAAGGAAAAATGAGGAGGAGTCAAGTTAAGAAGCTGAGAAATCAGCAGAGTGATGATGGTGATATTGCCAACCACAGTGATTCTGGTAGGAGTGATAGTGACATTCATTACAGGCAAGCGAAAACTGTGAAAACTGTGAAGAATGCTTCTGATAAAGACAGAGTTTGTGCAGAAGATGGTTTCAATGCCATATATGGAAAAGGTGACTATTATACAAGCACTGAGGAGAAAGATTTTAGATCTAATGCAGATGCTGGTGGTGATGAAAGGGAGAAAAGTGGTTTGATCGACCTGTATAAATCTAAGAGAGATCCTGTTGATAACTTGAACATCTATGATAGTCCATACACGATGAGGAACAACAGAAAGCTTGATGATAGGAATGGGAACAAGCAGCATGAATTGAATTCACAACATGGGATTGTTGGAGGGGAGTTAGAGCAACCCAGTACTGGATCAGATCGGAACAAGAATGGTGAGAGGAGAGATGATCATGTAAGTTCCATGCGATTCTCAGGTCATGGGGATGACAATGTTGAACGTAGGGGTAAAGTTTATCGAGATGATAGTGAAATCCAACGGCAAACTAGGAGACATGATTTGGGTTACAAGACACATGCAGGGGAGAAGAGCCACACCAGGAATGAAGAGGATCATAGATCCCCAAGGTACTCCAAAAGTGAAACAGGGGAGAAGGATCGGAGACATGGAAGGGATGATGACTATCTTCGTTATGGAAGTCGAAGACGTGGAAGGGAAGAAGAGGATCAAAGAAGTAAAGATCGAGAGAGGGATTACTACAAGAGAGGTAGATACGAAGATTCTCAGTCAAGAGACAGGAGATACGTTAGAGACAAACATGACAGTGAGCTGGGCCGATATTGAGGATAATAGTGCATGTAATACTGGAGATTTGGTTGGCTGTGAGTTTTCTTGAGCATTACATCTTCTACTGCACTTCTCTTTTACTTGTTTACAATAAGATAGAACACCTTTATGTTGTTTACATGATGCA
Source organism: Erythroxylum acuminatum (assembly GCA_026284645.1). Taxonomy (NCBI): domain Eukaryota; kingdom Viridiplantae; phylum Streptophyta; class Magnoliopsida; order Malpighiales; family Erythroxylaceae; genus Erythroxylum; species Erythroxylum acuminatum. Next base: position 7,043,238 of record JANKOD010000001.1, read on the forward strand.
CATTGGATTATTAGAGGAAGATGTTAAGAGGCCACAAGTACACCCTGAACGTGACATCAAGGTGCCACAAATCTATGAACTAAACATGCTAAATGCTGGTGCAAAACTCTGATTGTCTTAAGTCAATGTCTATATGTGATTTGCGTAGGTGCTAAATGTTCTAAACTCGTCAGTATTGATCCATTTTGAGCTTGAATTGGTTTGGATATCAGGAAAAAAGAGGTGAATTCTATCAATAATCACTTCCTAAAATTGCTACCCATTTTCTCCTCTTTTCTGAAGGTTTTTAGTTTGCTACCTTCTCGTGGTAATGAATTAAAAGATTCAAATTCTATCAATGAAGCAATATTTCAGCATTGTAGCTCATCATCCAGTTACATGCCTGACCTGTCTCCCTTATTGAACAAATTTTGCACAGCTATTGAAAATTAAAAAGCTAATTTGCTGTCCTGTTTCAGTGTTGGCCTCCCTGAAGCGGTACAAGATCGTGGTATCGTGTGAAGTATTAATCGAAGAGGGGTACTGTTCCACAGACCTCAGGGTGATATACTGACCGTAGATGATACTAATCTACGAGAACATCCGTCATAATGTCTGTAACTATATCTCTCAGCATTTTATTAAGAATGATTTTGTTCTTGTATGTTTTAATACTTTTGCCGTGTGATTATTGTAGTTGTGTTTTGTCGTTTGTGTTGGTCGAATGTATCCCAGATTTCTAGCGATATCATCTTGCGTTTTGGCTTACGAAAAATGAAACTTGCTAGTTCTGAAGAGGAAATGTGATTGAAGATTGTGGTAATTGTTACTGAGCTTTGTGCTAGTATTAATTGACTAAAACATTCAACGTTTTGATTGTTTTCATTGTATTATAATGATTTTTGTTATTAAAAATCGATAAATTTACTAAATAATATTTTTTATAAATTAAAGTAAAATAAGTAATTTTCATGTAATAATTGTTTTTATTAAAATTTAAAATTTTCAATAAGTAAAGAAATTTTTTAGTTATATTTTAAATTTATTGGTTTAATTTTTGGTCTGATTTTAAAATATTGGTATTAATCTTTTGTTTTTGCTTACAAAAAAAATAGAAAATATAGTAGTGCAGATTAAAAATGCCTTGTGACATATGAAGTACTACGGCTGAAAAGGCTAAGGGTTGTCTTTCACATGAACACAAGCCGCTTAGTTGTATTTTTGTTTTTTTTTTATTGTAGTTTTTAATTTTAGTTTTTAGATTTAGCAACGTCTAAGATTCTAGCGTCCAAGATAAATTGTCGGATTATGAGCGCAATGCCAATTGCCAAATACATATGCTTATAGCACAGCTCGTTTTTGCATTTTTACAAGATTTCCCCCTTCTTTTTCCTTATGGCTTGGGTGATACTTTACACGCAAGCTTTGATTACATAAGAGGAGCTCATATTAAAAAGAGTACTCTCTTGAGAAAGTAGACTATTTCGATATGGGCAAACCTATCTTCTTCACCCTTTACATGTTTCAAGACAACAATCAATTAGGCATAGCAACTGAGCTTGAGCTCACCCGGCCCATCGCAGCGGCTTGACTTGAAGTTAATGAACTAGGTTCGGATTAATCAAATCTTGAGCTAAACTTTGGACTTTGTTTTTTTTTTTCTTAAATCAGGCCTTGAGTCGGAGGCCTAGCCTTTATAAGTAAAATTATATTATTTTATTGAAAACATTACCATTTTGTATTTTTAATTTATAAAAAAAAATTCAGGTCAGGCCAAAACTCCCTCAAACCCATTTAAGCTCGGACTCAAACCTCACCCTTTGCCATCCCTATGATCAATGTGCAAGATCTGGAGCACATTTTTAGGAAACCATACTTGAGTAACATCCTAACCAGATCTCAAACTGTTGTCTTTATTGCATCATCTTCCTGATTGATCCTATTTAGTTATATTTGTTTTCAAATAATACTTTTCTATAGATATAATAACGGAGTTTGAAGTTTAAAGACATAAAAACAGAAACCCATCACAATTTCAAGGATCCTTGCACGTTTCACACTAATTAGAAAGCACTCTCACATATGAAGTTGCTTCTAGCTCATATTTAATTATTTACAACAAAGCAATCGTATTAACAATCTTTCACGAGGAAAAGACTATCATATGATGTTATTCGCTTATACCATCAAGCACCATCATTTAAATAAAGCATATTCATCTGCATTTAAGAGCTGAATCCTTTGTGAAGAGAACTCCACGAACCAGAAGGAAAGCTGACACAAGCTTGTGCTGATGCGTCAGCCATCTGTTCCCAATCAATTCCAGCATTGCAGAGGTTTGCCAAAGTTCGCATGTGTTTCATCCCATACTGGGATAAGGATCCGCAATGTTTTTCGAAAGTCCTAACCTGAGAAGAAAATTTCACAAAATCTTTTGGAATATAACTACTTAGCTACATGAGACACTTAAGTGACAGCATTAATAGGCATTACCATTGTTTTAAGACAGTCCCAGTCATCGACTAGAGGTTGCCCAGCTGGACGAACAGCATTCAATATTTCTGAAGCCTTTTCAATTCCAAACAAAAGCTTCCCGATAAGTTTGACGCTATTGTCTATATGCATCCTGTGTGACATTGCATCGAGGAAATCCTTTTGAGCCCCAACTTTCCTTGGAGACCCTTCAGGAGCCTTGCGGTACTGCAAAAGGTAAAGTGACAGGTTAAAAAAGGTAAAGGAGGTTTAATCGCTTTTGACAATAACTGGTGAAAGAAATTTTAATTTTACAACCTAGAATAACGTAAATCATTTAATCATTCAGTTTGATATGACACTCAAAATTCTTGCTCATGTGTGATCCAAACTGCAGTACTGCAAGATGCAGCTTTTGATATTCATGTCCTTAAAATGTCAGCTCTCAACATCCTGTAATAGCCCAGAATAATGACTTTTTTTTTCTTCTTTATATTGTGCATTGACCACCTCTTATAAACCCTCAGATATACCTTTAAAGGAATCAAATAAGATAAGTGCTATCAGTTACAGCATACCAATACTTGCGGGCTATTTTCTCCAAATCAACTTAAAGAAACATAGTCATCATTCCTATGACACAACTTCTATCAAATGTAGGGTTGCTCCAATGCAGAAGTAAGCTTCAGTACCATCCACTCATCTAAAAGTTAACAGCTCATGGCATTCAATCTAAAGATAAGCAGTTAGGGACCCAAACCTTATCCCAGAAATGAAGTAGATCAGCATCACGCTGGTTAACAGCTTTTGAGCGTGGTCTTAGGGAGTTCTCATCAACAAAAGTGTAGTTATCGTTTGCCGGATTGGTGCCTATATACAGGAAGACATTCTCTTTGCTAAGGTCTATGTCACCATATTGCATGACATGAGACCCATATGCAGAGTTGTCATTTGCAGTCCTTCTTTTCACCTGTGAAAACAAAACAGAAAATATTTTTCTGATAATATATGGATTAAAGCATCAAAGGACCAGAACAGTAATTGAAACGCTAATGTTCTTACTTTACAAAATGAAGCATAAAGTTAAGGCCATTACCAGTTCATATTGCTGGTGTAAAGTTTCTGTCCGCAAATTGTGTATATCACTGTCCATATTCATGAAAACAAAACATCAATATTTATCAACAGGAAAAAGAAAAGAGGAAAATTGAATTTTGCATAGTTCTAGACTTTGGAATGCATTTTCAACCTAGCAAACTTATGGAATACATAACCAAATTTTTTTTTTACTGTGTATTGTGACTTCCAAATTTCATATTCATTACTTGAAATCTACGCAAGAACATTTTTTAATGCAAACTTTGTATACCTGTCCTCCATCCAAGCAACACTGTACAGGTCGCCCAAGCAGGTTTCATATTCAGGTGGAGGGCTAGGATACTCCCCAGGACAATAAGTTCCCCAACTGCTTTCTTCTGCATTTGCTGCCGTGGTTGCATATATATTCAAACCTTCCGGAAGAAGACCCTCAAAGATGCTTCCCGATTCACAAGCTTCAAGATAAAACACCTGTCATACAGATACACTCCATCATTAAAACATCATTTACCAAGCTTTTCGAAACTTCATCTAGTAACTTACCAAGCTTTTATAGGTTCCAGAAGCATGCTTCTCTTTTAATACCTCAATCAAATCATTAGCATAAAGGAATGGATTGGTAGGCATCCCTGAAAAGAAGCCATAATAATATCAACAAGATTGGCTCAATCATTAGTAATCACGGTATCCAGTCACATTAGAAGTTTTCTCAACAGTAAACAAAAATGCATGTAACTATCCGGAGTCAGTTTCCTCGTGCAAATAAAAACACACCATCCTTTCAAATTGGTAAGTGGTCTAATTAAAATCCTACTACAACCCTCGCTTTTTAACTTGAGAACAAATTTAAAGAAACATATTTCTTCGATCAATCAGGGACTTGGATTGTAGATAACAGAAGATTTATGTCCATATCTTTCTAAATGCATCTGAGTCTTCCAGAGCACAAAGCAGGCCTAGCAGCTTAGGGATCAAACTACTCGGGTTATAACTATGATTTGCAAAATGAAGACACCAAAAGAATAATTTTTTTGTATCTTTGATCTTTCCTGTGTGAGCTTAAGCATACCAGTAACAGAAATTAAAGAAATGGAAAGGCATTTGAATTTTCGCTCAGAAGAAAACAGCATAAACCATGTCGTACACAAGCTTTAGCATTCTAGAAGTTAATTTCAGTTATGATACTGACCTAGAACTCCAGGACCACCATGGTCTGTGTAATATATGAATATATGATCATTTGGCCCGCTATCCACAACTTTCCCACTACCCCCAACAAGAGCAGATTTGTTTCCGAGAATAACGGCAAAAAAATTATCCACAGTAACATCTTCACCAGTATAGTCCTGTAGCAAGAAAAGCACTAGTGTGGGACTGGAAAGCACAAACACATACAATCATGCAGAAGCATGGGAAATGAAACGAAAGAAAAAAGGAAAAATGAAAGGACCTTGGGAACTCCCTTGTATACATCTTCACCAGCTGGGTTGTTAATGATGATTCCAGGCCTTGGATTTTCTTCATTAAAAGCAATGTCATCATACATGAAGACGATTATATTTTCCTCCTTCAGTCCACCTTTCTTCAAGAGCTGATAGGCATGACAAACATCAGCCTGAAACAAGAAATGCCAATTGTCAACAACAGTCAGGAGATAGAACAATATCATAGATAAAGATTTTGTTAAACTTAAAAGAACTCTCACTACGCATTTTAAAATAAGATATTAACAGACATAGGCTCCATACCTGTTTAACTCGTAATATCAATCAGTCAACACACAAATGTTCTAGATAACAAATAATCCTTTTTACAATAAAGAACAGATAAAAGAAAATTGCATGATTAAACAAGATTTGAAGTTTTGAGCATCAAAATTAAGCTGCAGTCAAAATTCAGTTGTCTTTGTTCATCAAATATCAACACGAGTTCTACCGTATGCAAAGAATTATCTGCTAACTTATCATTAAAAAAAATAAAAAACATGAACTTCATACTCGAAATATTTTTTAACAAAAAAAAAGGATGCCAGAGCTATATATATATGTGAAGATGGAAGTATGAGAATCCCATAAGCGTTGAACATGGAAAACTGAATTCATAGAAAGAAAATATGACCTGGTGCCTGTAATTCCAGTATCCACTAGATCCAGCGACGAGGACGGCCCACCTGGTACCCGTGGAATCATCGTCAGCATGACTGAATAATCCAGAAGAAGCTTCCGAAGGCAATCGGAGAAAATCTCCGACGGTTAATCGACTACCGACAGAGACGTCGGATAGAACGAGCAGGAGGAAAATCAGCGCGGCGAGGCGCGTCATGGTCCTGTGAGGTAGTGATGATTGGTGGGCGAAAGGGAGAATATATGGCGACCTTTGTTTGTGTTTTGTTTTATAGCAGACGGTCAAGACTGGTTGGAAGGAGAAAGCAGGCGTACAGAGCGACTCAAAATTACCTGAAAGAGGATTGGTGGGAACGAGGACAGGTGTTGCGTATTTACTGGGTGACGTTGCCCTTAAAAAGGGTAATAAATGAGATTTGGAATTCGAGTAATTTATATGAATTAGTAGCTGCTTACCTCAGTTAAGTATTATACCTTTAAATTTCGAAATACTTTTTAGTGACTTTTACAACGTGCTTTAGGTGGAAGGTTAGTTGGATTATACGCATGAGAGAGTATGCAAAAATACTAAAGAAAACATGGGCGAGTGAGATCGAAATTGGTGCAAATTTTGGTTTAAGTCTCGAACCTTGTGGAGATTGACTCGACCCAAGCTAAGAACTTGGCCTATGCTCGAATGAATGTACCATGACTAGCGAACTTTTTGTGGGACGCATTAGATCAGGTCAATGTGCTATATGAACTTCAACAAGATCACACTATATCATTAGTAGATAGAGATTGTGGAAAGATCTTGGATGATGTGGTGACAACTAGGAGGTAGAGTTACAGTAGGACTCAACATCTAAAGATAGCGGAGATCTTCAAGAATAAGGATTTTAATTTCTTAATTGAATGTAAACTCTATCTTTCTGTTATCTTGTAGATTCTATCTTATTAGTTAGAGTCCTACTTGGATAGGGGTGTTATCCAATTGATCCATGTGATGTAATCTGATAGAGGTAGACGTGATCTTAGCACGATCTTAGGTAGTTTAGTTTAAATAAGATTCTGAATATAACTTGGCTTCCAAGCTAGAGTGCCTAGATATAGCTCATTCGAGCTTTACTATTTTCATTCAATCAGAGAGAGCATTTCTTGTATTATTTTGAGAGAAAGTAATATAAAGGTTGGTTTTAACGTATCTCTCTTGTTTTCTGGTTGCCTTTATTTTCTTATTGCCTTAGTAGTATTATTTTTTCAAGGGTGCGAGGTAAACATTTCGAGGGTTGTTGAAGGCTGAAGTCTTGCTTAAGCGGATCTAAGTGAGACTGTCGTGCAAAGGGTGTTGGTGATTAACTTAGGTGAAAGTTCGAGTCTCAATGTGACCTATGTAACAATTGGTATAAGAGCTTAATTTCGGTATGGCAGTAGGCAATTTAACAGAACAAGTGACTGGGGTAGAGGCATTCATTGGACCGATTCCTACAGGAGAGGAGGAGGTCCCATCCTATCAATCGCCATTTGAGGTGATGGAAGACTAGATTTAGCAGTTGCAACAACAGATGACAAATTTATTGAAGGCACACGAAGGAACACGAGGAGGCCCATTTGGAGATCATTGTGCTGAGGTGTGCCGTTGCAACGCTAGATGTCAATCGAGGTTGAAAGCTCCACACTACAACTTCCATCTGTGAAGGTACGTGAACACAGGGTGTTCGAAGGCGTGCAAGACTCTAAGGTGTTGGAGAATTTCTTGTGGGATATAAAGCAGTACTTTACGGCTGCTAGTGTGCCTGATACTAAGAAGGTCAATGTGACAGCCATGTACTTAGATGGGGATGCCAAGCTCTGGTGGAGGACGAGAACCTTTGCAGAGATTAGTGAGGGTAGAACTTTCGTAGAAACATAGGGGCAGATGAAGAAGAAGCTCAAGGATCAGTTCCTTCCCATGAATACTTCTTGGCTCGCAAGAGATGCCTTGAAGAAGCTCAAGTAGGATGGATCGGTAAGAAACTATGTCAAATCATTTAGTTCTCTAATGCTTGATATTAAGAATATGTTAGATGAGGACAATCTCTTCAATTTTCTGTTTGGGTTACAACCATGGGCTCAAATAGAGTTACAGAGGCAAAACGTTAAGGACGTGGTTGGTGCAATCGAGGCGGCTGATGCCTTGGTGGATTTCCAAATGACGAAAGAATCTAAGACGAGCTCCTCAAAATCTTTCAAGGGCAAAGACCATGCCCAACAGAAGAAGACCGAGGGGAAGAAGAAAGACTATAAGAAGGGGGATTTCAAAGACAAGGGCAAGCATAATGGTGGCTCTAAAAACGGGAGACGTCCTCAAAGAAGGACAAGTTTGCTTATTACTTGTGCAGCGGTCTATACTTTGCCAGAGAGTGCTCGAGAAAGGAGAAGTTGAATGCCCTGATTGCCGAAGAAGACAGTGAATCTTCGAAAGATCCGACACTAAATCCAATCGCCTTGCTTAATGTGGTTAGTAGTGAGCCAGTTCCCTTTAATATATTAATGTACGTAGGTGTACAGGTTGGGAAGAAAGACGTGACCACAATGTTGGATACGAGTGCAACCCACATTTTTCTAGGGAAAAGATGGTTCGAAAGTTGGGCGTAAGGGTGTCTAAGGCCCTAATGAAGATTAAAACCCCTGTGGGGAAGGCACAAGTAGTTGTGGGAATTGCTTACAACGTTCCAGTTAGCATTGGAAGTTGGCGTGCCAAGATGAACTTCATTATCAGACCATTGGAGGATTTCGAGATGATATTGGGGGTCAATTTTCTCAAAGCAACAAAGGTGGTACTATATCCGAGTTTGGAAGGTATGATGTTAATGAACTATTAAAATTCCTTCTACATGAATTGTTGTAGGTTCGATGGTGGAATGACAGATGCTACAACTTTTGTAGGACATGTTTCGGCCATGAGCATCGAGAAAGGGTTGAAGAAAGGTATGGAGACCTATCTCGCTGCCATGTAGGAAATCAACGAAGACCACATGGTGGAAGTCCCTGATGCGGTTGCAAGTTTGTTGAGGAAGTTTCAGGAGGTGATACTAGAAGAGTTGCCGAAAACTCTTCCTTCTTATCGTGAGGTAGATCACAAGAACGAGTTGGTTCCTGGAGCAATCCCACCTGCATGTGCCCTATATAGGATGTCCCTAATGGAATTGGCGAAATTTCAAAAACAACTTGGTGAGTTGTTGGAAGCAGGATTCATCCAACCATCCAAAGCCCCATACAGCGCCCCGATACTATTTCAAAAGAAACAAGACAGTACACTTCAGATGTGTGTGGACTATCAAGTGTTGAACAAGGTAACGATCAAAAACAAGTATCGGTACCTTTCGTTCAAGATTTGATGGACAGGTTGTCAAGGACTGAGGTATTCACTAAGTTGGATCTTCAGAGTGGGTATTGGCAAGTGCAGATAGCTAAGGGTGATGAGCAAAAGACAACGTACGTAACTCGGTATGGATCTTACGAATTTTTAGTTATACTGTTTGGATTAACTAATGCACCTGCTACATTTTGCAACCTTATGAATGATGCGCTATACGATTTCTTGGATGAGTTTGTTGTGAACTACGTGGATGATAACATGGTGTATAGCACTAAAATGGCAGAACATGTGGAACACTTGAGGCGAGTGTTCGAAAGACTAAGGTAGCACAAATTCTACGTGAAGATGGAGAAGTGTGAGTTTGCCCAGTTAGAGATTAGATTCTTGGGTCATATGAGCAAAGGTTAAGTTAGGATGGATCCAAGAAGGGTGAAAGCGATAGTTGAGTGACTCCCATGATAGTAAGAGAATTGCAGAGTTTTCTTGACCTGGCGAACTACTATAGGTGGTTCGTTGTAGGATATTCTAAGCAAGCAACGCATGTGAGGAGGTATTCGAGAAACTTATAGTCACTATTTCAATCAAACCTGTGTTGAAGCTGCTGTTAAGTCAAGAAGACTTCACTTCTATTAATTTTGATGACAATCAAATAACAATAATCTTATAAATGTATGAACTGTTTTGACAAGTCTGTTAAGTGTGCAGAAAAATGAAAGTAACACTTAGTCATCCCAGATGATATGTCAACAACAAACGATACACGTCATCACAGACGATACGTCAGCAATAGACGATACATGATACCAGACGAAGCACAACACCAGATGAAGCGCAACACCAGTCGCAGTGCAATATAAGACGAAACGTGATAACAGAAGAAGTATTATCCTAAACGATACAAAAGGCAGATATTATAGAACGATAGTCAGTTAGTTGGAGTTAGTTATCAGACTCAACTAATAACGGTTTATAGAAGATTCAAGAAGCAGTTTCTCAAAGAAGACAGTTGGAGACTTAGGCTATAAATACTAGTTCTAGTTGAAAACTAAATAATGCTTTTACAAGAGAAAATTTTGATTGTACAATACTTA
>JANKOD010000001.1:7059533-7094748 GCA_026284645.1 Erythroxylum acuminatum
ACATGTTAATAAAACCAAACAAGTTTTTGTTTTCAGTTTTTTATTAGAAATCTCAACCAAACAAGTTTTTGTTTTCAGTTTTTATATTACAAATCTCAACCAAACAGGTTTTCGTTTTTTTAAAGAAAAAAACAGAAACCAAAAACAGGAAACAGAAACCAAAAACAACAACAGAAAAATAGAAGTGGAACCAAACGACCCCTTAGGCTATAAATACTATTTCTAGTCGAAGACTAAATAACGCTTTTACAAGAGAAAATTGTGATTGTACAATACTTAGAGAAATTATGTATTCAAAGTGCAAAAGAAAGAGAGCGAATACTACTATAACGTGAAGCTTAAAAATATCTTTCCTAGAGAGAGAAAGACAGGCTAGAGCGTGGAGAGGCTAAGATAGCAGATAAAGAATACTTTGTGAGAGAGACCTGAAGAGGCTCTAAAAGTGTAGAAAGAATACTTGTAAAGTTGAAGAGTTTAGTGAAATCTCAGACAAACTCTAAGGACTAGACGTAACCCAAAGTTTGGGATGAATCAGTATAAAATCGCAGCATCTATTCTCTAACCTTTATCTTTTTATTTCCTTGTTGTTAGACGAGTAGATAATATTACGTGCGATTGCATTACTTATCAACTTTAGTAAAGTGTTTTTGTGATCATTTAAATTTTGTAAAGAAATTCAAGAAATCTCAAAAGATTAATATTTTCGAAAAGATTACACAATTCAACCCCCTTCTTGTGTATTGGATACACTTTACGTGATTTCTATATTAACAAGTGATTTACTTTAGTTGCCCATGTCCGATCTTCCATTTGAGGTACATATTGATGCTTTGAACAAAACCATTGGCAGAGTCCTTGCACAGGAGAGTCATCCGGTAGCATTTGAGAGCCGAAAGCTCAATGGTACAAAGCAGCGTTACTCGACACATGAGAAGGAGATGCTTGCGATGGTGCATTGCCTTGAGACGTGGCGAGTATATTTGCTGCATACCAGGTTTGTTTTCCGAATAGATAATGTTGCTAACATGTTTTTTTAGGACCCAAAGGAAGTTATCTGCAAAACAAGCCTAGTGGTAAGAGTTTCTTGCTAAGTATGACTTTATGTGGAAGCATAAACCAGGAAGGCACAACAACGTGGGAGATGCCTTAAGGTGACAACCCCATTAGACACCTTGTACTGTAAGTTGATTTCTCAAGTTAAGGAAGGTGTTGTACGTAGGTTTTGGTTCGACGATGATAGGCTTTTGATGACTAAGAGTAGTCAAGTATATATGCCAAGCTTTGGGGGATTGCGGAAATAGTTATTGAAGGAGACACATGGCTCGCAGTGGGTTGGTCACCTAGGAGTCCAACGGATGCTAACACTCCTATCTCGTTCCTATTTTTGGCTGAAGATGGAGAATGACGTGGAATGTTACGTCAAGATGTGCCTCGTTTGTTAGTTGGATAAGCCGGAGAGGAAGAAGGAAGTTGGTTTTCTACAACCCTTATCCATCCCTAAGAGACTATGGATGTCAGTTTCAATGGATTTCATTAGTAGGTTTCCAAAAGTGAACAATATGACATCAATCATGGTAGTGGTTGACAAAGTGGACAATATGACATCAATCATTGTGGTGGTTGACAGATTTTCCAAGTATGTGATCTTCGTTCCAGTTCATGTGACTTGTCCCTCAGATGTTACGGTTGAGTTGTTCTATAAGAATGTGGTCAAGTATTTCGGAGTTCTAACGGATATTGTGAGCGACCGAGATGCCAGATTTATAGGTCGATTCTGGACATCCCTTTTCAATATGATGAGTTATGATTTGAAGTTTTCAACATCAAATCACTCACAAACAGATGGTCAAACAGAAAGGATCAACAATTTGTTGGAGGAGTACCTACAACATTATGTAAGTGCAATTCAATGTAACTGGTTGAATATAATTGAAGCTGCATAGTTTTTCTATAACTTGCAAAGATCTTCGGCTACGGAGAAAAGTCCCTTTGAAATTGTTTTAGGATAGCAGCTTCTCACGAAACTAGAGATTACTCAACAAAGGACAAGTGGGAAATGTCCTGCGGCTTATAATTTTGTGATAGAAAAGCAAGAGTTGTTGGATGAGGCGAGGGACGATCTTCAAAAAGCTTCTCAACGGATGAAGAAGCAAGCGGATCTTCAAAGGAGACCGTTAGAATTTGATATGTGAGATAAAGTTTTGTTGAAACTAACCCCACAGATTTAGAAGAAGATCTCGAGTAAGCAAGTTCATAGGGGTTTGGTGTCAAAGTACGATGGACCATTTGAAATGCTACACAAAATGGGAAAGTGGCATACAGATTGAAATTACCCGAGAATGTTAAAGGTACACTCCATTTTTTATGTTAGTTTTCTCAAGCCTTTCTATGAGGATGGATCAGATCTGAATAGGAGTCAGATAGCAAGCTCTACCGGTTGTGTGGAAACAGTTGGAGGATCAAGTGGAGAAGATCATAGATCATCGAATAATGGATCAACACAAGAAGAACTGATGGACCGAGTTCTTGATTCAGTGAAAAGGTAAACCTGTCGCGGAAGTTATGTGGGAGAAAGATAGGACCTTGTGATAATTCGAGGATCCATCTGATGGGGGTGTTTTTCTAGACCCTTAAACTTCGGAGCACTTCTCAGCGACCTTCACGATGCGCCTTAGGTGGAAGGTTAGCTGAATTACATACATAAGGGAGGCATGCGAAAATACTAAGGCAAACATGGGCGAGTGAGACTAGAATTGGTACAAATTTTGTTAAAGTCTTGAACATTGTGGAGATTGACTCGACCCAGACTAAGGACTTAGTGGACTAAAGACTTGGCCCATACTCGAATAAATGGACCACGACTAGCGGACTTGTTGTGGGAAGCATTGGATCAGGCCAGTGTGCTATGTGGACTTCGGCAAGATCACACTACATCATAAGCAGATAGAGATCGTGGAGAAATCTTGGATGATGTGGAGACAACTAGGAGGTAGAGTTGTAGTGTGACTCAACATCTGAAGATAGCGGAGATCTTTGAGGATAAGGATGTTAGTTTCCTATTTGAATGTAAACTCTATCTTTCTGTTATCTCGTAGATTCTACCTTATTAGTTAGAGTCCTACTTGGATGGGGGGTGTCATCCAATGGGTCCATGTGATTTAATCTGATAGAGATAGACGTGATCTTAGCACGATCTTAGGTAGTTCAGTTTAAATAGGATTCTGAATGTAAGTTAGCTTTCAAGCTAGAGTGCCTATATATAGCTCATTCGAGCTTTGCTCTCCTCATTTAGTCAGAGAGAACATTCCTTGTATTCTTTTGAGGGAAAGTAATATAAAGGTTGGTTTTTTCGTATCTTTCATATTTTGTAGTTGCCTTTATTTTGTTATTGCTTTCATAGTATTGTTTCTTCTTGCTTAAGCGGACTTAAGTAAGACTGTTATGCAAAGGATGTTGGTGATTAACTTTGGTGAAAGTTCGAGTTCCAAGGTGACCTTTGTAACATTAAGCTACCTCCTCCCACTGGCAATTGGGTAAGTTGTTCGCCACTTTTCCGTCTTTCTATTGTTTCTTTGCGCTTTTTCCATCTGTAAAATTATAATGCTTATATTCCTTTTATTTTAGCTTAAAAAACATCATTAAACTTCTTACCCTCAATATTTATAATTAGCTAACATTAATAAATTTTGTATCAAATAAAATTTGTTCACCCTTTTCTTATTATACTCCATAAAAATTCAATAAATATTTCATAATATAGAATTCACATAAATTGAATAAAAACTTAATATATCAAATCTTAAATACAATTTTAAATGAAATAATTGGAGCAAGTTATTTTCTAAAAGAATATCAGTTTCGGTATCATAAAAAAATGATGGATATTTTATTAAAAATGATCCTAATAAGATTTGGAGTTGAAAAATGTATTTTGTTATTAAAAATATCCAATCTTGTTATATTTTTAATGTTTCATAATATTGTAAAAGAAAACAACTTGCTTAACATAAACAAGAACTAGTTCCACTATCTCTATAAGCAGTAAAGTATTCACCCTTTTAGTTGAAAATGAAGGATTCAATTTAAAAATAATGTTAGGCATTAGTTTTGTCGAACAAGTTTAACCTTATAAGATAACTCGATATGGAATACAACTATCCTACAACAATAATATAATATATATTCCTAGATAATGACTAGTCGTACTAGTATTTATATTCTAATTGGAAGAACTTATAAAGATTATAAAGCAATACTTTGTTATTTATATAGATAGTAAAATCGATTCTTATTTATGTAAAACAACTTGTTTTCCTTCCCAGTATCATGAAACCTTAAAAAATATAATAAGCTTAGGTATTTCTAATTATAAAATAAATTTATCCAAAGGTATTCATCAAACCCAAATCCTATTATGATCATTTTTAATAAACGTCCACCCTTTTATTTTTATGATACCAGAACTGATATTCTTTTAAGAAATATCTTTTTCTAATTATTTCATAAAATATTATTTGATACTATTAAACAATAAATACATTTCAAAACTCCTTGTGATCGTTAGATCATAGTTAATAGAAAAAAAATGCCTATGCTCGATCTACCCTGATCTCCTTTAAAACTAGTACAACCTAATCTGGTATAGGATATGAAGAAAAATTGATCTTTCCAAAAAGAAAACCTTTATTAAAAATATAAAATATTATAGAAAATAAGCATCAATAGACAAAAACCATCGAAGATGGACTAGAATTAGTAAAGCAGAAGATAAAGAAAAATTACTTCGATAACCCATTACAATTTTAGGATAACATCAAAGAAAAAGCAAACTTATAAATGATAGATAAATAAAAGAATATTAAAGTTATTGCTTAAACTAACTAAGATTTTAACTTACAGTTTTATGATAAAAATATGTTATGGATAAATTAATCTGTGGACTTTTGTAAATAATGGTCCTTATACCCTAATGAAAACAATAGTTATAACTAAGGTGGACACTATGGTAATAAAAGATTAAAATGAGTGGAGTGATGATGGTAAGAGATTTATTGCATTTAATAGCAAGGTCAAATATTTTATTTAGTACGTTAAGTATGAGAGAGTTCAATAGAATATGCATGTGTAAGACATCAAAAGAGATATGACATACACTTGAAATTACACATGAGGTAACCACTCAAATGAAAGAGAGGAAATTAAGCATGTTTGTGCATCAATATGAGTTGTTTCAAGTGGAACATAATGAATTAATTGCTAACATGAATGCTTCCTTAATTTATATTGATAATGCTTTTAACTGTATTAACAAGACTTACATTAATCTTAAATTGCTTAGAAAATTACATTGGACCTATTTATTTCCATTTATATTTTTGGTTTTTTGTTTTTATTTTCAAATTTAGTTTAAAAAACGTATTTATTTGAGTTTTTAGTTTTGGTTTCTTCTGGTTTTCAAAATTTATGAAAACCATAAAAAATGTCTTTTTGTTTTTTGTTTTTGAGTTTTCATAATCAAATTTACTATCAACAAAATATATATTATTTATTTATTTAATATATTAATTATTAATAAGAATTATGAATAATTTAATTAATAATATATATTTAAATTAACTATTAATAAAATAATGAATTATTTATTTTAATTATGTAATTAAATAAATAAATATTAATAAATATAATTAAGATTTAAAATATCTTCAAAATATATAAATTTTATTTAATAATTAAAATATATTAAAATAAATATTAATTTTAAAAATTTTATTATAATAAATAAAACATTTTTTATTGATAATTTATTAATATATATCACGTAAGAGATTAAAATAAATTTAATTAATTAAAATATTTTATCTTTAAGTTTTTATCTAATATGCGATTGTCATCAATAATAAAAAAATAACTGTATTGGCATTAACAACCAAACAGATTTTTTTGCCTTTATTTGAAAGAAAAACAAAAACTAGAAACTAAAAATAAAAAGTAAAAGACCACAACAATTAAAAAGAACTAGAACTAAACGACCCCTTAATTCTTTATAAAAGGTTTAGAAGTTAAATTGATGGCCATAGAAGAAGTTAAATATTTGAACACCTTACAATTAGCATATTGGAATGAATGTAAATGAATGAATTTCATAAAGAGAAAATTGCTCTAATAAAAAGAGGTGTGGTATTTTAAGTCTCTAAGGATGAGAAAATTGATGATGAAGAAACCTATACAAGTATGAGTGATAAGGAAGATATAAAGCTCATTATAAAGAAAATTAAGAGGTTCTTAAAGAAGAATAGGGGAAAAATTTGAGAAGAAGAAAAAAGTACTTAACGCCTCATAGGATGACACTACTAATTTGGACAATGAGGATTACTTGAATTTTGTGGCAATTATGTGCTTTATCGACAATAATGATAAAGTACTTCTTGCTCAAATTCTTTCGATAATAATAATATTGATCATGTTGAACTCATCAACTTGAAAAGGAAGAAATTGTCTTCCAAGAGTAAATAGACTTTAAAGCTTTTAGATGTATGGATTATTGAGATTGAGAAATTAAAATATGATATACATGACATGGTAGATTCTAAACGTATGGTTGTTTCCAATGACAATGAACATGATTTGTTGCATGAAAATGAAATATTGAAGAAGGAGATCAAATAGATCAAATAGTCATTGGTAAGATTCACTATGATAGTAAAAAAAAAGTAAATAACATTATTGAATTATTGAGATTGAGAAATTAAAAAAATGATATACATGACATGGTAGATTCTAAAAGTATGGTTGTTTCCAATGACAATGAACATGATTTGTTGCATGAAAATGAAATATTGAAGAAGGAGATCAATAAGATCAAATAGTCATTGGTAAGATTCACTATGATAGCAAAAAAACTAAATAGCATTATTGAATCATAAAAAGCACTCAAATGATTGGCATAGGATTGGATACACTTATGGAAAGTGGATCATCCAATCCCAATTCAATTTTTATGAAGGGAAACATGTGTATAATGATGAACCATTTCCTAAGTCATCACATGATCATATAACATTCAATTATGGACATGAGAACCTTAATGCTCATGTATCTAGATCACAAAAAAAAAGAAAATTTCAAGCATTCATGTATGAGTCATATTCCAAACCTAAATGACCTATTATTGAAGGAAAAAGTAGACATAATTTTCATGCAAGCCCGATATTTTTTTTCATTCATATAGAAAACTATTAAACAAGCTCACAATTATCATAGGCCACAATTTAGGCACTTAGAATATGTTCACAATTGTCATAGATCACATTTACTCCAAAATAGAATTTCATATACAATAATAACAACAAAAACAACAACAATTTAGTAAAAATCTCATTGAAATACTGTTACCCCTAACTAGTAAAATTTCATTTACTAAACCAATTTTAGTCCTTATTATCACATAATAGGAATCCCTTATCCCCCACATATCTAAATTAAAGCTCTCAATGCCATCATTTCTAAAAAAGACCTAGAAATACATATATGTCATATTCTTATAAACTCACATGAGTTTTACATAATCTTATATGAGTTTTCACTTTTGTGGTGATTGTGGTGATTAAATATCTATAATCTCTTTGAAATAATGCTTAGTAAGTAAAATAAAATATATATAGTTTGAAAAGGGTTTAAGTACTCATCCTTGAGGAGCCAAGTTTGTGTGGTTCTTAGAACATATTAAATTTGTTTTCTTAAGTCAATATGAAAAGGCATTAAATGAATACCAAATATTGTTATCCACTATATTAATATCAAATAAGGAGCAACAATGGTGTCTCTAACAATTGATTTCAAAGAAAATCTTATAAGGCCTTCACAAGAACTAAGCATGGAAATTGGGATCGAAATATCAATTGTTGATCTAAGTGAGGAAGAAAAGCAATTGACTTTTTTCATGTTAGTCATTATTGTAATAAACCGCAAGTGCACGATATAGATGTAGCTAGTACCGACAAGTAAGAGTCAATCCTACGAAGATTATGAATACTAGTACTTACCCTTCCCCTATTATCTAGCCTAAGGATTGATTTTATATTTTTAATAAAGTGAAAATAAAAACTAAAACAATTAAAGAAATAAGAAATGATAATGAATGCAAAGACAGTGGAATTCACCCAGAAAACTATCATTATAAAAAATTAGTATCTAGGTTCGAATTCCCTTAAACCCTTAACATATTGATCTTTTATCATGCAATTGTTTTGTTGATAGCTGACCTTGATTCTACTAACAAATAATCCTAAGGTCTTTAGTCGAATTAGTCATATTAAATCTTATAGGATTGTGTTACCAATTTATGAGTCTCACTATTAGGTTTGACCATAATCTAGAAGATTTATGTCATCCTATCTCTAAGCTTATAATCAAATCCTTCTAATTATGATAGATCTATTCACACTAGGATTTCTCAATCTCTACATATGAAATCAAATTATGATATAATATTCTCAGGTTATTAAAACATAAATAAAACGCGTAATTAGAACACAATATATCAAACAACCAACTACATTAATAAAATAATCAAATCATATCAAAGTATTAACATAAGGTTCATGTAACATAAATACTAACTAGACGTTTAGTTACACATGATCGAATACGAAATCAAACATACATAAAAAAGAAATACGAATCGAAAACAATGGATTGTCTTCTATTGAATGTTGTTGCGATGTAGAGGCTTAATCTTGTATTTTGATGGATCTTTCAATGATTTCTTCATGTTTTTTCGCTTCTTTAGAACAAAATAGCCTTTGAGAATGACTCTACATTTGGAAATTGCCTCCCAAAGTCTCCTCTACGACTCCCTATTGACTGTCCCCTTCAATCTATCCTAGAAACATCTTTTTTATCACGAATTTTAGGGTTCTAGGAGATGCATAGTTATGCGTCAAACCGCGCATAATTGGAATTTTCTGGTTATCAAGAAAGTGCACGGCCATGGGAAAGTGCACAGTCAACCGTGCATTCCTTCAAATTTGTCGACTCTTTGTTTTACGCTATGTTTTCGTTCGAATTCCTCTCTTTTAAATCTATGAAGGAAATTATCACCTGTAAACACAATTGAAGCATATTAAGTACCACATATAAAACAAAAGTATAAAATATCATGTAGTATACATCAAATATGGGCATAAAAGTATAGTCAATTATGCATCTATCAAATATCTCCACAATTAAGTTTTTATTTATCCTCAAGCAAACTATAATCAAAATTATAAATTTTACATCATCAATTTCAACATGCCCATTTATACTATACATCATCATATCTTATTGAATCAAATTAACATGAAATTAGAATCAAGTTGTCATAAAATTAACTTCCTAAGTAATATTAATAATAATCATATCAATAATCGCATTGAAATCAGAAGCATACATCTTTACACTCTCACTAAGATTTCACTCAATGCACTCAAGTGTTTAGGGTGAAAAGTATTAAGACTCTCAATTTAAGCATAGTAGAACCTTTAGCATATGCTTGCATTAAAATCATATCTCCATCACTTATGTACAAACTAGAAAAAAAATCAAATGGTCTTTGTGTAGGTTGTAATGGGGCTTAGGTATGGTATGATTGAGTTAATAAAAAGGGTTAAAGCGAAGGAAATTTACTAACGAAATATTACAAGACTTGTTTACAAAACATACACAGGTCTTTTTTGTGCAACTCTATCGGTACCATTTACTTTTACTGCTTTTCTTTTATGCTCTTTTTTTCACACAACTCAATTCGAGCATCTAGCACCATAATTCAACAGATATTAAACCTTTCATAAATTTTAAGTCTCAACTAATAAATAAAGCAAATAACCTTCGGGGTTCAAAATGATAAATAGGTCTTCAAAGAAAAATAGGAATAAGGTTAACATGTGGGTAAAATCAATGAAAAAGGCTCAGGCTCAGTTATTCCTGATGGTAACTTTAAGGGTATGGTAATTTCAAAGAAATAAGCTAAAACAAGTTAATGAATCTAAGTGCCTTTATCATGTCAATGCTTCTAATTTAACAAATATGGTCTTAACATGCATAATAAAAGCAAGTTCTAGAATTATCCTACTATACACGATATCACATGTGTAAGAATAAATAGTGTCGATTTTTTTTGGAAATTTTGCTCTTTAGGCTCAAAAGCTCATAAAAAAATGGGTATATATGTGTGTAAATAGTATGCACTTTCATTCAACTTGAAAATTTCAATGATTACAAAAAATATGACTTAGAAAGCTAATTTTATTCTAACAATCGTCCTTTTGCACATCAATTCAAGTTAATATTCAACAACAACATATAGGATTCATGGATAGATTTCAACCAATTTAAGATATCAGTTAATAAAATTTATAATCAGGATTATAATAAATATAAAGAAATCAGTTTAAAATTCAATCAACCCATATCCACACTTAAAGTTGTACATTGTCGTTAATGTACATAATACAATCAAATATTCAAGTGAGAAGGTTGTTTGGTACTTTCTTGATTGTGGCAATTTCTCTGATTTTAATCCTTCTAATATAAAACTAACATCCTTGTAAAATATAAAAGAAGAGTATAAAAAGAAACAAAAAATTAACATAACATAAAACAAAATCCTATGCTAATATGAAAACAAAAACAAAATGATATAGAAATTGAAATAAAATTAAAACTAACTCATGAGTTGCCTTCTATGTAGTGCTTTTTTAACATTAGTAGCTCGTCGTGACCTTTATATTTAACATCATCCTAGATCAATAATCAGCAGCTTGCTTCCACCCTTTGCTCCACAAAGTGATTTCATAGTTTGTAAATAAGCTACATGTTGTAAGATAATAACAAGGACATACTTTATCAAATTAATAAATCCAATTTCAAACAACAATGCCATTTTTAATGATAAACTGTTAATAATATAAGGGATAATGAAACTCCCTGAATCATCGATTGACTTAAACAACTTGTCTTCGAGGAAGTAGGAACCCTTCGTACTTAAGGTCACTACCAACACCTTAGCAATTCCTTTAGTTGGTTCCTCCACCAGTTCTTCCTTAACCACCTCTATGCACTCTTCTTCTTCTTCTTCCTAGATAAAGGTTTCTAGCTTATCTTCTTCAATTACCTTATGTTGCTCCTCTACTTTTCCTTATTGGATGGAGACTTCTTCTTCTTCTAGAAGGTCTTTTTGGAATGTTACTCCATTCATGAAGCCAACCCTTGCCTTTTCTTCACTCTCAAATTTAAGTTGCTCAACTTTCATTTCAATAAGGAGTTCCATTAATTTATCTGTAATACTTGCTTCCTCTTCCTCTTCTTCTTCTGAGAGCTCATCTTCATTACTAAGGATAATTGTCATTCCAAATTTGTTAGGATCTATTTCATTAGGACTAAGCAAACTCCATAATTGTTTGTTTGATAATATCTCTACTAGTTGATCGATTTGATTCACTGTATTCTATATATGAGCATCTACTTCCTGATGCCTCATATTAGATTCTTGAATAGACTCAATCATCATATCCTTCAAAGTAGCAGCTACCTCCTCACCTTATTGAAATGTATGTTTATTCATGACATCAAATGTTGTCTCTTTTTCACTCTGAGGTGGTTGAAAGCTCAGATTATACTCATCATATACAAGTGAAGGAAGCCTCTTGTCGAATTCACGTTGACTAACTAATAACTCAATAAGGCATTCCATTAGTCGATATGTAATGCTTCGTTTTTCTTTCGGAAGCTCTTTTTGAAATATCCCTCCATTCATGAACCCACCTTTGTCTTTTCTTTACTCTCAAATGTGCTTCGATCATCTTTCATTTCAATAAGGGTTTCCATTAATTTATCTTCTAGAGTTAGAGCATATTAAGTACTAAATATGCAATAAAAGTATAAAATATTAAGTAAAACACATCAAATATGAGGTAACATTATGATCAATTATGCATCTGTTAACTATTAACTACTTTAAAGACGAAAATAGAAAGATAAATTCATGGTTTTTGAAAGTAAAACCTAGACAATATCTAAGGAAATCAATGATAAGATAATTAATCAAAAGATAATGCAATTAAATACCGATGTTTAGATTAGTATTCCCCCCAATAGTATTTTTGACGTCATGATTCAATTAATGTTAGAATGATAGGATCTCTTCGATACTAAAATTGCACTCTCATGAGCAACAATTATCAACTCTCTATTTGGTTAGCCTATATTTTTATTAATGTTAACAACTCTTTGAATGCATTAAGGTTTGTGAAATCCTATTAAATGTTTCACTCTGCTACTAAGAAGATCATATAGGTCTCTTTCGAGCATTCCATTTAACCACCTTTATTTAAGCCACGATTTACTTATAAACAAACTCTTTTTAATCTTCCATAAGTAAATTTAAGTTAGATTTAAATGGCGACATGAATAAATTCATATTATGAACAATCAAACATAGCTCATAAAGAAATATATTATAAATTAAATCAAATTAATCTATACAAAAATGGCTACTAGTGTTTTTTCAATGTAATCATAGAAAAGTTTCTAGCAGTAAAACATAATCAAAATAACAAAATAGAGAAGTCATGATATAAATAAATCTAAATGAACACCTGATTTTTGCTAATATCTTAATCCACTGAGACGACGTATTTTTTATTCTCTAATGAAAAATAGCTTAAAATTTTATCTCCCAAGAGTTGGAGAAGCCTCTAGATGTCTTATACAAGCTTTCGGAGAAAAAGTTGATTCTAATGTGTGTTTTCTTTATAATTTAGCTAAAGTCCTCTAAAAATTAGGATTTTCACACTTAAATATGTTCTGCTTCACCTAAGATGCAATATGGGGGACAATTATGGCCTGGACTGTGGGCTTTATTACTTCCTTTTAGTGATTGACATAGCCTATGGTATGGCCATGATAATAAACCATAGATCTCACTGTTTCTTTAAAATAAATATACGACCTCTAATAAGACCATAGATCTCACTGTCTCTCAAATGTGGATCTCATTATATCTTTTTTGATTTGCAAATGGTCTTATAGATTGATGTTTTAATACCTATATATTTATATTTAAAATATCATTTTTAGTATTAACAAAAGCATGAGAGAATGGTAATATTAAAACTTGATCATTTATGATACATTAATTAAGAGAGAGCATACATGACAAATTTCTTTAACATAAGGAGAGCTTACTTAATGCCCTTTATTTTTCACAATATCACCAAATATTTTATTTTCATAAAAAGGAGGAGATTGATAGAATAAATGAGGTTTTATTATGTAGTTTCGATGATAATAAATATATTAATACTAATGTTCATTCGTAATGGACCTACCAACCCAAAAACAATTCTAAAATTTAACCATGCTAAATGACCGAAATTTAATGTTAATGGGATAAAAATCCTAACTATTTTTTATTTTTTTTATCTAAGTAAAAAGATCAATATTTAATCCTAATATTCCTATAATTCCAATTAAAATTATATTCTTAGTTGATCAAATATTAAATGAAAATGAGCTTTAGAAAAGATAGATTGGTCTTTTGAAAAAACTTATTTTAACTAAATCATTTGTTAGGTTCCCTCTCTCTCCACTCATACCCCTTTGTTATGATATGCATTCACATCAAACATTCAAACAGGCATATATGAAAATAATAAAGATAAGAAAATAGATTTTTATTTATCTTTATAAACTCTTTTCTTTTACAAAATCTTTAGCAATCAATGGTTAATACTCTATATACTATCACACTACTTATGGATTCCTTTAATGCCTAAAACATCTCCTACATCTCTTCAAAAGCTCCATTATTTGCCTACAGAGATGTCTTTACCCTTGTATTTGTAATTCTTAGTATGAAAAGGTAGCACGATTCCCAATTAAGGTATATTTCAAAATTATTATCTTATGGAAACTATTAACAGAGACAAGGCTTAAGTAATTTAGAAATATTAAGATGATACATCCTGAAGCTCCATTGAGAAGATGCGAGAGGATTGCACTTAGAGACTGTAAGAGGAAAAAAGAAAGACCTAAGATTTTTTTTTTTTTTTGGGGGGGTGGGGGGGAGGAGATCAACAGCGATATGACTCTGTTGTAACTTACCAAGGATGTGACCTTTAATTTGGCATACTAAGTTGCAGGTAGAGGATGGCTTTTTTTTTTCAAAACTCTTTTAAAAAATTTTCTCAGAGTCTTATGTCATGTATTTAGTCATATCCTTTTATGTGTTGTTATTCCCCCTTAGTTATTTAGTCTAACATTTCCTCAAGTAGCCAAAACATTTTCTTGTAATAACATTTTCTTTACCTTATTATATATATAGATATATATATTTTATGTGGGTCTATTAGAAATAACCTCATAACTAGTTAGGGGTAAGGTTGCTTACTTCTATACCTCCTTAGACCTTGCATTCAACGAAACTTATTGAGGCAAGTTTAATCTATTAAAACCCTCAATATACTGCAAGTGCACGAGTCGTGAGTGTAGTATATAAGGTATCCATCCCACGAGGTGTTTGTGAACTAATCGAATTCTAAGTTGTCTAAGGCCTAAAGGAAAATTAAGAATGAAAAGAAAAACTAAACAGAAAAGTAAATAATTGGATATGGATTAATCGAAAATGAAATCGTAAAATTAACATAAAGAAATAAAAATTGAGCACTACCAATGAACAATCAAAAATCACACAAGGAAGATTAACTAATTATGAGAAGGGGATTTATCCTATCATCAAATGCTAACATGATATTTTTGAGTTAATACGGTATCGGTCCTAGACTTTCGAAAGGTAGATTACTCTCTCTCAAGTTATAATTGTTAAACCTTAAATCATAAACCTTAATTGAATTATGGATTTTGCAATCTCTCAATTAACAAAAGACTTACTCATTCAATTAGATATTAAGTCCTCTAATAGACTATCGGGTCCTCACACGAGATCTCTCTTTGTATAAATTACTAATTTGATTATTTGTGTGATCTATTAAATTGTTTAACTCTCATTATCCAATCTAATCGTTTTGCTATCGGCTCACTTTCTCGATTTGTTACCAAATCATGCAAATACAACAAATAATCACAATACCCCATGTATTAACATCAAAAGAAATCACATTAACATATATTCAAGAACAAATCCCTAAAGGAGTTTAGAACATCATCAAACCCAAATCCATCACTATCACATCCATTTCATACATTCAAATGAAAGAACAATAAAGATGAAATGAGAACGTCATTGGGAAGGGCTCGAGATGGACTGGGAACAGCAGTAGCAACAACATCCCTTCTTCTTCCCTCTTCCTCTCTCCTCTTCTTTCCTTCTTTGGATCTTTTCAATTTAGCAAATGGAGGCTCAAAAAATTAGGGTTCTTTTGTTTTTCTCTTTATAGTATTTTTCCAATTAGGTCAAAACTAGTTTTTCTTAAGCCTCAAAGTATGAAATAACCCTAAAAAAGTCACGTTTTAGAAGCCGGTCTGCATCTGCTATTGTACAGGCCATGATCGTGGCCAATAGTGCCATGATTGTGGCACTTATTTTTTCTTCTGTCACGATCGTGGCATGTTGGCCTACGATTGTAGCACTGGGTTCTTGCTCTAAGTTTCTTCCGAATTCTCTCCGTTCTTTATTATTTGATCTAAAACATTAACAAACACATCAAGACACTTTAAGCACATAAAATTAAAGCTCATTGGTGTTCTCTAACCCAAAAAACACCCAAAACACAAATATCTAACCAACTAACACAATTCTAACCCTAAACATGCATGAATTAATTAATTGACCATTAAAAACATACTAAAATGTGTACTAAAGCATCATGCAATATACACTTATCAACATCCCCACACTTGAACTTTTGCTTGTCCTAAGAAAAAACAAAACAAAAAACACCAACACACCAAATAACAAAACACACATATGCAATAATGGTACAATGACATTGAACTTCACGAAACAAATTTAACTACTAACACAATCCCTCAAGTTGTTCTAACTTATTAACTTATGAAATCTATGGCTAAGCACTTCAGATTAAATATGGATGCTAAGCAAGACTCGACATCTTATTCACTCACCATAACTTGTACACATACATTGATAATTCGTTAGTCAATTGAAATTGTAAATATCCCTAAGTAGCTTTTCATGAAAAATCTAGTTATGCAACGCACTATTTTTGTTACTTTTAATTAATATGAACCTAGTCTTTTGACGCGAAGGTAAACATTTGTGATGAATGTCCCTCGATTACTCAACTAAGCCATATTTTTATTAAGCAGCTTGGTTGGAATGTCATTATAGCCTTTTAACGTGAAGGCAAACATTTGTGGTGAATGTCCCTCAGTTACTCAGCTACATCACATTCTCAACTGGCTACTAGTTCTATTCATAACCCATTTTTTTTTCAAAAAGGGCTAGCGAGATAGTTATTTATTAAACAAAACACACTTTTTTTTTGTATTTTCTTGCCTACCTCATTTCTTTAGCTAATCATTCTTATGAAAAGATACTAACAGTGCCACTTATCTAAATTTCCTAAAATTATAACTGTATGAGGCAATTTCCTAAGGTGAGTGAATTAACGTCATATCCTACTTAACATGCATGTTTAACTAAAGAAACCTAGGGCACAGATTTCTCAAGTTAATAAGTCTTTACAACCTAAAAGACTATGTTCAAAGACAAAACAATTCCTTTAAGTTATAGCCATTGACACATTCACACGAGTCAAATAATGCAATCTTAAACAAACTAGCATATGACATGCAAAATTCACACTCAAAATAAAAACATATATACACACAACCTTCCTTACACTTGGACAACATATTGTCCTCAATGTAAGAAGAACAAATAAAAACACATAAGGTGGGAATAGACATAAGATAAGACGAAAATAAAAAAACAACATAAGATAGAATTTAAAAGAAAAAAAGGTTAGAACATAAAACGGTCATGGTGACTAAGGTGGTGATGGTGATGGTGTTGGAGGCCAAATGTGCTTGACACCTAATATTGTTGCCCTATCTTATAATTGCTTAAAAGAGAGTAAGAGAATTAGTAATCCCAAACCATTTCCAATCATTAAAAACTTATTTTTTAAATTCAAAATAAATGTAACTACACACAACAATTTAAATTTAACTACTGAACGTGCTAATTTATGGTCATTAGCTTAACCTTGCATCCTTCGAAACTCAGTCAGGATCAATTATAAGTGGCTTACTTCCACTCTTATTGCCCAATTTCAACTTTGTAGCTTGTAAATAAGCTACATGTTGGAAGATGATCAAAAGAAAAATATTGAAAATTTTAAGAAAACCAATTGAGTTGAGTAATGTCCTTTTTACTAACAAATTGTCAATAAAATAGGGAATAACAAAACTCCATGAATTTTCTATTGAATGTAGCAGTTTGTCTTGTAAGAGGGTGAGTTGTTCTTGTTCTTCCTCAGTCACCCCCTTCTCCTCGTCTTCTTTCATTTCATAAACAAAGACTTTTGTATCTTCTTCAACCTCTATGTCTTGTATCCTTTGTTCTTTGTTCTCTTCTTCTTTAGCTTCTAGAACAGAGACTTTGTTATATGCTTCAAACTCAATCTTTGTTGTCTTCTATTCTTCTTCCTCTCGCTCCTTTGAAGATTTGACTCATCATTTCTCTTGAATGAGCTACCCTCCTTCGGATTTTTTAATACCTTATTCATGTCAAACTTCACTTGTTCATCTCCAATCCGAAGGATGAGGTTGTCTTCATGGACATCTACCAAAGCTTTTTCGATGGTCAAAAATGGTAAGACAAGGATTAATGGGCAATTTCGATTCTCTTCAAAGTATAGCACAACAAAATCCACAGGAATGAAAAACTCGTTCACTTTTACAAACACATCCTCTACCAAACTAAACGATTTCTTTACCAACTAATTTGTCAGTTGAATATGAATAGATATTGGCTTCACACCTCTTAACCTCAATATCGTAAAAATAGACAAAGGCATAAGGTTTATACTTGTGCCTAAGTGGCATAAACACTTTAAAACAACTAGACAAAGCAACAAGAAATGAAACCAAAAATGGATAAAGCACCAAAACTATAAAATAAATAAGTCTCTCCAGACCATACAAGTGCACGACGAGCCCATGCAAAGGGTTTGGTTAAGATATGCTAGATTCCCCCAAGTATACAAGTAGAAGCCAACCATACATGCCCACCAATTATATCTTCAAAATCATCCACACTAACAATCCATCCTTCCTCTCCAAAAGGAGATTTGAGTAAATAATCAAAAATAACACTTGAGCTAAGGGTCAAGTTAGTAATATCTTTAAATTACCAACTACATAGGGTATTGTAAAGCTCCCTGGATCTATCAACTGTGAGGGAATATGGTTGGTAATTAAAGAGATGGATGTTTCCGTCATGGCAATCATTTGATTATCATCCCAAGTTTGCTTTATGGATAATATGTCTTTAAGGAACTTCATGTACTTAGGTCTGTGTTTCAACACTTCCACAAAAGAAAAGTAAATTTTCCATTTCTTCATCTTTTCCATGAAATTTGCAAATGACACATCTAATTCATTCTTTTGAAGTCTTTGTGGGAATGGTATTTTCAGTACACAAGGTGGAGGAGGAGTATAGGGAGGGTCCTCATTCTTTTCTTCGTCCTTTTTCTTATTATCTTGGTCTTTTACAAGGTGGGTTTTAGCTTGTATTTTCGCTGGTTCTTCTAGCTCTTCCCTACTTCTAAGTTTGATAGCCTTACATTGCTCTCTTGGTTGTACTTCTATATTGCTTAGAAAATTTTCCACACTTCTTTTGCAAAATTCACTGGAAGTTGGCCTATTTGAATCTCTAAGTTGTAAATAGAAGAAGCTTGATCTTCCATTACTTGCTCAAACTTCTCTTCTAGTCTCTTCAGGCTTCTTTCATGTCCATGAGCTTATCTATGACCTTTTCCAATTTAGAATCCTATGAACTTGAATCATCTTGCTGAAATCCTAATAGGTCTTGATGTCCCATGAGTCTTTACATTGTTAGACCAATAAAAATCTAGGTGGTTCTACCACCCTGGATTATGCGTGTTCAAATAAGAATGATTACTTCCTCGACCAAATTGTGCCTCATTGAAGTCCGTACCCCTTATGATATATTTCCTCCATCATCATTCTTTTTAACTCTTCTTGGCATTTAACTGTCTGGATTCCTCATAGTTGCCTTATGATATCCAAATTGATGTGCCTTATATTTCTCTCCCAAACTTTCTTTTGTTTCTTTTTTTAATTTCGTGTGATTGGGTGTCACAATCACAAAAAGGGAAATAATACCTTAAACAAAAGAATTCAAAAATTCCTAAACTAACTCCCCAACATCAACACCAAAAACTTGTCAAGGTAAGTTTTAATATATTAAAACCCTTAATATGCCGAAAGTGCACAGGTCATGAGTGTAGTATATGAGGTGTCGATCCCACTAGGAATTGGTGAACTAATTGAATTCTAATTTGTCTAAGTCCTAAAAGAAAATTAAGAATGAAAAGAAAAACTAAATACAAAAGTAAATAATTGGATATGGATTAATCGAAAATGAAATCGTAAATTTAAAACAAAGAAATAAAAATTGAGCACTACCAATGAACAATCAAAAATCACATAAGGAAGATTAACCAATTATGAGAAGGGGATTTATCCTATCATCAAATGCTAACATGATTACTTTAGAGTTAATATGGTATCGGTCCTAGAATTTTGAATGGTGGATTACTCTCTCTCGAGTTATAATCATTAAACCCTAATTGAATTATGAAATTTACAATCTCTCAATTAGCAAAAGACCCACACATTCAATTAGATCTTAAGTCCTCTAATAGACTATCGGGTCCTCACACTGAGATCTCTCTTCGCATAAATTACTGATCTATTAGATTGTTTAACTCTCGTTATCAAATCTAATCATTTTGCTATTGGCTCACTCTCTCGATTTGTTACCGAAGCATGCAAATATAATAAATAATTACAATACCCAATATATTAACATCAAAAGAAATCACATTATGATAGATTCAAAAAACAAAACCCTAAAGGAGTTTAGAACATCTTCAAACCCAAATCTACCACTATCAAAGCCATCTCATACATTCAAATGAAAGAACAATAAAGATGAAATGAGAACGTCACTTAGAAGGGCCCGAGATGAACTGGGAGTAGCGGCAACAACAACAACCCTTCTTCTTCCCTCTTCCTATCTCCTCTTCTCTCCTTCCTTGGATATTTTCAATTTAGCAAATGGAGGCTAAAAAATTAGGGTTCTTTTGTTTTTCTCTTTATAGTCTTTTCAAATTAAGGTCAAAACTAGGTTTTTCCCAAGCTTCAAAGTCTGAAATAACCCTTAAAAAGTCACATCTTAGAGACCAATCCGCGTCTGTTATCGCGTAGGCAACGATCGTGGCACTTATTCTTGCTTCTGTCATTGTGGCACTGGTTCTTGCTCTGAGTTTCTTCTGAATTCTCTTCGTTATTCATTATTTGATCTGAAGCACTAACAAATATATCAAGACACCTCAAACACATAAAATTAAAGTTCAATGGTGTTCTTTAACACAAAAAAACACCCAAAACATAAATATCTAACCAACTAATACAATTCTAAACCTAAACAAGCATAAATTAATTAATTGACATGTAAAAAAATACTACAATGCTTATTAAAACATCATGCAATCTAAACTTATCAAGACTTTTTCTAGGTTGTTGCTGTTATTGTTATTATCTTATAGAAACTGAAACTGAAACTGAAACTTACACTTAACTTTACTATCAAAGATTGTATACTATCTAGAACAACTCTAAAGTTAGTGCCTCTAAATGTCTCATGTAGTGGTCGTTTCTACTTTTTAAATCTTCTCTATTTTACCAAATATTTACTTATAACCTAAGATAAGTTCACCACTCCTTGACAAGAAATATAATGATAAATAGGGTATCATTCCCACAAAAAAGCTTTAACAATTTAGAATACTCTTATACTACTAACTATTCAGGGATCAAAATATAGTGGTTAATTGAATAATAATTAAAAATTAAAGTAGAACAATTCCTTAAAAAAGTATTAGAAAGATTATCATAAACCAAATAATTGAGTAAAGAATTAGGACATAAATTATTCTTAGATAAATAATCCCCCTAACATCTTCTTTTTAGTCATGATCTAATAAAATTGGAATGTATCTATTATCTGGATAAACATTGTTTCTTATATTATGAAATTTGTTTCTCTTGAGAACCACCAATTATCAAAATTCTATTAAAACCCCTATAAATTTGTTAGATTCATTAATTTTCTATGAAAACTTTGACCATAGCACCAGAGTATTTATTTAAGCCTACCTCTAATACCTCATGCAACTCCTTATATGTAAGTTGTTGTCCACTCATATGCAAGTTCTCTCGAATCATCCATACGTGAATTAATATTAGATCTAATCACTAGCATAATTAAATTTGTATGAGTAATATTTTAAGATATTCATATAAATAAATATCCCTTCATAAATAATACTAAATCAATCCTTAACAAAGACATAACTAGATTTTCTCCTATCTAAACATATAAAACACTTAGTTATGTATCATGTTCTCTTTAAAAAAGATAAATAAAATAAAATAGAAATCATCAAGGTAGAAATAATTGTAAATGAAATCTTTATACTCGAATTAGCTTTGATCCGTTAAGATGATCTTTAATCCTTTTCTCTATTGAAATGTTTTTGAAATTGATCTATTGAGGGTTCATAAACCTTCCAATGTCTAATCCTAAATTTTTATTAAAAAGAATGATCTAAGAACGACCAAAGACACTTTAAAATTAAGGTTTTTGTGCTTTCAATAAATTAATGCTCATTTAAGACACAATCTAGTAAACAATCATATCCTAAGGGTAGATCGAAAGCAATACATAACTTTTCTCAGGCCATGTTGCTCTTTAAAATTTCTCTCCACCGTAAGGTCTTCCTTTTGGTCGTGTTCTATGTTGTATCTTCATTTGTATGTAGTCCATGAGGGACACAAGCTAGCACACAGTCACGTGCCAAGTCATATTTAATTTTGAAAATTGTATTTTCTTCCTAGTTTTCACTTAAAATTATTTCTAATTCTTGATAAAGCTCATCTCAAGGCAACATCTTCATAGTTACCTTAAAACAGAACATAAAATAAGTAAACCAAATTAATTTAAGCATAAATGTAGATAAAAAACTAATAAAATAAGTATATTTTACATACATCAAATATCCACACGCTTAAAATTTTTGTTCTTCTCGAGCAAACAAATATCAAACACTCTTAACTTGAACAAATCAAATCAAGATTTCTCATCATTTGCCTAACTACATTATGCATCAATAATTTAAATATAAAAATAATTGCACCAAATTGTTATTAAGTTCAACTTAAGTCGATAACCCTCTATAAATCAATTTTATTAAAAAAAAACCTTCAACCTTATATATAAAATAAACAAAAATAATTGATAAGTTTTTACTCTGAAATACTTATAACCAATATCAAGAAAGGCTTGTTTGAAAGGTCATTCTACCTTTTAACATGAACGTAAACAACTTGTTATGAATATTCCTAGTTAGTTAGTTAAGTAAATGTTTTAAATGGGTACTAGCACCACTCTTAACTTTTACTCTTTTTACTTAGGATAAAGTCAGCAAAGTGACTTTACTTATACTCATTTTATTAATATTTTCACAAAAATAAAATGAAATACTAAGTTACTTGGTAAGCTTAACTCTAACCTAATTTGTGTTAAAATTATATACAAGGTTTCATTTTTCAAATCAAACATCAATTTCAAGACTATTAATTTTGATTGAGATCAAACTACTCATCAATTCTTATATCCATTGATTTAATCTAGTTAACTTATAATATAATTAAACTTCTAGCAGTTCCTCGTAATTTGTTTTCATTGTTCAATTTCCTAAAATCTTCACCTATTAAGCTAATTTTAACTAGATCAATTTACTTAATAATAGACACTGTTCATGATTGATATGGCGAAGAAGATAGTGAAAAAGGCCTTGTTAATATGATAAATTTGATATGCTTGGAAATATGTAGCTAAGCATTTTTAGTACATAAAAGGAAGAAAATGGCATTAAAAACAGTGCAACCTATAAAAAAAGTTCAACACTGATTGGGGTACTTACAAAATATGTTATACAAAATGCTTTTTTTCTAAATTTTATATTTTAAGAGCTATAGAGTTTTTATAGATAATGTTAAATAAAGTTTTGTAAAATTTTATATTGGTAGTGAATTGCCTCAACTTTGGTATGTAATTTTACCTTAACACTAAATAATGTTTATATATATATTCATATTTTTTTCTACTCATATTTAAAATGATATCATTTATCTATTATTTGCGTAGATAATAAAAAGGGTTAATTACCAAAAAAACCCCAAAATTTCATCAAATTTTCAATTATAGCATGAACTTTAAAAAGTAACAATAAAATGCCTAAATTTTTAATTTTTTTAATTCTAGCCCAAACTTCAAAAAGTGGCAATGAAATGCTCAAATTTTCAATTTTCTTCAATTCTAACCCAACGTTAACTATCGTTCTTCCCATGCCCTCAGTCCTTTATTTTTTGTTTATTTTTCTGACGTCCCAAATTACTCTCGCATTACAGCGTATTGCACCGTAAGCTCTTCGTTTTTAGTTTGTTCTCTTAATGCCTTTATTGTGAAGGCGTCGGGCTGTATAATATGAAAATCGAAGAATAATGGTGTCGAGAGAACAAACTGAAAACGGAGAAAAAATTGAAATCAAAGCGTAAGGTTCTCGAAGCTGCGTAATTTTATTTAGGTCATTTTAAAACAATGATATCATTTTAATTACATGATTAAATGAAGTTAAATTTATTAATCTTCATTTGTTGTGTTAATTTTGGTTGACTGATATTATTAGTTAAGATTTCTGAAACGCTAGCAACTCGTATCAACAAACTTAAATGAAAAAGATTAAAAGTTTGAGCATTTTATTGCTATTTTTTGAAGTTTATGCTAGAATTGAAAAAAATAAAATTTTGAGTATTTTATTGATACTTTTTAAAGTTCGGGCTATAATTGAAAATGTAAAGAAAATTTTGGTTTTTTTGGTAATTAACCCTAATAAAAATTATCTTTATACGTGTGATTTTTACATAATAATTGATGTAATTGTTCTAAAAAATGACTGTAAAACATCTATTTTCAAGGGTCGTCAAAGTTTTATTTATTAAATTCATAGTAAAAAACTAATTAAGCATTCATATAAAGTTAAATAATAAATAACAAATATTTATTAAAAAGTTAAATAATAAATATATGGTTCTTTAAGTAATTTAGATGTATGAAAAAGTTATGAAATTGAAATTTATAACTAATGTAATTCAATAGAAAAACGATATCGGTAAAAAATTTAGAAACTGAAAGTTAATTTGTCCATATATGCATCGATGTTCATGTAATAAATATGAATCCTTCAGCAGAGAAACGTGTAGGTTAAGTTATCCTTCTTGATATCCGTCCAAAAGGGATAAGAAAGTCTACCGTTGAAAGCTGGGGGCGTAGGTTTGGCTCAGAAAGAAATTTAACTTAACCCCATGTTTGCACACTTGAATGATAGAGGAATCAAACAAATGTCTTATCCATCCAAGAAGACCTTTTGTTTCTATGTGGTCCAAAATGATGGAGAATGGAATCGATCGGGTAGAATGATCTAATCTGCCACTATGAACTAACTGACTTTGAAACTGAAATATCTTCCGCCTTATCCTTTCTTAGTGTCCTCTACTCCACAACTCCTAGGGATTTGGACAGGCACTTCATGTCCCTTTCCACTTAATTAGGATCACCATTTTATCCATTATTAGTGCTTGCTGAATTTCCCCAAAGCTTGACATTAATTTACAAGAAGACAAACAAACAAATAGATGTCAATTTCATGAGCCGCATTCGTCATGCATGATGTTTCTAGCAAATCGTTATACCTTGGATGTTACAAAATTAAATTTCAAATGTTTCATTTTCACCTTCATTGCTTGATGAGATAAGCTTTTGGTGGTGGGTCGAATCAGGTACAAGGACGGCACCGTATCAAAAACATGTACGAAACCTGTTCTTTATTAGGGTTTCATTGTTTATTTGTGCGAAAGAGTCTTCACTCTAGGATTCCGTTTCATTCAAAGAAGCAATGTTTTATCAAACCAAGTCAGCCATCCAAGAAGAGACATGGGGTGTGGATACTAAACCATGGAGATTAGAATAGATGTATTGGTGCCAAAACAAACCGAGAAATGCCATCCATTTATATATCAATCAGGCTATCACCATAACCTAATATTAATATGAAGCAGAATATATTGCTTGGCGTAAGAGTTGCGGAAAGAGGAACCCGACAAACCAAAATTTGGCACTGGGTGATCGTTGTAAATTCTGTTTTTTAGGCTGATGAGCCATGATGTTGCTGTTGTTGATTGGTCATCTGTTGCTCGATCGAAAGCAGCTTGTTTTCTTAAATTTAAAAATTGAACCGATAATAGATGTCTTAGAAAAAAAAAAGATTCCAACCATAACAAATCATCATCGTCATCATCACACTCGGTCTGAAATCTCGCAGTGAAGCAGGATTTAGAAAGGTCTGATAATACGCAGCCTTATCCTTACAAAGTAGAAAGACTGTTTCCGATAGACCCACATGCAGATGTGATATGCAAATACAAACACAAAACTTAAATATCTTATTTAAATACTGTTACTGTAGGATGCCCTCAAAACAATATATTATTTACTGGTTAATTTATATATTTAATACCTACATTATTTTTTCTTGAAGTCAAAAATTATATTGAATTGGATAAAAGCTCCCATAAGAGTATGCTAACATAATAGACATCGACCTTAGTATATGGTATCCCTGAACCTGATCAAGGAGTCTTCTCCTAGATAGCCTAGCCTGTGTTCCGCAATACGCCTACATTATTATCGAATACTAAATTTGATATTTGAACAAGGTTATATTGTTGATATTGTGCTGAAATTATATCTTTAATTAACCAACCAAATCTTTTTATACACTGAAAATTAAATTGTTTTAGTCTATGTGGCTGAACATTACAAATTAATAAATCTAAATTAATTAAAATTTACTATACAATTTTAAAATAATTTATTATATCATTTGGGTGTTACCTTAAGTATGTAAATAGGCATATAAGTACACGAGCTAAAGAGAATATACATTAGAGCACCCTATCTAACGAACACTATCAAATTAAAATTATACTTCTGTTGCAGTTTCTAATCTATCACTGAAATTGAGAAATAACTGCTCATTCTTCTATGTATAATCTTGTCAATTATAGATATTAATCCAAAAGACAGAATGTGAACTGATATGATTCTATATAATAAATATTAATACTTAAAATATCTATAATTTTAAGTCAATATTGGACTCAAAATTTTGGAGACTTGTTTTGTACGAAAATCATGGGATGAAGATGTTAGTTTATGCCCTACAGCTAATTAGATGGTTATAGTTTAGGTAAAAATTATTTAAATACATTTGTTGACTTATACATATTAAGATGTATATGGTAAAGCCTATGAGATAAATATACATTGTAAATGGAATTATGATGATATTGTAATTATGGGATTTATATTGCATTTATGTATTATCCCTAAATTATTCCTATTCATTTGTCTATTAAAAAAGGACATTAATAGAGCATAAAATGACTAGAATACTTTATGTTTCTTCCTTATGAATGAAGTAGTAAATCTTATAAATTAAATTACATAGATATATAAACAAATGAGTAGGTGCTTATTAGAAAATAAGCTCACTGAATTGACCCCATATAAGAAATTTATTTAGAACGTTACTTATATGTCTATAGAAATTCTCATTATGATGATTATATAAATAATCATTTGACTTGGGATTATCAAAGTATCTCGTATAGAGATTGATATGTTTTGATACTACTTATGACATATTTTAGTCAATGATAGCTTAGTTGGTAGTCATAGATGTGGCATAAAATATATAGAAGTGGTAGAGTAATCAGCATAAGATTTATCACTATAAAGTAATTAGGGAGAGTGTTTCATTATTCTCAATTAGTATTGATTTAGAAAATCCTTGGACAAGGTGTAACGATACTTTAAAAATAGTTTTCAAATGTTATTAAATAAATCAATTACTAATGATGGAGAACAGATATGATTGAATCATATAGAGAAATTATTTTTTTCGTTCTCTATGTATGATTGGAACATTGTATGATAAAAGGATCGAGTTATATAGAAAAACACACAAAAAGGTTAGACAAAACTATTTTGATATTCCTAAATATTTGGATATTCATAGTACATTACTAGTGACAATCCTGATCTATAGATATAAAATGTTTAATTATTAAATTAAAGATAAATTAAAGAAGTTTAATTTAATTTATTTTCATTGCCAACATATTTAAAAACCTAATAGGTCGAACACAAAGAAAGAATTGAATAGAGGGAAGGTCTTTTAATCAAGTTGGACTTGATTTTAACCTTAAAACTTTATGATTAAATATGAGATTTTAAAAAAAATAAGGATTAATATGAGATATTGGATCTTATTTGTGTATAATTGGTATTATTTATAATTCTAATTAAAGTTAAATTAAAATTGGAAATTAATTAAATTAAATTACTAAAATGCCCAAGCCAAATAGGCTTAGGCTTCAAGGGAGCATACGTTACTTATATAGCCCTCTCTCTAACAGTTGTAGAGTTCTTTCAAATTGTTCTATGGATAATGTTAAAAGTAAGACATTTGTACGATTACGGTAGTTGAGATGATCCAATTTTCGAAACAGTTTGAGACAAAAGAAAAGAAAATAATTAATTTTCGTAATA
Source organism: Erythroxylum acuminatum (assembly GCA_026284645.1). Taxonomy (NCBI): domain Eukaryota; kingdom Viridiplantae; phylum Streptophyta; class Magnoliopsida; order Malpighiales; family Erythroxylaceae; genus Erythroxylum; species Erythroxylum acuminatum. Next base: position 7,087,540 of record JANKOD010000001.1, read on the forward strand.
AGATACAAGTTAAGATTTATGCTTTATTATGTTTTATGTATTAATCATCTTATAGAATTTAAGTGATTTTGGCTTTGAAAAATCAAATATTTCAAATCTTGCCCTAATTTCCTAACAATTGTATTAGAACCAACTTTTAATTCTATAATCTTATTAAAATGTTTGATCGTTATTGATCTTAAATTTTGGAAATGAAATAAAATCTTAATTTAAGATTGAATTATATTCAACTTATTCTGAAAATGTTTTAGATTAATAACTTGCAAACCCCAAAATATTTTAATTTGAAGAGTTCAAATTAAATAAACTAAAATTGAATTTATAATAAAAATAGTGATTCTTGATACCCCCAAAACCCCAAACGTCACAAAATTTGAAAAGTTCAAATTTGTACATAATTATCTGAGCTGGTTGTTTAAGGCTTAATGAATCTGGTATGTTCAGTGAGGTGCTTGTTATGGTGTTGGTTTTGAGTTATTTGGGTTATTATTTAAGGGTTGTATTACCGTTAGTGTAATTGGTGGAGTGCTTCTAGGATAGATGATGGAAAATAATGGTGGCTTGAAGCAGTGAAGTTGCTAGCATCGATGACGAGTTAGAGATTGAGGCATGATGAAACTGGAAGATATGCCTTGATGTTTGATAGGTGTATATTATAATATGTCTTCTAGTGGTTTAAGTACGTTTTTAAGTACTTTCTTAGATGATAATTATGTGTTTAGGACTTAAAATTGTGTTCTTATTAGTGCCTTTATGTCATTTAAATGTTTGATTGTTTTCGAGAAAGGATTTGATCTTAATATTATGTTTCAAGGGTTGTTTTATGTGTTTATTAGTGAGTGGAAATAGGAAATTTTGAAGAAAAATGTAGAAGGCCTTAAAGAACAAGAACATGCATGATAGTGCATGTTAGTTTCATGGGATAAGCCTCTTGCATGATCATGCTTTATGGATGCATAATCGTGCATCCTATCATACACGATCGTGCACAACATTTCCAACTGGAGAGTTTTTTTGTACTTTGACCATTCAGGGCTATTTTTTGAACCAAAATAAGTGGGGGAATCCTAGAAGGATTAAGAAGTATTTAAGGCAAAGAAAAACATGCAAAAGGAGGATGCACATCAGAACCAAGGGGATTAAAATGGAGACATCAAGATCAACTCCAAGTCTCCAGAATTTCCAAATCAAGACTTAAAACTATTTTCTTTCTTTTTTTCTTCTAATATTTCATTGCCTTGGATGTTAATTTTGATTAGTGGAATGTTGAACATGATTATGGATCTCTGAATCCATATTAGGGATTATTATTGAATTGTTTTGTTAAACTTTATTCTTGTTGAATTCAATATATAATATTTCTTTATGGTATTTGTTATACTTAGACTTGATAAGAAATCGAGAGATAAAATGAAAGTTATATATGTTAGGTTGCGTAACAAGAGTTGATATCTTAATATACCTACAAATATTATATTAATAAACAATTGAAGAAAGAACTTAATTGCGAGTTAATTATCCTTAGGATTGCTTCAAATCTAATTGAGTGTTAAGAGTATTTTTTGTAAATCGAGAGGTTGTAATTCTATTTTTAATTTGAATTAGGATTATTTGATTATATCTCAAGAGAGGGTAATTAAAGCCTTAAGATATCTAGGATCAAGCACAATTGAATTAACAAGATAAATGGAAGACAAAAAAAAAATAGAATAACTTCTAAGTTTTGATTACTGATTAATTTTATTTTTATTGCTAGCTACACTTATTCAATTGTTTAGTTTTATTAGTTTATTTCAATTTTAGTTAATTTATTTTAATTCAATTAATTCAATCTTTTATTACCTTAGACAAAGTGCATTCAAGTTGTTAGGTGCCTAATATAATCCTCGTGGGAGCGATATGTTTTATACTACAAGTTATAACCTGTATAGGTGGGAACAATATCTTTTATACTACAAGTTATGACCTGTATACTTATAGTACGGAAGTCTTTTTATATAAACTATCAAAGAATTTTCGATGCCTTTACTAGGGATTAAGTTTAGCATCTTATTTAATTTGAATTATTCTTATTTAAGGATTGCAATATTTTTCTTTTGTGATTGCAAAGTTTATGAACACAAAAATAACAAGGAATAAATAAGAAACTTTCAAGCCTTTTCTTCTAACCCTAGTGAGGCAATATAATATGGATGTGAGTTACTTTAGCACATATAATCTTAGGTGGTAGAACCACCCAAATTATTCATGAATTAACAATGCAAAAGATAATATGAAAGCACAATGTCTACTAAGTTTCTAATAGGATAGGCTTGGATTCTTGGAGTCAAAGTTGGAAAAGATACTGGACAAGCTAAGCTCCATGTTTGATATCTAAGATGATAATCTTGGGTGGCAAAACCACCTAAATTATTCTTGGATTAACAATGCAGGAAATAATATGGGAGCATAAGGTCCACTAAGTTTTAAGGAGGACAGGCTTGGATCCATGAATTCCAAGTTAGACTAGTTAATGGACGTGTTAAGCTCTAAGTTTGACAGCCAAAATGAAAGTTAAAAGAGGATGGGGGCCAAACTTTGATCAAATAATGAAGAAACACTCTTCTTCTTTTCATAACTTAAAGGTTCAAGTTGGGCAACTTTCTAATGCATCGTTAGTAAGAAATGTGGGGAGTCTTCCAAGTAACACAAAAGCACAACCGATATCTAAGTTATGTTGTGACATTTATGGGGGTAACCATTACAATCATGAATATTGGGCTTTAGATTATATGTGGGAACATCCATATTGCATGTAAAATTGGCCTCCACTTACACCATATGAGCATGTTGATAGTTTAGAGTGAAGCAACTCATACATTAATGCATGGAATGTTTACACTTCAACTGAATTTTTTATAGAAGACCCTGTTAAAGAGGAGATAAAGGCCAACGTCATGAATGAAGTTTCAAGTAAAAAAGTGAAGGAAGCCTCTGTTCAAAAAGAAGAAGTGGAAGAGTGGACAAAGGTGATTGAGGAAGAAAAAGAGCGGATTGTCTTCCCATAAGACAAACTGTTTGAGTAAACTAAAGATTCAGGAGCTTTATTTTTCCTATTTTATTGACAGTTTTTTATCAAAAAGAGTATTAATAAAATCATTTAGATTTCTTAATTTGATAAATTATGTCATTATTATCATACAACATGTGACTTATTCACAGCCTACTAAACTGCTATGTGGAGAAAAGGGTCAAAGCAAGCCACTCAGTATAGACTCAGGTTGATGGTAAAGAGGAAGGTATGTTAAGCTAATGATCTTACATAAGTGCTACGTGGGAGACAACCCAAAAATTAGGATAGGTTTCATTTTTATTTTCATTTTATTTTGTTAGTTCTTTGTTATTTATTATGCTTTATGTTTATTTTTTAGAGACTTGAATTGATGGATATCCAAGACATAAAGTGTGCCCATGTTCCTTCTCCAATGCCATCACCACTATAATACCGATAAGCCTTCTTACCCTAATTATTATTTTTCTATTTTTATTTTATTTTCTATATTTGTTATGTGTGCTATTTTTAGTTATGTTTTTGTGTGGTTTTTATATTGAGGACAATGTTTTGTTCAAGTGTGGGGACATATATGCAATTACATATCATTTGTGTGTAAATTTTGCATTTGCATTATGTTAGTTTATTTACACTGGGTTAGTTTTTAAGTCGGTTGGCATTATGTGAGCATTTGGTTACATGATTCATGCATTGTGTGAATGTGTAGATGACATGAATTGAATGCAATTGAATTACCTTTGAACATGGTCATTTAAATTGTAAAGGCACATTAGCTTGTAAAGTTTTTGTTTTACATGTTTTTAGGATAAATATGTATGTTAATTAGGATATGACACATATTCGTTCACTTTATGACATCTGTTTGGATACATTTATAATTACATTCATTTAAATTAGTGGGCATCATTAATAACATTTCATGGGAATGATTAACTAAGAAAAAATGAGGTAGGCTAAGAAATTGTTTTAAAAAAGTGTGTTAAATAAAATTTTCATATTTTGCTGGCCTTTTATAAGAAAATCAGGTTGAGAATAACGCTAGTAGCCAGTTGAGAGATGTGATATAGTTGAGTAACTGAGAGCATTCATGAAAAAATGTGTCTTTGTATCAAAGACTAAAATGACACTCTAACCAAGCTAAATAAAAATTGTAACCTAGTTAAAAAATCGAGGGATATTCATGACAAAGCGTTTTCCTTCAAGTCAAAATACTAGGTGATTGTTAAAGAAAATCTTAAAAGATGGAGCTTGTAATAACAAAAGGCCAAAAGTTTATTTTAGATTTTAGACTTAACGTTTACACCAAAATCTAAATTGAACCATAATGTTTCGAGGTGTTCAATTTAAACCCCAACATTTACAAATGTTCAAAACAGACCCTATGAGGACTAAAAATATGACGGAGGTTACCTTTTGCAGTTAAATGACGTGGTTTTTTTAAAATTAGGCATAATAGTGAGACCTACTTTTTGCTAATATGGTATTCTTATTTTTAAATAAAATGGGTCCCGCATTTAGAAACAGTCTCTTTATTAGTTTGAGGTAAGGTTGCGTATTACTGGACCTTCTCAGACCTCACGTGTTAGTAGGATTTTTACTTGATGTTGTTGTTGAAAAGTGGGTGCTATAACTGTATAAAACTCACCATTTTTTAACCTCTTCAATCCAATGCTGACTACTTCTCATTCTCCAATGTTGACTAATTTTAGAGTTGTTATTCCTTACCAATAACCTAGAGGTACCATCTTTAGCTACTAAGTTCTTCTGCTAACTTCCTCTAGAAAGCAAAAACTAATAAAAGTGAACAACACCAATTGAGTTTATGATAATTGGTGAAATATAGGAGCATAGTTATTTTGATTGCTTCCTTTCTTCTCATTCTTTCCTAGTAAAGATTTATACCACTCTTACTTGCTGCATATTTTTCACAAAATTGCCTAGTTTTCTTGAAAAATATCACTTTTCTAACTACACTATTTTTCTCTTACTGAAACGTCAAAGATGTCATCTTTTTGTGTGAAGAATATCAAATTTTTCTAGACAATGAAATTCTTTGCTTTAGGAAATGATTTCTTATTTTTTGTGTCATTATTGTTGTTATTTGGTAAATTTCTAACATTCTAGGACAATTGTATGTCAAAGGGTGGTCATTTTAGCTACTTTCGGTGGCTTACTTATCTTTAGCTATGAAATTGGAGGAAACCCACCTCTTTTGCTCCTTGATGAGGTAATCCTAGACTTGCCTGATTCATAATGAAATTTCCATATTATCTCCTCAAGGTTATTATAGAAGTCCTTGTAAAACTGCACAAAAGAAATATTGTGTCCTTTCCAGTTAGAACCGAACCACATAAAATCCACATACAAACTAACTCATGTATGAATGCTCGATTGTAAATGCACATTGAGAGAGATAGATGGAGAAAAAGAGGTACATAAGCAGATTCATCCTACTTTGCAATGAATGAATTTTCTTAAAGATCAATCTTGCATGACAACTAGCAGACTAATACTTTACACAATTGATACAAGGAAAATTTCACAACTAATCTTAAGGTACTCGCTAGCATCTCTAGATGCTTTTTGGATACTCACCATAAAAAATGATAGTGCGATTTCGAACACCTTCATCTGAAAAAACCTTAGTAAGACCAAAGGATGAGAAGAAACAATACAAATCTAGGTAAGAGATAGGGTTTAAACCTAGAGGTACCATTGGTTCTTTAATTTTCATGGCAAATCTTTTCTGGGTCTTCCTTGCTTTGTTTGTTTTCTTATTGATATATATGGATTTGTTATAGAGTAATGTTATTCTTAATTGTTTCTTTGGGGTTTATGTATAAAGATTCCTAATCAAATAACTAGACTTTATTCTGGTTATCTTCTCCATCCTAGAAATGTTAGTTTTCATTTTAATGTTCTTGTTTGATGTGAAATGTGATTGGTTATCTTGGTTTCTTCATTTCAAAATTTTGGAGATTTATTCGTCTCGCTAAAAACACTCTGCTTGATTTTTAGTAAATGTGATCCTTTGTTCTTATCCAATCTTTAACTAGTATGGTTTTTGTCCTTCATCTCTCTTTGCTTTATCCCTCCTAATCTTTTGATCATAAGCATGTCTTTCCTTTGGTATCAAAGCTACCTTGTGCTAAGGTTAAACTTTGCTACTTTATAACTTCCTTATTTCCTTGAGGCAGTTCCTATCAAAAAGTTTTATTTCTGGAAGAGGTGTTGTTCATTTTTCTTAGTTTCTGCTTTCCAAAGGAAGTTATGCAAAAGAACTTGGTAGCAGAAGATGGTACCTTTAGGTTGTTGGTAAGGAACAACGGCTCTGGAATCAGTCGATGGTAAAAAATTGTTGGAGACCGAGGAGTTGTCAGCATTGCATTGGAGAGGCTAAAAAATGGTGAATTTTATAGATAGTTATAGGACCCACTTTTATATTAAAAATATGAATGCCATATCAGCAAAAAAGGGTCCCACTAATATGTAAAAAAAAATTAAAAAGTCATTTCATATATGACATGGCATTTAACTAAAGAAGGGTAACCTCTGTCAAATTTTCTGTCCTCATAGAGTTTGTTTAAAACATTTTGTAAACGCTGGGATTCAACTTGAACGTTTCAAAATGTTAGGGTTCAACTTAAATTATGGTGTAAACGTTAAGATCTAAAATATATTTTTTACCCAATAAAAAATTAAACGCAGTGATCTTTTAAAATAGAGAGAAATTTCATAAAAAGATACTTAGTGATAGTATACCTCTTTAATTGATCAATAATAATAAGTGCATCCATACAAGCGTCGTAGGTGCATGAATAGAGTATCAATATTTTGATTAATATGTATCTTCAAATCAGAGCACTTGAATATGAATGAAATAAGCTAGTGTGCTGGAACATTTTTAATGGTTGATGTTTGAGGTTAAGTTAATTCCATGAGATTTGACATCACCAAACCATTATTGTAATGATGAATGATTATATGTTGGACCTTGAATTTTCTAATTTCTATAAATTGCTTAAATAGTTATTTATGCTTGTATTGTGGTTTAAATTTTTTTATGTTAGTATTTGTCCCTAATTAGAATTTGAGGGAAGGATTACAAAATTTGATTTGGATGTAGGATTAGGAATTGAAATTGGAATGAAGTGTAG
>JANKOD010000001.1:7102200-7113617 GCA_026284645.1 Erythroxylum acuminatum
TAGCCACCATCCGAGAGGAAAATCGTGCGGCGTTCGGAAAGAGTTTCAGGACGTGCTAGCACACCACAGCCGCAGCCTGGATCGTGCATACTCCTGTGGATACCGGTAGAGGACATTCACGTTTGCAGTGTCTTGGAATCCGAAAAAGAAGCGACCTATCTACGGAAATAAGGTATTTTCGTACATCCTTGGTATTTTCGATAATACTTCATGTTATTGTATGGTCTTTTCCGTAGTGTATTGTAAATACTCGAGCCGTACGCGATCCAACAGTAACTAGCTGATCCAGCGTTGAAACCACCAGACCTCCACGAGACCCTCGCCATCTGAAAAATTTTCAAGAGGAGACAAGAACGCCTATTGAAGATGAAGAACCTATTTGTTGCCCTCGTTCGGAAGCTTCACGATACTCTGATTGTGAGGAGAAGATTTCTTTACCATATACAACTATCAAACATAGTTAATGCGTCTTACCTCCACTTAGTGAACGCTATCATTTTTTTGTTTTATCATGTTTCCACGGTGTTGTCTTGGTTTTGCCTTAGTCGTTTGGAGTAATACTTGTGTATTTCTTTCATATAATGTTTATAAAATTCATTTAATTTTCAAAAAAAAAGGTATGAATGCCTCTAGATGTTGGAGGAAGCATTACAACAAGACATTATATCCGAAGCTAATGACTTGCAAAGCCTGGTTCATTTTATGAAATAACAAGTAGCTGAATAAGTCAATGGAGACACATTATCATGAAGCTACTTGGAAGTCTTCCACGTATAATATAACGAAATGCATACGTTGCAAACGATCCACCAAGGAAATGTACTTACGAAAAGGGAGAGTCAAAGTCATACAATATATATACAAGGACAAATAAAACAAAAGATAATTCCACCAAGGAAATGTTGTATCGAACCAAAATACAGCTTAAGTAGCAACCCTTGGAGTTCAAAGTCGTGCATTTCATAGAGTAGGTGATGGACATCTAAGGAATTGTTGTGGTCTCTAGTATTGCTTGCAAGTCAACATGAAGTAGCATAATAGGCAAGGATCGACTGCTCTGATACTCATTGATATGTTAATTTTTATTGAAGAATGAAATAAACAAAGAGAAAGAAAACACAAGAAAGAAACTCAATTCAACTTACGTACTTCTTAATCGGTTACACCTATGTTTTTATATAACCCATTCGTTAACTGTGCTTTTTTACCGTAACCCTAAGTATATGTCTCCGAATGAGAATTACAGCCACTTCCAATTTCGCTTCTGCTTCTCAAAATCATTATTGCATGAATACTGATTCTTCTAACAGAAGAAGAAAGCTCCTAAACTTGTACATACACACTTAATAAAAGGAAGCCAAAGAAATAATACCAAATTCAACTAACAATCCAGTTAACCAGAAAGGAAGATAACTGCAATGCAGATGGGAGGCATGTCCCAACCAACGATAAGGTGAAACTAGATTCAGGTGATGTCAAATGCAAATAAATAAAACCAATTGAGCAAAAGCTTTACGATACATAAAGCAAGATGAGTTTATTTCTACTTTACAGATCTTCTCATTGGCTGGAAACAGGAACATTCTCTTCACCATTTGTAGAATCAAGCGCCGGGGATCTCTTTGTCACAGACTTCGGTATGTCCAAGTCATCTTGGGTACAACGCTGTTGAGGGTGAGCTAACAATATAGACATGTAACGAAGAATGAGGCGCAGCCCCTGCCCAGTCTCATGGATGTAACCTTCATATTCACTAACATGTTCAAGGATGTCAACGAGTGAATCATAGACATCCTGAGGACAGTTGTCTGGACCAGGCTTGTCATGAAGGTACATCACATCCAAGGTGAAGAGTTTCTCGTTCATAGGCCACTGGTGATGTGGTCGTACAGATGATCTGCAGTATACGAGAATCTAGAAGAAATAGATCACGCGACATGCAGAGAAGTCAGAATTTGAAGGCATAATTTCAGTCATAAAGAATGGTACCGCATAGTTTCCATAGCATAGTATGGAGTTTGTTGCCACAAATATAAGGTTGAGCCCCGTCATCTCCACGAACACAAACACACAAATATATATATATATATGTATGTACATGTATATACATACACATAAATATCAATATTTTTGTATATATTTATGTATATAACGTGTATACATAAGCATGTCTGAATTTACAATGAATAATTATTTCAACTCATTAACAGTTCCGAGAGAAGAAAAAAAAAACCTTCCTGATTGTACTAAAAGCAACTAAGCAAACGGAACTGTTGAAGTTAAAAACGTAAAATAAACACTTTGTTGATTATCTGACAAAAACTTCATTGAAACAATAATTAAGTGAAAAATATACAGAAGACCTTGTGATTTCATAAAGTATTAAATACATGCAGCCATATGTGTCTGAGAATATAACTGGAAGAATGAAAATACGTTATCTACACTCACCACTCTTAAAATCCGGTTTTGTGCATGTGATTTTTTGGCCGCATGAGCTGCCATGCGGAATAGATGAGTAAGGTCTGCTTGACCACAAGATGAAGAGGCTGACAATCCTCTCAGAGCTGTAACTGCAGACTCAACTTCATTGCTGAACTCTTTTCGAACCTATAGTGTGTCGTTAAAAATTGAAAAAGATACATACTCAGTTACTAAACAAAGGAAATCAATGCAAAGTGTAATTGGTTTATGCAATGCAGACAAGTGACAAAAATAAATAATGCATAAACTGTCATAAAAAATTGCAAAAGAGAACTATAAATTGATCAGGCCATATTCTCAAGCACAAGAGATATAGCTATTTGAGCCAAGGAACTACGGAAGTATGAAAACTAATACTTTAGAATAGTCATATAATTGACATATTAATGAATCATATATTCTAAAAATGAATTAAGCTAAAATGTTTATCATTTTTCATTATAGCATAGAATTTTCAGATGAATGTTTGTGATTCAGTATCAAGAAGCGGCAAGACACTAGTGGCAACTTGATTACAGATCATCAGGAGTTACTTAACTCATTCAGGAGTTATTTCCAGCAGTTGATGGGGCTAAAGACACCCCTCCAAAGGGTTTTAATGTCAAAGATGTGTTTGGTATTTCTTTAAATCAGGCCTTTAATGACAGATGTGAAGGAAATGCTTTTCAGCCTTCATCCTTGAAAGGCTCCAAGTCCTGATGGATTTACTGCCCTCTTCTTTCAAACCACCTGGGAGATTACTGGGCATCTTTTTACAAATGCAGTACCTGGAGTTTTTCTCATCTATAAAACTGCTCAAGGAGGTAAATCATGCATTTTTATGTCTTATTTTTAAGAAGAAACATCCATCATCCGTAATTGAATACAGACCTATTTCATGTTGCACTACTGTTTATAAAGTGATTGCCAAACTGCTTGCTCTAAGGCTGAAATTAGCTCTACCAGAGGTTATTCACATGGCACAAGGGGCATGCCTAACAAAGAGGAGTATTGGAGACAATATACTCATTCTATAGGAGTTGATAGGTAAATATCACTCAGGGAAGCTGATCAAAAGTTGTTTGATGAAAATTGATTTCTTCAAGGCATATGATACTATCAGTGGAGGTACTTGCAAGAATGCCTGGAAGCTATAGGCTTACCACCCAAGTTTAGAGATTGGATATTGACATGCATTCAAACATCCCCTTCTAGTGTTATGGTAAATGGCAGTCCTTCATTACCTTTCAGGCCCACCAGAGGTATGAGGCAAAGGGATCCTCTTTCTCCTTTACCTATTTGCTTTAGCAATGGAAAGGATATCTCGATTGATCTCCAAGCTTTTTGAGAGTAATGGCAGCTTCCAGTTCCACCACAAATGCAGAGAGTTCAAGTTGACACATTTGATCTATGCAGATGATCTGTTGCTCCTCGGTAATGCAGACACTCATTCCATCAGAATTTTGATAAATATCTTACATATATTTGCATAATGGTCTAGCTTACGGGTGAATATGGAGAAGAGCAATGTGTACATCTCCTCAGATGTTCGTAACCAACAAGAAATCAATAGTATAGTTGGCTTTAGAGTGCACACTCCTTTCAAATATTTGGGAGTACCAATTACAACTACTGAGCCCAAATTCTCTGATTTCATTCCCTTGATTGAGAAGATTAAAGAAAGGATCACTGCTTAGCATAATTATTTTCTCTCAATGGCAGCTAGATTGATTCTCATCACATCGGTATTGAATGGCTTGCACATTCATTGGTCTGCACATGTTGTATTGCCTAAGAGGTTTATCAAGGGAATTGATAAACTACTAAAAGCTTTCCTGTGATCCGGAAAAACAGAAAATGGTAAGAATGCCAAAGTGAAATGGAGCGATATTAACTATCAAAGAAGCAAGGCGGACTTGGTATTATCTCAATTTCACAAATGCAAAAGGTTCTTTCATGTAAAATAATATGGAGAATCGTCACAAATAAAAAAGCGTTATGGATAAAATGGGTGAATGAATGCCATCTTAAAAAGCGGAATTTCTGGCAACTTGGAAATTTTTTAGAGACTTTTCCTAGACTTTCAACTATATTCTTGAATTGAAAAGCTTGGTCTACCCTTACATTAAGCATCAGTTGAAGGATGGTGAAAGCATTTGGTTCTGGTATGATAATGGGACGCACTATAATCCACTTATCCAGAGATTAGCAATAGCACAACTCAGAAATCGTATCCCACTCAATGCGCGGGTCTCTTCACTCATCCATAATGGAGACTGGGGTCGCAATTTTAGAGGATTCTCCTTAATCACTAAGTACTTGCCTCCTCTTCCTGATGAAATGGGAGAGGGTAACATTCTGTGGAGACCCAACCCAAGAGGTACATTTCTTAATAGCTCTTGTCATAAGATACTTACATGTGACGTTGAACTGGTTTTGTAGTCTAATATTCTTTAAAGGCAGTCATTAAACCCGAAAGCTTCAATCTTCTCTTGGCTGGTTATTAAAAACAGACTTAGAACCAAGAATAGATGATTTGGAAGTTATAATCTCATTTGTGTTCTTTGTAAACATAGAGTAGAGAGTCAAAATCATCTACTTTTTTAATGTAGTTACACCAAGGCAACATGGAGCAGGATAATGAATATGCTACAACTACCCAGGTATACTTTTGATTGGAGGGAGACAAAATGATCATTAACAGGACCAAGCTAGGTGGAACGAATGGAACTCTTATTAAAACAATTTACTACCATAATCTACTCCATATGGAGGAAGAGGAACGGAAGACTATACAACGGAACCAAGGAAGACAAATATCAGATAGCCGAACACATTGTTAATTGGGTTTGAGCAGCTTTCATAGCTCACAACAAACACAGCTCACTTAGTAATGCGATGAAGACCATTTGGATGTTGTAATTCAATTTTATCGAGTTCTTTTGGCGTTTTACTGTAACCTCAGCATATGTTGAATGCAAACTAACAATGAGGCTCATTGTAATGTTGAAGTAGCTTTTGCTATTATTAATATAATTTCTTTCATTTTTTCAAAAAATAAAAAGTTTTGAGATGGCTATGCCGGAAACTTAACTCAGGACTATAGATAATCACATTTTGCCCTGAAATGGATCAAATCATCAAATAGATTTGAAAGTTATAATTTATATCGTTCAATAAAATATTAAAAGAAGAAACATAACTTTAATTACTAAGGATGAGTCACACTTTTCTTTTTTTTAATTATTCCCAAAGAAGATCCGATAAAAGGAACCAATACAAGCTTAACAAGTCAACTGATCATGATCATATAATAAGAAGGGTTTCATTTTTTCAAATGAACGATTTGAAGACATATTGGTTCTAACAGCTGATTTAGGCAGGCAAGTCAGTCAAAAGAAACAAAAAGGTAAAGATGTCTCTTTTCTCGTGAAAATAATTGGTCTTAAGATTATACAATTGATGCTTTTCATATTCATTCCTCTACATTCCAAAAGCAAATCATCGATTTTTAAGGTTTTCCCAATCTGGTATCAAATTTTGGATTCACCATCAACTAAAAACCACCAAAGGGGCATAAGTAAATGGAGAGAGAGAGAGAGAGAGATTACCCAAGAAGCGGACTTGGACAGAGCAGCGAAAGCGAAGCGGTGATCGGGATTGATCGAGAGCTTAGTGTTGATGAATAGGAGAATAGCTTGCTTCATGGCATCCAATCTTGTGAGAGGTCGGCCACTGGGACCCGTAGTTTTCATCTCCACCATGGACTCGGAGTCGACATCTACACAGAACATTATGTCTTCGCTATTAATTCTTGTGGGTTTCAACGTGTACCGCCCTCTTCCTCCAGCAACTCTCTCGCCCTCTACTGCCTCCATGTCCTCCACAAACCAGGGACTGATCGCTCTCTACAGACGAGTTTAAGTTTTCTTCTGTTACCATTTCTTTACATGTAAGCTCTCAAAGTTTTATTTTTAACCAAAATCAATAAAACGTGAAAAATCATTTAATTGTTTATAAATTGAAACTATTAAGAACACAAAATTTATTAATTGAAGGAGCTGTTAATTAATTAAGATCACTTAAATTTTATTTATTAATTAAATATATTATGAATGATAAAATATTCATAATTCAATAAAGATATATTTATTTTATTATCAATTTAAATTATTAAATATAAATATAATTAAATTATACACTAAATTACTAAAAATAATTTGATTGTAATAACAATAATTTAACTAATATATTTAATCAATTGGATAATTCTTATAAAATAATATAACTTGATTAATAACATCTTAAAAAGGAAAACGTCTTGCAAATTTTTATAACATTTAAAAGTTTAATTTTAAAACTTTAAAATGAGATTTCATTAAAAAAAATAAGAAAAAAAAATTTACATTACAGTCACATTTTAAGAAAATATCATACACAATTATTTATTATTTTTATAATTATAATAAAAATATTACTTATCACACGTATATTGTAAATTTACGAATTTATAATTTAATATATTATCTCGCTGATTAGAAATGGTTAAAGGGAAGTACTGCTTTCACAATTCATGATATGAATAGTAACCCGAAGTCAGTAGAAGTTTCGTGGACAATTCCCTCGCTCCGCTGCTACGGTGGTTTGGCTTTCATGAATTCAACTTACCATCTATACTCATCTTCACCAAGTACACGATATGCAACTCTATCATTTGATGTATTCCCTGATCTTAGAGTGAAGAGAAATGAAAAGTGAAGGAAACCTAGGAAACAAAATACCATGGGTCAAAGGATTTATTTGGTTTCGGACTTAAGATGATGACTCTGGACTAATAGTCCAGTTCACTTTCTTTAGTCCAAACTAGCTATTTTTATTTCCTTTTTATATTTTCAGTAGCAAATCTTTTCTGTTACAAATTATATATTTTATTACAACAAACTGTGCACAAAATACCCTATCTAAAGGGTTGGAATTCATGAAATAAGATTTGAGCCGATTTTATCTTTTATTACATCTTTTCTCATGGTATCAGAGCATTGAGTAGCTCGACACTCTTCTCACTCTGTTGGCTCCTTTTTTTTTCCTCTTCTCTACTGCTTTTTTGTTCTCTTCATCTTCCTCATGTCAGGAGCTCTTGGTCCCTTATATGCCAGTATTGCCACCAACCAAACACATCATCAATCACACTCTCCAAATATCATTCAACCAGAAGATCATCTAGCCAACCCCTTTTATCTTCATCCCAATAAAAATCCATCCTTAACTATCACTCATGAGAAAGATCCATTCGGATGGACCTGTTATTAAAAAACAAACACAGATTTATAGACGGATCTATCACAATGACACAAAGAGAAGATCCTTTGTTCTTGTACTAGGAAAGATGCAATACAATAGTTTTATCATGGTTATTAAGGTCTGTGACAGATTCAATCGCATAAAGTGTGATCTAGTTTGACTTTGCAGTTGAAGTTTGGAAAGATTTAGAAGGAAGGTTTTCCCAAACAAATTCCTTTAGAATATCTAATCTCTAAGAAGAAATGGTCACAAACAAGGTAATCTTTTAGTTTCTGACTATTACATACATCTTAAAATGCTATGGAGTGAATTATTTAACTTAAGACCTTTGCCTAAATGCAAGTGTGAGCCTTAGTGCAACTGTGATGTTTTAACCACATTCAAAAATTATCAAGAAGGAGACTGTGTTATCAGATTTCTAAAGGGGTTAAATGATTCTTACACTACTATTAAGTCACATATTATGCTTATGGATCCTTTGCCTGACATCAAAAGAGTTTTTGCTATGGTAGCACAACATGAAAGACAATTAAATACCTAATGGGTTCTATCTTCATCAATCATTGAACCACAAACATTTTTTAGCAAAACTGACAATAAGAGGAATTATCAACATAACAAAAAACCAATTTGTACCTTCTGTGGAAACATCAGACATGTTGAAAATAAATGTTATAAGAAACATGGTTTCCCCCGAAATTTTTCAATTGTTAGAACATTTCATCCAAGCCGAGACAATAATCAAAACAAATTCAAGACATTGCAAGTTCTTCATTCTTGCAACCAGGACTGCCTCTCCTCAGACATTGCAACTTCTTCATTCTCCAAAGAATCAGGACAAAACAATACCACCTTCAGCCTCGCTTCGGAGCAGTACTCACAGCTGATGGAAATTCTACACAAAGAAGAAGACATAAAAGGAAAAACATCAGTAAGCACACCCCAGATCAATACACTTTCGATTGATCATAAAGGTGCATCCATCTACATGAATCCTTGATTTTAGTGCCACTGACCACATCATTTGTTCTTTAGATTTCTTCTCAGCCTACAAAACAGTGGATTCCTTGACTGTCCGATTGCCAAATGGCCATTTTGTCCCTGTCACACATATTGGGACAGTCAATATTTCTTCAATTACTCTTACCAATGTGCTTTTTGTGCCTATTTTCTCTTTTAACTTAATCTTAATTAGCAAGCTTACTAGTTCTTATCCATGTCAACTGATTTTTACACCTCATTCATGTTAAATTCAGGACACCAAAACTATGAAGATGATTGGTTTTGCTAAATAAGTCAACGGACTCTATCACCTATCTACATCAATCCCAGCTCACACCTCACTTCTCTGTCATGTTTCCTTACCTAAAGAAAATCTATGGCACAAAAGGCTAAGGCATATTTCTAATAAAAGACTACACACTTTGTCTATAATAGATTCTGCTGTTGTTTTTCAAAACACATGCCAATGTGAAATTTGTCATTTTGCTAAACAAAAAAGATTGCCTTTTCATCCTAGTGTTTCAATTGTAAAAGCTTGTTTTGATTTGATACACATTGACATCTAGGGTCCCTATTATACTCCCTCCATTCTTGGTTATAAGTTCTTTATAACTATTGTGGATGACCATAGCAAAATGACATTGATATACATGATGAGACACAAATCCGAAACCAGAGATCTAATAAAAGGATGTTGCTCTTACGTTGAAAGACAATTTGAGAAATATGTTAAACGCATTCGCAGTGATAATGGTATAGAATTCTGCATGATAAATTTTTACAAAGAAAAAGGAATCTTATATGAAACTACATGTGTTGAAACACCACAACAGAATTTAAGAGATGAAAAGAAGCATCAACACATTTTGAATATAGCAAGAGCTCTAAAAATGCAAGCCAACCTACCTACAAAGTTCTGGGCAGAATGCATAATTCATGTTGTTTACTTAATCAATCACATTCTTTCACCTTTATTGTCTAACCAATCTCCATATTCTGTTTTATTTGGTACAAATCTAGATTTAACAGATCTAAAGGTGTTCAGGTGCCTTTGTTTTGCTTCCACCAAAGAAGCAAATAGAGGGAAATTTGATGCAAGGGCAAAGAAATGTGCCTCTGTTGGTTTTTCTACAAGCACTACAGGCTACAAGGTTTTTGACCTCAGCTCAAACCAATATTTGTTGACCAGAGACATTCAATTTCACGAACCTATGTTTCCCTACCTTACCTCATCTATCATCCTAGACCTACCTTCACCTATGCTACCCATTCATTCAACTTCACCCTCTGATGATTTCATTCCATCAATTTCATCAAACCAGCAACCTTTCCTTACACAACCTATCATTTCACCTACTTATCCAACTCAATCTGACCCAAATCCATTGCTGCGCCGCTCCACAAGACAATCCAAACCTCCATCTCATCTCAAAGATTATCACTGTCCCATCATTTCACAAACACTTCTCCTCACACCTTCTCCTTTGTTCTATCTTATGATAACCTATCCCCTCAACATAGTGGTTTTTCAACTAGACTTTCTTCACTCAAAGAGCCCACTACCTATAAGCAAGTAGTTCAATATCCAGAATGGAGAAATGCCATGCAAGCAGAACTAAAAGCCCTAGAAGATAATAACACTTGGGAACTTAAACCCTTACCTCTAGGGAAAGTAGCAATTGATTGCAAATGGGTCCACATATTAAAATTCAAAGCAAATGGGAGTCTCCAAAGATGCGAGAGACATGTAGTAGCCAAAGGCTTTACTCAGCAAGAAGGCTTAGATTATACAACACGTTTTCTCCTGTGGTGAAAACAACAACAATCAGAGTTCTGCTAATAGCACAAAAAGACTGGTCACTACATCAACTGGACATAAACAATGCATTTCTACACGGTGACTTACTTGAAGAAGTGTACATAAAGGCTCCTCCAGGCTTAGCTCTTCCATATGCAGACCTTATTTTCCATCTCAAGAAAAGCATCTATGGACTAAAACAAGCTAGCCACCAATGGCACTCCAAGCTAACATCTACTCTCATCTTTACTGGCTTTGTTTAAACACAATTCGATCACTCCATGTTCAAAAAGACAGTAGGTGAAACCTTCATCATCTTGCTTGCTTATGTTGATGACGTGCTACTCGCCAATAATGATTTGTAGCTCATACAAACCACCAAAACATTCCTTAATGATACCTTGAAAATCAAAGATGTTGGCCCTGTAAAATATTTTTTAGGATTTGAATTAGCAAGATCCTTTACTGGTATAAATCTGAGTCAACATAAATATACAATCGACTTACTTCAAGACACCGAATTTCTGCTTTCAAAACTAGTCGCCACTCCTGTGGCTTCAGATCTCTGATTATCCTCATCTGGAGACTACATCGCTGACCCATCTTCCTTTTGCTGCTTGATTGGAAAGCTCCTTTACTTGACCACCACAAGACCTGACATATCCTTCGCCGTCCAACAACTTTCACAATTCATGAATGCACCAACAAATTATTGAAGTTAATCACAAGTTAATACAACGATAATCACACACAAGAAGGGGGGTTGAATTGTGTATACTTTTTCGTTTTACCCTTCCTTCTAAACAACACTTGTTTAATCAGAATTACTATGACTTTTGTAAATGAAAAATCA
>JANKOD010000001.1:7127517-7146380 GCA_026284645.1 Erythroxylum acuminatum
CTCCCTCAAGTTTACGACTACACAAGGCCATTTTATGGAATTGTGTAGTTCGTCATGTTTATGGACTTGCCAAGCCAATTGTGATGTGTTTGTATGTTTATATGTGTTGACAAGTTTGAAAAATGCTTGACTTATGAAAATTGTGATTTGGTTTGACAAAGTTGAGAAATGCATGTTTTTGTGAGAATTGTTATGATTGTAAATGTTCAAATGGTTTTCGCTTATTACCGAATATAAATGTGTTACCCACGAGCGTAAGCTCACCCCTCCCATTCCGTCCCATCTCCAGGTGAAGGGCACAAGATCGAGTGATTGAGCATAAAGGCATTACTCCAGAATTGGATTATTTTGTATTTTCAAGCTAATCTTTGTAAATCAATGCTTTAGATGCATTTTGAGAAATTGTTGCTTTTGTTAAGTTGTATTTTTGGATTATGTTGTAAATGGCTTGAAATGCCTACTAAAGCATTGTAAAACACTTATTTTGGTGGGAATGAAATACACATGCATTATGTTGTTTATGCCAATTCAAGTTTTTACATTGTTATGTCTTAAACTTTCATAAGGGTAAGAATGTGTGCTGAATTCAAGTGAATTTCTGGAAAAACCTGTGTAGAATTGATGGGAATTGCCTTCTTGAGAGTTGTAGAGGATCTCTTTATCTTTCCAACGATATGAAATTTGTGAATTTTGGATGTTGGAATGGAGAGATATGAGTGTTATAAGTTGGGATGCTGCTTTTGGTTTGTATATTGTGATAGCTATGTTGATTGATAAAATTGGAGGTTTTGATGAATTTGATGTTTGAGATTTGAGAAATTTGGTGAGTTGAACTTGATGTGGAATTGTTATGAAGTGTTTATGGAGTTGTTATGAAGTGTTTTGACATTAGAATAAGTGATAAAGGGAAGTGTATAAGTGGTTATGGTGTTAGGTTGAAGGTTGGAGGCTTTAGAGAGGCATTGGAGGCTTTGGGGAGCTCCAATGGATGTCCGTTTAACGGACCTTCTCGGGTGGAAAAACACCCCTTGGCCATTCAATGTCCGTTAAACAGACATGCATGTCTGTTTAACGGACCTTCTCGGGTCATTTTGGCCTCCTTTACCCGATACATGTCCGTTAAACCGACATGTATGTCCGTTTAACGAACATTTACGGGACAAATAGTGATTTTTGACCAGGTTAGAGGCAGAATAGCGTTTTGTGGTCTTCATAAATGTTGTAGCTCTAGATGTCTTCTTTCTAATGGTTCAAAAACGAACTCAATCCGACATCTAGATTAAAAGTTATAGCACTCGAGCCAAGAGAGGTTCAAATCGATTTAGGGTATGAACATGGTCCATTCTTTTGGGCATAATTCCTTCATCCGACCTCCAATTGAGATGATTCTTGGACCAATAGTTTTGTAAGATGTTTATTTTTCTCTCCTGAAAATTGGTACCATTTGGAGTTGAATTGAGGAAGTTTACATTAAAGTAAGTGAGAGGTCGGTTAGGAGAGCATGTTTGGGGTATGAGCCTTTTTAGGCTTTTTAAGCATATCTTAAGTTGTATAACTTCGATTGAGGTGATTCTTGCTTCAAAACAAACTAGAGGCTTATAGTTACAAGTTCTTTGAAGAAGTCAACTTAAGATTTTGGTGGTTAATTAGTGTGCGCTCACCACGATTGTGGAGTGATAGCAAATGACCCTTCAGGAATTTAAGCTCAAGGTTTATGTCTCCGAAAGTTGGGCTCCGGAAACGGGGTCCAACAGTTGTGGTATCAGAGCGACTAAGTTTTGTGATCTCCTCGGCAACTAGGTGGGTAGTTTTCAAGTATGATGTGAACATGCATTATTTTTTTTCAAGAATTACATGCGTTGTTTTAAATGAATCACATGCATTATTTGTTTTTAAATGAACAACTTGCATTGTTTTGAATTGGTTTACACGATTTGAAATCGTTTTGCATGAACTAAAGATTTTCAATGGTTTTAAATTGAAGGAGTGATTATGCCGCCTCGAAAAAGAACTCGAGGAGCTCTAGCTCGATCTAGCTCGCATCAGGGAAGTACGGATGAATCGCATGTCCCACAGGGTGCCGGGACACGCCCTGCTTCTGATTTCTCAAGATCTAATCAAGTAACCCTAATGGAATTCAATAATCATAGAGTTGTAATCTCTCGATTCACAAACTACTCCTAACTTATTCAATTTGATCTTAAGTAATCCTATAGATAATTAATTTCACTATTAAGATCTCTCTTCTATTATTTGTTAATCTAATAATTATGAGTCTATTAAGTTACTAACTCTCGTTGTGCACCTTAACAGTAATAACTTTGATTCACGGTTTTAATTTGTTACCAAGCATATGCACAATAATCATCATAAACATTCATCAATATATTGAATTCAACAAGAAATAAGGTTTACCAAATAATAACAGAATAATCCCTAAATATGAATTTAAAAATCCATAATCATGTTAAACATCTTAGAAATTCAAATACATATTCAAAACTATGAAAGAAATAAAGGGAAAAGAATAAAAACTGAATGGAGTTTGGATCTAAAATTTTGGAACTTCTATGAAGCTTTTCTTTGATCGTTCCTCTTTGATCTGCTTTGATGTAGTAGCCACTGTTTCTTTTTGATGTTTTTCATGTTCTTTTATAGTGCTTGAGGGTTCTAGGGTTATATCTAGGGTTCCCTACTTTGTTTGGTTCCAAAAATAACCTCGAACCCCTCAAAAACGGAAAAACTTGCTACTGTACATGATTATGCCTAGCGTGATTCTTCCTTCTCTATCACGATCGTGCATGGCACGATTATGACAAAGGGCCATGCAACATTGGTTGGCTTCGCCATGCACAATCGTGCATCTTCACGCATCCAAAATCTTTTATTTCTTTAATTTCCTGTTTCAAAACACTTGCAAACACATCAAACACCACTCTTGAAATATAAATTAAGATTAAATTCTTTCTTTAAACCACATGAAAACTTAGAATACATACAAACATTAACAATGACACAATTATAAGCCTATACATATGATAATTATCTAAGAAACACTTAAAAACACACTTAAATATGTAGAAAAATATAATATAATATGCACCTATCAACATCCCCACACTTAAACCTTTGCGTATCCTGAAGCAAAACTAAAAAACACAACCAATTGAAACACAAAAACATTTAATCACATAATCATGCAACATGCAATGCTGATACAATGGCATCAAATCTCATGGAATTAACTTAACCTTAAACATCAATCACTTAAAAACCTCTAACATACTAACTTATTCTTTTCATATTTAAGTGATTTAATTTGAATATACATATCAATCAAAATATTAGCACCCTATTTATGCACCTTTGGCACCTGTAAGCATGCAATTATGATTAATGATCAATCAAAAAGGAAAACTATCACTAAGTATCATTTCATGAAAGTTCTTGCTATTTGAAAAAGTTTAATAGATTTTATTTATTGTAACATCATTTTTTAAGATTTTCTTTAATGATAACCTAGTAATTTGACGCGAAGGCAAACATTTTGTCATGAATTTCCCAATTTACTTAAATAGGTTACGTTTTTATTTAACTTGGTTGGAGTGTCATTCAAGCCTTTTAACCTGAAGACAAACATTTGTTGTGAATGCCCCCAGTTACTCAACTATATCATAACTCTCAACTGGCTACCATCTTTATTCTTAACCTAATTTTCTTAAAAGGACTAGCAGGATAGTAATTTAACATACTCTTCTTTTTCAATTTCTTAGCCTATCTCATTTCTTCTTAGTCAATCACTCTCATGAAAGGGTACTAATAATGCTAACCTATTGAATTGACTATAATTATACATGTATATGAATAAAAGTCATAAAGTGAAAGAATAGGTGTCATATCCTAATTAACATACAAATAATTATCGCTATTTGTTTTCACTTTACCCTCTTAATTTAATCCTACTTGATCCTGGATATCCTATAGTTATATTACCCTCTCTGGAGATCTAATCAAGCAATCTTAACTAAAATAGATACAAATTGAATTGTGATCACTCAATCTATCAAAACTCTTTCTAACTATGAAATTGGATTTGAAGCAATCATATGGATAACTAATAAAAAATTAAGATATATCTTCAATTACCTATTAATTTAATATTTATAGGTCTATTAGGGTGCCAACTTTTGTTGTGTTGCTATTAGGGTGCCAACTCTCATTGTGCAACACAACAAAAGTGAATCAATTCAACCTTTCGATTCAAATTGATTATAAAAATAAGCATCACAAGAATATTCATTAAATCAAGAATGTAAGTTTAATAAATAATTAAAGAGTAATTCCTAAAAAGGAATTTAGTGATCCAAAGATGTAATTAAATATCCAAAGTTAATCATCATTAACATCTAACAATAATATGGAAATAAGAACAGAGAGTATAATGAAATCTGGAAGTCTCTTCTCTTTACTTTGAGTTGGAAAATCTGCAACCTTGTTCTTGATAATTCTGTTATGATCTCCTTTTAATTATAATTATACAGTCATCACGTGATGCTTTAGGCTTCTTTTTATACTCTTGAGTCTTTTACGGTTTTATCTAGGTTTTTTTCATATGTATATCTTCCATAAATAGCCTTAAAATCTCAAAAGTATGAAAAAAAACTCGCATCCTAGAAAACAGCTTGCAAGATCGTGCATAGCCATGCACGGACTACTCTAACACTCTGGCACAATTATGCCAGAGGTTTCCAACCTGCTGCTTCCTTACTCCAACACTCTGGCATGATTATGCCAGAGGCTTCCAACCTACTGCTTCCTTATTGTATGATCATACCAATCTTGTTTCTCTATCTTTTTTGTCATATTTTCTTCTCTTTTCCCTATCTCCACTCATTATAAAACACATAAAACAATCCTTGAAATATATAATTAAGATTAAGCTCTTGCCTTAAACAATAATTAATTAAAAACACACACACAAAAGCA
This sequence comes from Erythroxylum acuminatum, assembly GCA_026284645.1. Lineage (NCBI taxonomy): Eukaryota > Viridiplantae > Streptophyta > Magnoliopsida > Malpighiales > Erythroxylaceae > Erythroxylum > Erythroxylum acuminatum. The sequence goes on from JANKOD010000001.1 coordinate 7,132,504, forward strand.
CTAACATGAACATAAATCTAAGTCCTAAACACATGATTAAAGAAAACACTTAAAACCCACTCTAACACCTATAAAACATACTAAGTTTTACACCTATCAACTATAAGTTAGCCCATAAGATGAAATTGGAATGCCATGATAAGTGACTAGTAAATGGTGTTTGCTGAAATCAATAATGGTCTTGATCAGCTACTCCTGACCATTAGCTATATAGGAAATGTAAAAGGATCTCTTATTAGGGTTCACTTCTAGCCCAGACATCATTTTAAACATCTTAATTTCTTTCATTAAAGTAGTTACTAAATTCTTATTAGCTCTAGACAATATTAACAAATCATCAGCAAAGTCCATGTTGGTTATGCCTAGCCTCCTACATTTTGAGTGAAATTTGAAGTGTTTTATTCTCTCTACTGTTTTTTTTAAAGCTTATTGAAAACCTCCATAATAAGACAAAAAATATATGGTGAAGTGGGATGCCTAATGCCTTTACTACTTTTGAAAGATATTTTTAATTCACCATTTATAAGCACATTAAAGGTTAGAGTAGTGAAACACAATTACATCAAGTCTATGAGCATTATATGAAAATCCATTACTTTCATGATGTTCACTATAAAGGACCAGTCCATATTATCATATGCCTTTCTTTAATTAACTTTCAAAACTCAATTCTTGCCTCCTTTTTTACTAGAATAGCTCCTCAAAAATCCTTGCATCAATAGTATATTACCTCCCATCACTTTTCCTAAAATGTAAGCTCCTTGTGCTATATCATTATGATTGTTCAAGACTTTCTTTAGTCTATTGGCTAGGATCTTGGAAACAATTTTTTAGATTACATTCCAGTGTGCAATGGTCCCAAAATCATTGAAGTATTTCTACTCACCACCTTTTGGAATTAGAATAATGAGGTTCCTATTGATCCCTCCAAGTAGTTTCTTCTTCGTGAAGAATTATAAGATAACATCAGGTACCATAAAGAAAAGAATGTTGAAACCATCTGGACATTAAGCTCTGTGGTGATTGAGTGCTTTCACTACATCATCTATTTATTGAATTGACATAAGCTTGTATAAGATCTCAACTTCTTGTGCTGAAATGCATTTTCCCGTAATGTCTTTTATTAAGCCAATAGAGTAGTGAGCATTTATGGAGGCATTCATGGTAGTTAAGAAGTAAGTAGAAGCTTCCTCAAGAAGGAGTTTCTATTCAGAAATCATATGATTATCTCTCACAACATTAGCGATTCTACTAATGCACCTTCTTAATAACATAACTTTATAAAAGAAGGTTGAGTGTTTGTCACCTTCTTGAAGCCAAGCTATTATGGATCTTTGCTTCATCAAGGATTAATCACACAATAAGTCCTTTGAGAGATTAGAGATAGTTAGACAATTAATTGAGCTTAAAGCTACTTTGGCAATTAATAATAAATGTTTAGTGCTGCTAACATCTTTTCTTTTCTTTTTTGCATTTGCTTAAGGAGACTTTGAATGATCTTCATTATTGTGACATAAATGAATTGTTTAGAACCATAAACCTTAGTTTTAATAACCTTTTAGATGATTTCATAAAAACTTACCACATTAATTTAAAATTTTGTTAAATTTGAATGGAAAATTAAAACTTCTAGAATTATTTTGAGTAATGGCAGGAGAGTGATCTAACAAACTCGAAGTAGGGAAAATGGAAAATTAATTTAGAAAGTCTTAGAACCATTGCAAATTGGCTAAGCTATAATCTAGTTTCCTCCTGATGAAACTTTCACCTTTTTGTTTTTTTTTTGTTTCAAGTGAAGAAGTTTTCATTATACGAAATATCAGAGACTTGGATGTTAGTGAGGCATTTTCTTGGCATAAAATAAAGTTTTTTTTGAAGATTTCAAACATTTAACCAATTCAGGTAAGATGATGGTATTGAAATCACTAGTTAGTAACCTAGGTTTCTGTATATTGTAAGCTAGTCTTTTGTGTTTTTCCTAAAGTTAAGATCTTTAATAGAAATTATTGTGTGCATGAATAAAGAAAACCATACAGGATTTCTTGGTTGCTTTACATGTAACTTTAACATGAATCACTTGATCATAGATATCAATAATAGATACTTCCATTAATTGTTAATTATAATAAATCAAAATTCTTCCATTTGGGTGATGAGAGTGATTAGTAATCTACTTCCAATGAGAGTGAAACAATAGTAGAATGTCACCTTTTTCTAGTTTGATTCTGGAATCCAAACCTCCAATAATGTTAAGCCTGTGTTCAAAAATGAATTCTTTGAGCAAACATTTTTTCGAATGAGTATTAGCTCCTCTTATGTTCTATATTAGAATCTTTATGTTATATGTTTGAAGAGGAGATTTTTCTTCCCACTAGATCTTTTCACTACAATTTTAAAACCTTTATCAGTCATATGATTGTTAGAGTCTTGTTGATTCTCTATTTGTGTTTCCTTAGTAACTTATTTATCAATTTTACTAATCACGAGTGTAACACAATTCTTATCTATCTCATTAGGCTCACCTTCATTTATACCTTGCTTTTCCTTATGTAAAGTATCATCATTTATGTTTTAATTTTCCTCACTTGAATCAATAGGCACAACCTAAGTTTCAAATACTTGTCTTCTTGTTATTGTTTTTTTAACTTCTTCAAGTCCACTAGCTCCTGAAAGAATCCTATTTTGAAGCTCTTTCTAATAAAATGCCATTCCACTTTGGATTTCAAATTCTTTAGTTTCCAAATATATGTAACTTTCAATGTGCTTCCATAGTATCAAACTATTTATTGAATCTGGCAATAGGAATTGTATCAGGTAAATAAGCCATGGAGTTTACCATAACACAAAATCTCATAAAGTTTATTCTTGAAGTCTCTGTAGCTTCCTAATCCATGTAAATAGGTTTACCTATATAGCTCACAAGGCAACTTAGACCACTTGTATTCCAATACTCTAAGGGCACTTTATGGATGCATATCCATATTTTGATTTTTTTTCTACGTTATTTATTATATGTTCTTCTTTGGCCTCTATGCTTGAAGTAAAAGAGGCTTATTGTATACATGTCAAGGTCCAGATTCAAAAATCGTTATAATAGCTTCTTTGCAACAGAACTTGAAGAAAAATGTGTCAATAGTGTTTACCAACATGTCCTACATAGTAACTTGAAGAAAAATGTGTTAATAGTGTTTACCAGCATGTCCTACAAACTACGATGCTTCCATGATGCCCAAACTAAATAGTGTTCAAGTATAATACAATTTATTAATAAACTATATCCAGGTAAGACATTCCTTAGGAATTTACTACATTTTGACTTCACTCTAATTTATTGAACAATGCTAATGCTTTGCATTGATAAGAATTCCTAAGTTACAATCATGTTCTCTCTTAAGCAAAACAATCCTTATTCTTATATCAAATTAATTGAAATCTCTTTCTAATCAAATCAACACAAGAATGCATTATTCATATTCATGAATTCTTGTGATAGGCTTTACCCTTACATAGGAAGATCATGCAATTCTCACTTAGGTAACCTATTCAACTCTCATTGTTTATATTATGATCTAAACTTATAAATTATCTCTTGATCTTAATATATGATCTAATTATTAAATCTTTAACTATCCTTCTTTTAATTCAATCAATATAAGAACATGAACAATTCTTAAGAAAACTAGAAATTTTATTAAACCGAAATATCAATTTAAAACATTACATCCTTGGGTCCATCCTACTTAGTTTTATATCCATTTTAGTTTATGAATAAAAAAGAAAAACAAAACAAAAACAAGGAAGAAAAAAGATATATAAAACATCTTCATGAATCTTAAATCATTAAAATCTCGATGAATCTTATTGAAATCCTTATTCCTCTTTAAAGATATCATTTTCACTTTATCTCTAACTAGTTTTATTAGATTTTAGTTCAAAAATCATCTATGCCAAGAAAAATGGCCTCTTTTTCCAATTACGGCTTCTTTTAATAAATTGAACCTTAATTTATACTGTCAGCGTGATTTTACACAAGAATATATAGGCTTCTTGTTGTTTTGTTGTCAAATTTTAAAAAAATGTATATAAATCATCACCAGTAATATGTGGCTAAACATGAAACTGTGTTAGCATTATATTAGTTAACAAGGGTTGAATGCATGGGTATGTTGGTTATGCAAGGAGAAATAGAACGCCCTTTTTTAGAACACCGCTTGAAAATAGTTGCATGTTGGTGTCGTATTCCCTAGATGATATATTTCTTAGGGAAATGAAATTGGATATAATGGAATATAGTTAATAACACGGTGCCATGTTCCTATCATGTTCTTTAACCTTTCTTCACATCTTTTAAAGTTGTTATAGATCAACTCAATTCTTCTCCAAATTTACTCCATTTCTTTAGAGAGGCTAAAATAAGTCTTGATACAAAATATAACTCATTTTAAGTACCAAATCTTACGAAAATACCCAAAACATAAGCACAATGCTTTCAAAAACCATGCTAAAAATAAAGTCTATTTAGCATATATCAATTATAGAAAGATCCATACCTTACGACATATCTATGTCCCCAAACTATGGCCATTAGAGAAAAGGATACAAAGAGACCTATATCCTGGGACGTGCCTATATCTTAGAGTATATCTTAACCTAATGACTTTTTAGAAGGACTTATGACCTATTACAATGTTGTGTCTCAAGTTGTACCCTAAAAAATTTAAAAGCCCAAAAGTTGCTATCATCGACATTGATATGATGAAATATATGATATTAGTTAAGAAGGTTAGCGGAGAGTAAGAGATCATGTAGGGGATGTCATCTTTATAAAGGAATTAGGGGTAAAACTAAAGAGAGTAGAGCCATTGCCTATAACAAGCACATCATAGGAGAGAGGACCTCAGGTAAAGGCCATATCATAGGATAATTTATGTCAAACTGAAACCTCGACGACTTATATAGGAACTAGGAAGAGATTAAAAATATAGTCTATTGATTGGAAAGATAGTACGTATCCTTTCATAATACACAACGGGAGCATGCCCTACAATTCAGTCAAATAAAGGATAGTTTGGATGCATATTTGCATGTCAAATTTCTCCTTCATCCTCCTTCACCTCATCAACTGATGATAGTACTTGTTGTAGATAGTGAATGATGATGCCACAACTTGTTGACCATGTTTCCTTCTTATTTTAATATTATCTTATTTACATTCATTACACATTTGGAACTCTATTGTTTTCTGCACTATATATATTTTTCTTTTCATGTTTGAGAATATTTTCTTTAATTTTTGTGTCTTATTGTGTTTGTTTTTATTTTTCACAAAGTATAAATTAAATTTTTGATACTTATCACATCTTTCTTGAACAATAAGAAGCACAAGGCTCTTAAAAGATTGCTTTCATCATTACTCTCACTTCTTTCTTACTTTTATTATCCTTGTTTGTTTCACTGGTACATTGAGAGCAATGTACAATTCAATTATGAGGAGGTGTTGTATTATTATTTTTGGTCTTATCTTACCTTAATAAATTAATTTAAGTGCAATTACCCTAACAGGCGACAATTTTAAAGATGAATTATAAAGACCTAACATAAGTTAGATTGTGTTATATGTTCGATTATGTTACATAATTAGTTATAAGCATTAATAATTAGTTTAATTTCAATTTGATCTAATGAACTTGAGACGAATGCTTAACTTACATAATAAAGCCTTATGTATAATTTCAACCTAATTTGACTTAGGAGGTGAACCTTATCTTATTAAAAAATATGGGAGCATAAGTAAATTCACTCTACTAAATTTAACTGAAGTAAAAAGGTTAAAGTTAAGAGTGGTGTTAATAGTCATTTGAATCGATGACCCAATTGAGTAACTAGGTATATTATTAACAAGGTGTTTTCTTCAACATCAAAAGGTTAGGTGAATTGTCAAACACGCCCCTAATGCTCCAAAATAATATTTAAAATAGTTTCTTTAATTTACTATCAATTTGGGCTGTTAAAAAGTTTAAATGTAGACGCTTCTAACTCATTTTTGTATATTGTATACATTAGGTTAAGTTATTGAAATTAAGTTGATGTTGAAGGACTATAAGTTTAGGTTGAATCTAATTACAACTTATTGTAAGCACTTAAAGACCCAATTAGTTGATGAACACTATGATTGAGCAAATGATGACTACTCTTGATTACTTCGCTTGATTTATCTTGTGAAGTGGGATATCTGTGGATATCTTTGATTGCTCTTAATGCAAATTCAATTAATAATGAGAATTAGATCTAATATTAATTTATTTGTTTAAAATTCAAGAAGACTTGCTTGTGATGGACCATGACTTAGATATTAAGAGCTAAATGGGGTATAGAGATAGACCTACATGATCTTTCTAGTGTTAGCGTAAAACCTCATAGAAGTTCTCAAAACTTTATTCATTTAATGAGGTGTTAACTTGGTAAAAATACAAGTTGGCCAACCTAAAGACACGTAGTTGTAACTTGAGATAGTGTAATTTCACATTGTTTGAACTTTTAATGGTCTAAATGATAAATGAATTCTAAGTTTATTTAATCATGCCATCTAAGATGAAACTATGAGTATTTATTTAAGCATTAGTTATCATTAAATTTTATATCTAATTAATTTATTTTTATTATCTTAATTATTTCTTTATTTAGGTTTTATTTAATATTTTGTTACCCAATTTCATCAAATACCCTCTCTGTTAATTATTTAAAATAGTTAGTAATAGTCAAGTTTATTAGATTCATCTAGCTTTCATATGAGATCAATACTCTACTTACCATCATAGTACTTATCAACAATAGGTATACTTGCCTTAGTTTATGAATTGTTAATTTATAATAAAGAAATCTTTAGTAAAAGAAAATTTTCAATAACATTGCTTTCTTTTAAGGGGTCGTTTGGTTTCACTTATATTTTTCTATTGTGATTTTTATTTTTCATTTTCTACTTTGAGTTTTTGCTTTTTTTTAAATAAAAACAAAAATTTGTTTGGTTGTTAATGTAAATATAATTATATTTTTATTACTGATAATAATTATATATTAGATAAAATTTTAATAAATATTTTTATCATTAAAAATTAAATATTCTATTAATTAATAAATAATCCTTATTTATAAATTTTATTTATTTTTAAATTATTAAAGCAAATTATATAATATTAAATTAAAAGCATTTTATTTTATTTTTAAAATTAATATTTAAGTTAATTATTAAAATTGAAATTATTCACAATTCTAAATAACTAAATATATAATATTAAATTAAATTATTCATAATTTATATTAATAATTAATAATTAATAATTAATATTAAATAATTACATAATATATATCTAATTGATGCTAAATTATATTATAAAAATAGAAAATGAAAAAAATTTATTGTTATGGCTTCGTAAATTTCATGAATTTACCTTTTTACTCTTTTCTAGTCCTTTTCTTTAAATTTTCAATTATAACCCGAAATTTATAAAGTAACAATAAAATATCCAAACGTTCAATTTTTTTAATTTTAGCTCGACTTTAGTATTACTGTTATCTTTACTGACGTGGCAGTGCCACATATCCAGGGATATTAATCAATCAGACAAGTCAATAGTGGTTAAGATTCAAAACTTTGATTAAACGACTTCAACCCCTTTCTTTTTCACAACTCCCAACAGAGAAAAAGTCGTCTCTTTCATTATCTTCATTGTTGTCTTCTTCATTCTGGTCAATTCACTGGCTGGAGCTATCAAGATAATAGTAATGGTGAGTAGGATTATCATAATCAAATGAACCAGGTAAGGCTAAATCCGACATAGGAACTGGCACTGATGCAGGGCCACCTCTTTCTTTCTCAACACCTCATCTTGGAGCTAGCACTTTGGAGGCTCAGGTCCATATTACTTTCAGCTTTGTTCTCTAGTCGTGATTCTTTATTGCTGAGTTTTTATTGTCTTGAAAGTTCTTGGCATTAATTAGGAAGGAGTAGCCATTGAAATAGCAACTGTTATCGAAGCTTTGAAAGGGGAACTTGCTTCTAGTACAGTTAATGCACTCACGGTGATACGGAAACTCCAAGAAAACAAAGTTCTTGAAACTTCCTAATCCTATTGATCAATCAAAACTCTAATTTTTCTATTATACGAACATGCTAGATCAAACCCTAAATCATAAGTTTGAGACCCAATTCCAAATAAATTAGAAATCAATTTACGTTGCAACTACTTATTTATTGATGCAAATCAATTTCTTGAAGTAACCATGAAGACATTCACGCCTTACTGGAAGAATTCAACTTTGAAATTTTAGTAATCATCCAAATCTGGGTTACAAGGATATAATAATGTATAATAAATACCCTTAACCAAGTCCTAACCCTAATTAGGAATGGGTTTGCAAGCCTATTTAATGAAAACTAGGCTAATCCTAACAAATCTAAGAGTATCTAGTCCATTAAACATAATCTGATCCAAGTTATTTTAGGAATGGGCTAAACACATTAAAACAAATAAGTCTTAAAATAGCCCAAACAAACGAAGCACATGCTACTAACTAAAAGAATATCCCATAAATAAGTCCTTGGGCCTAAAATAAGAGATAATAAATAATAAACTAAAAATGCGTCCCAAACAAGACTTGAGCTTGTTTCCCAAAATGGCTAAGTACTAGCCTCTTCCGACGCTTTTTCTAACAAAGTCACAATCTTAGGTGTGCCTCGGTGTTCTTCCATGGATGTTTTAGCCTCCTCATATACTTGCGTTGTAATTTAGGCTTGAACAAAAGCTTGCATTGTTTGTTTAAGCCTTGAAGCTTGTTGCGTTGTAATTAGACCACTACTTGACATATGTAAATTGTCAAGTTTACGTATAAGGCGTGGAACTTCATTGCGAAGGTCGGTTATATCCAGTGGTTACTGTTGGGGTGCCAGTGATTTCTTTATTTTCATAAATTCACTATGGAGAGCAAAATATTAGTTATTGAAGTAGACTTATGGTCGACAATTGTCACTTTGTGTCAATATAGGTTCTATCAGAACGAGCACCATATGGTGGGCATGCAGAAAAGCTTGGCAAATTGGCTATGCAACTAGTTGCGTGTGGAAGTGGTATAAGCTTAGTGAAGGTGACTTACACCTACGCTAAAACTTCAAATGATCTTGATACTCGGCTGCTTCGTGCAATGATTACCAATTTGAGCCTATCTCTAGTGTTTTTGTAAGCCTAGCTGTTGGGTATTCTACTGATCCTCTGTTTTCTTTCAAACACAAGATTGGTTCGATAGTCAAGAACTATTTACATCCAAGGTTCCACTTATGATGGTGTAAGAAAAAATCACTATGTGAAGATGTACAGAAGATAATAATACAGAGATATGAGTGTTCCTCTTGAACACTTGCAAAAGAATCTCACAAAACTTCTCAGTACCCAAGGTTAGCACTCTCTGATTATTTTCTCGCTGATTTTCTCACTCACTTGACTGAATACAATGAAGAATTGAAGATAGAAATATCTGTGTTATATTGTATTATTGCCTTGTCTGAAGCTACTGCTTTTGTCTTATATAGCTGAAGAAGATGACTTTCGTATGCTCAAGTTGATGTGTCATGTGTCTCACGTGCCTCCCATGTGACCTTTTAATGAGACTTTCGAATGCTGCTGCTTTAATTGTGTTTTGACTTGCTCCAAATGTATGTAATACGACAATGCTCTAGCTTGTTGCTTTTAGATGGGTAAAACGGCAGTGTATGGAAGTGTAGCGTCTGGTGTTGATTAATGAGTCACGTGTTTGAGCATCTATAGCAAAATTACTTGTTTTGACTTTGGAGCATCGTCTGTTTCTCCTTCTTCTCTTCGACAGCTCCTGCCGACACATACATAGGTTTGGTTCTTCATTCTTCTTGTGCTTTTGCTTATGGATTGTTGGAGAACCAGAGCCTGTTCTCACACTGGCAAATGTCGGCTTCACTGCCAAACAGAGATAACTAAGAATAACAGAAGAGCACATTATTGTGGAAGGTTCGTCCGAAAATCCACTTGAGTTCATCCAGGCCCAAATTGCAAATGTCAAATCTAAATTTGCCAGTGCAATTTGTGACTCAGGTGAGATTAAAGTAGAAGGAAAATTTAAAGATGGGAAGCCTCATTTTACCAAAGTGGGATCTTTTAGTGTAGGCGTGAGCCAGTATCATTCTGTGCAGGCAGGTTGATGAACCTGGTATAATTGGTAATGTAGGGAGTATACTAGGTGAAGAGAATGTAAACGTAAATTTTATGAGTGTCGAAAACAGGCATTGGTGTGGATGAGGAACCTAGCAAAGAAGCACTAAAGAAAATAGGAGAGGTACTGGCTATTGAAGAATTTGCTTCAAAGTAATTTTTACGCCATATTTAAAGCTGCCAGGGCAACTAGTTGAGTACCTATTATGTTCTGTGTGCTTGTTGTGTATCAATTTTCTCCCAGGAATTCCTGTGTTATACAAATATAGTAGAGTTTTAACTCCACTTGGATGGACTTCCACTTCCGATTTTGTTAATAATTTGTGCATTAGAGGCACTTATATGTCTCTGTTTGTTCAAGAGCTAATTAACTCATAATTTCCATGAGTTTGAAACCTGTCGATGACATTTGTTAAGAAAACTAAAGTAATTATATTCACCTGTGATGTGATTCTCATCTATAAGTCAAGCAAGAGCAGCCAACACATGTAGTACGAGTATATAGCATAGAAACAAAGGTGGATAGATGATTGGTCACTTACTGGTTAAGAGGGAGAGCCCAAAGGAGGTGAGAAATTGTTCATCTTTCTCCAAAAAAAGTGCTTCAGCAAATTTGTTAAGCTAGCCACTTGCTTTAATCAGTTTTTGAAGTTTCCAAGTCTCACAAGGGCTTTAACCATTAAGGTTAGTCATATTCATAGATTAGCTCTAGAATAACAGGCGTTGACAATTAAGATAGGTACAGTTTATTACCACCTAACATGACACTGCACTGTATTACAAACTACTTTTGATAAATGACCAGACCATGATAGAGGTAATAACAACACCCCATACTAAAGACGAAAGCAAAGAGCAGAGGCACAAGGTTGGATCTTTCTACTGCTCCCAAATAGCAACTTCCATTAACCCATCTTCAGTAGCACAACCCCTGAACATCCCATTAGTGTTAAACCTACAAGCTACCTCCCCCTTCGCGAACACAGCAATCAACCTAGCTTACGCATCATCAAACACTACAAGAAATAGGGCGTTTAGCAACGGAAATTATCGACGAAAAATATTTGAATTCTGTTGGTAATGTAAAATAGCGACGGAAATTACCGACGGCCAATAACGTCGTTAAAACAACTGTCGGTAAATTTACCGTCAGATTTCTCGATAAATATCGATCATTTTATTGACGGAAAATAAAATTCCGTCGTAAATAAAATTAACTTTTTTAAAAAGTCCTCATCATCGTTGATGAGGTGTTCTTCAAGACTTATCCTTTTATCAGCAGAACTAGTTACAAATTTATCAACTTCTTTGAGCACAATCAACCATTTTTTCAATAACATCTCTCTCTCGGAGCCTCTACAAGATAGGAGGTTTCCTCTAGTCTGTTCACTGTTTACTTAACGCTTCTATAGCTCCGATTCCCCTGAAACGGAATTGAAATTAAAGTCGCCAGACAGAAAGTACCTAATGATTATACATTTTCCTCAAAACAAATAAGGCAAAATGGCTCATTAGAATATTGCATTCAGAAATATCTTTTATAGCCTTAATAGACTTACAAAAAATATACAAGAAGCAAAATTTCAAATCAAAGAAATGCCTATAAACTAACACAGAGATGAGGAGAGCTGAAAGAAAGATTGAAGACGCAAACTAACCAGGATTCAGTAGAGTATTCAGAGAGCTTCCTTATACTGGATCTTGTGGGCTTTCTTCAACAATATTCTTTTCTTCTTCAACAATAAAAAGAATCAACACATAAATCAATACTATATATAACAATGAGAAAAAAGAAAAAGAAAAAAAGAAGACGAACTCACCAGATAAGAGAGGAAGTCACCGGAGGAGGAAGAAGACCGAAGAGCGCCGAAGAAGAAACGAAAAAGATGAATCAGGAGGGAAGGGGTGTTTGGGTGTTTTAAACATGATTTACCAACGAAAATTAGCGACGGAAGTTTCTGTCGGAAATTTTAAATTTTATTATATCGCCTTTAATTCCTGTCTTTAAATTTTATTATACCGCCTTCCTTCCATAATAATTTCAGTATAATTACCGACATAAAATTTTACCGTTCATAAAGTCTGTCGCTAATTTTGTCGGGACGGCTTTCCTCCATTTTTAATAATAGAAATTGAAACTGTCGCTAAACAAAAAAATTTCACGTCGATTTTAGCGACGAAAATAAGTTTTCTGTTGCTAATTTGAGTGTAATTACCGACGAAAACTTTTACCGTCCCTAAAGTCTATCGCTAATTTTATCAGGACAGTTTTCCTCCATTTTTAGCGACGAAAATTATAATCGTCACTAAATGAATTTTTTCACGTCAATTTTAGCGACTGAAAATCTATTTCCGTCACTAATTTATTACGCTTTATTTTTCATCGTTAATTTTAATTTTTACTTTTCTTGTAACGAAGCCTTTCGTTGATCACGTAGTCCACTGCCTCCTGTAAACCCAACCCCTCATATTCCATCACCACAGCCACGTCGCATGCCAAGGTCGCTCTTATGATGACCTTTCCCTCTCTTGTGCAAGAAATTCCACACAAATTACACTCATATGTCCCTGCACCGATCAATGGCGAGTCACCGATGCGACCTGTCATGTTGTTCATTAGGTCACTTGTCGATGCGTACACGAGACTCCACCATGACCTTACTCTCCATCTTATCCCCCAAAACCCCATTCTCTACTAAAGGTCACTAAATGACCTTTGGCTGCAAGGAAATGACTAGAACAAAGAAGACGATAATGAAGATAATGAAAAAATGAGTTTTTGGACCTTGTCTACTAAAGTCATTAAATGACGTCGTATAATTAATCAAAGTTTTTAACCTAAACCATTGCTGATGATTAATTAACATTTTTACACACATGACACTCTCACGTCAACAAAGGTAATGGAAACAATAATGTTGGGTGAGAATTAAAAAAAATAAAAATTTAAGTAATTTATTATTATTATTTAAAGTTCAAATTATAATTAAAAAATTAACAAAAATTTTAGTTTTTTTTATAATTAACCCTTACTTATTTTATGTTAATTTTTTAAAACCTGGGAGGATTTATTTTTTATATACGTAAGTGGAATAAAATATTAAACTTGTCTCTAACGTAAAGCCATATAAGTGGTAAGGAAACCTACCTACCGCCTCACCGAAGGAAAAAGAAATGAAAGTCATGGGAAACTCCCAAAAGAAAAAAAAATGGAAAGGATTAGGATAAGCGTTGGAGTTGGACTTGCTGCTGTCACGTGGGCAAAATATGCCCTCCACAGTTCTCAGAGCTTAAGAAGAAGCTTACGACTTTTTTTTTTTTTCTTCTAGGTGTCTTAGGCAAGTCATAATTATGGGAAGACACTTTTAAACTAGCCACATTCAAACTAATTCTCGCTCAAGTCAGGTGGGTTCCTTGCGAGAAGCAAAATTCTGACCTCAAATTTTAAACGGCTACATACATGAAGGGGTTCGAATCCACAACCTTACTTAAGCTAGAAGAGCTCCAACACCAACCCACCTGCGCTTTGAGCATAGACGGAGCTATGCATAGAGTTGGGGGGTCACTGGCCCCCCAAGTTTTTTTTAAAAAATTATTTTAAATATATATATATATATAAAGATAGAGTTATTTAAGGGTCAG
>JANKOD010000001.1:7167554-7178730 GCA_026284645.1 Erythroxylum acuminatum
GATTTTTTTGCATATAACTGATTGTTTCTCAGAACTTCCAATACGGTTCGCAAGTGTGATAAATGCTCCTGCCATGATCTACTATGAACTAGTATATCATATAAAAAAAACTAATATGAACTTACGCAAGTATGGGTAAAAAATATGATTCATCAGGCTTTGAAAAGTTGTTGGAGCGTTGGTGAGCCCAAAGGGCACAACTAGAAATTCATAATGGCCTTCGTGTGTTCGGAACGCCATTTTGAAAATGTCTTCTTCCCAGACTCTTATCTGATGATATCCTCAGTGTAAGTCCAATTTGGAAAAATATTTGGAACCATGCAGCTCGTCAAGAAGTTTATCAATCACTAGTATCGGAAACTTATCTTTAATGGTGATTTCGTTTAAAGCCTGATAGTCTACACAAAATCTCCAACTTTCGTCTGTCTTTTTTACCAAGAGTACCAGAGATAAGAATCGACTAGGATGAATTAATCCAGATTGTAATAGCTCCTGCACTAACTTCTCTATTTGAGTTTTTTGGTAATGCGAATACCGGTATGGGTGGACGTTGATGGGTCCAGTTTGTGGTAGCGGGGGAATTTGGTGGTCATGCTCCCTCTTAGGCGGCAACACTATGGTGGCTACAAAAATATCCTCAAATTCTGCCAGGAGGGCAATGAGATCAGCTAGTAGCATTGTTGGGGACTTTTGATCCGTGGCTGCCGTCATGAGATGAAGAAAGAGGCAGTATTCTTTTTTCCTAAGAGCTGCTACTTCTCCTTGCCTCATGCCTTGAAAGGTGACTTTCTTCCATTCTAAATTAATGGACATTGTCAACCTACGGTAGTCCGTCTCCACGGGGCCAAGCATTGATAACCATTGTACACCCATGACTATGGCACAAGCTATCACAGGAAGGATGTAAAAATCGGCAAGAGTTTTGAATCCCTGTATATCCAAAGTGATTGCATTGCATTTCCTTACACATTCAATTTGCAACCACAACATGGAAGGGTTAATCCACCGTCACCTGTAACCCGAATTTCTTGACTAGGGACTGATCAATGAAATTGTGGGTGCTTCCGCCATCAACCAAAATCACAATTTCTGGCCTTTTTATTCTCCCATGTAACCGCAGTGTTTGAGGATGTTCGACGCCAGAAATAGCGTGAAAGGAAATTTATGGAGTTGTGGTGTTTCCTTTTTCTCTTGGTAAGTCATCATCCAAATCCATATCCTCCTCCTCGACATCTTCAATCATAAACAATTGAAGACGGCGATATTGATGACCAGGGACAAACCTCTCATCACAATAATAACATAAACCTTTATCACGCCTCTCTTTAGCTTCTTGAGGTGAAATCTTACGTGCCGGCATTACTGGTGTAGCATCTGTAGTGTTGGTTTTGGAAGTTGGTGCAGATCCAAGCACTCTAGTAGTGTTGCTCCCTTTTGTCATCCAGCTAGTTTTGGGAGTAGGTATTGACTTCTTCTGCAATGTGTTTCGCTCTTCGATCAGGCGAGTGACTCTAATGGCAGTGGTCAAGGTCCTAGGTTGCTTGATTTTGACATCTAACCTCACCTCGTCTTTCAAACCTGCAACAAAACAACCACAAGAAAAGATTATGGTAAATCATCAACTCTGTTGGATAATTTTTCAAATTCTTCCTGATATACTGCCACAGTGGTAGTTTGTTTTAATCTTGTTAATGCTTCTGAAGGATCTTCATAATCGGTGGGCCCGAATCATTGAAGAACAGCCTTGGTAAATTCATCCTAAGTCATTGGTCCCTTGAATTTACTGAGCCAGCGATGTCACTGTAAAGCGATGCCTTCCAAGTGAAAAGAAGCAAGTTGTACTCGTTGTTTTTCTGCTTCGCCTTGTATATCCAGCCCTGCAGATCGTCGCCATCAAACTTGGAAAATTTGAGTTTAAGGTGATGGTTATTAGATCCTGTAAGGAATGGGGTGATGTTTGTGGTGTTGCGTTGTGGGCTGGGTTCTAGTGGGGCAAAGGGTTGGTTTCTTCTTGGGAATTGGTGATGGCTTGTAATTGGCGGTGTTGGGATTCTTGGGTGACTTTCATGGACTGTATTTCTGTGAGTATTGTTTGCAGGGTTTGGTGAACTTGATCTATACTGGATTCATGGCGACCTAACACCTCGTGCACTTCGTTGCGGAACTCAGCATTACTCTGAGTTCTAGTATTCATCTTGAGCATAACCTCTCTCTGATACCAAATTGACGAGTAATTTTTCCAAAGAACAGAAGACAGAATAGTAGAAGAAACAACAGAGGAAGGAAAAGTTCTCAAAATATTTATTGTTGTTTATTTCATGTACTGCACTGGCATTTATAGCCGATTACAATCAGAAAGTGAAACAGAAAGAAACGTGAATTACTGCACATTATTCTGACCAAATCCTCCACCAAAGTAGGAGTAGATAACTAGAAAGAATCACATAATAATAGGAGTAGATCAGCAGCAACCCTGCAAGAATATCTGAGCAGCAGTTTGATTGGGTCTTGTGTCTTTAGTTGTGAGGTTTAGGATCGTAACAGTAAGTTTTAAATACCTAGGAGTAAAGAATTATACGGGACTTGATGGTTATCAGAGGATGATAATATGTTAATAAATAACAATGAATCCACATCTAATTCAACTCTTCGATACCCTAGATTCCATGCAAGTTGAAGACCTGAAAATACCCTCCAGAGCTTTGCGCAGATAGCGGTGCAGAAGCCTATGTTATGAGCAAAACCACCTATCCATGATCCCGTATTGTCTCAAAGTATCCCTCCTGCTGAAGCCCTCGAGGAAGAAGCTTTGTACGCACCATATGTATTGAGGCGTAACCAGTCATGTGGAGGATTTCCCCGGCTAACAAGGGTCTCTACCTGCATCCTTGGTTTCAACAGGGCTCTTGCTACCAATTCCTTTGCATGGACGATTGAACGTACGTACTCAAGCATTATCGTCTGGGGATTTATAGGCCATGAGAAATTAGAGTCAAAAATATTTTTGTTTCTCCAAAACCATAGGAACCAACAAGTCGTACCAAAGACTATCGACCTTTCAAATCCTTGTATCGTCATGTGTTGTTTCAAATTCCCTGACAACCAACTGCTTTCATCCACCTTGAAAAATTCCTCTGAAATGATTGAGTTGGGGAAGCCTCTCCAGAAATTGCAAGCTCGGCAACCGTCCCTGATGACATGGAAAATGGTTTCAACTTCACCACAGAACTGACATAAAGGGTCCGCGGATTGGTGTCTGATGTATCTATGATGATTAGTGAGGAGCCTTCCATGATCAAGGAGCCATAGGAAAGCTTTTATTCGTTGTGGTACCTCCCATTTCCATATCTTTTCCCAATAACCTTCTCTGCTATTGTCGTCCTGCCCATCTATCAAATTAAACTCCGAAGTAGTGGAAAAGAGACCATTCTTGGAAGCTCCTCAAACCAACCGATCAGGGCCTAAATGAATGCATGGGGGTAGAATTCCAGCTATTGCCATGCAAACCGATGTAGGGATTATAGATTGAAATAAATTCCAGCGCCAGCCTCCAGTATTATCCACAAACGACTTTACTGGTAGGTTTAACAAATTACTCGGAATAGGTTGTATCGCTTCTTCCTTAATTGGTCTAAGATCATGCACTCAAGCATCTATCCAGAATTTAGTAGTTGCTCCATTGCCCACCATCCATTTGATTCCACGGATCACATGCGACCATATCGAAGCAATTCCCCGCCATACCATGGATCCTCTAGCGGACGAAATGGAATAAGGTAATTTGGTTCTATCGAACTTGTATTTGTCACTTAGTACCCTTACCCATAGAGCTTCAGGTTTGTTGATAAGAAACCATTCGAGTTTAGACAATAAGTGTCATTAATCACTCGAATTTTCCTAAGGCCCAACTCGCCTGACTCTTTTGGCTTGCACACCTTTTCCCAGCTTACCAAGCTTGTCTTGTTATGCTCCGCTGTTGATCCCCACAGAAATGTACGAATAATTCGCTCAAGATCATCACATAACTACCGAGGCAGCCGCACGGTTTGCATCGTGTAGGTGGGTAGAGCTAATAACACCAATTGGATTAATGTGATCCTACCAGCGAGCGAGAGATGTTTTCCACGCCACCCATCAAGCCACTTCTGCACGTTGTTTATAATATACTAGTAAGACCTTTTGGAGGTTCGCTCGTGGATAATTAGTACACCGAGATTTTTGCCCAGATTGTGTGTAAGTTGGAAGCCCAACTTTCGACTGATCGCTAGAGCCAAAGGGCAAGATATATTCTTAGAACAAAAGCAACGCGTCTTTTCTTTACTCACTTTTTGTCCAGAAGCCAAACAAAAGAGATCTAGAATATCTTGAATCACCATCACCTGATCATCCTGTATTGTCGCAAACAAAATGAGGTCGTCAGCGAAGAAAAGATGCGATAAAGCAGGACCTCTTCGGCTCAGCTTTATCGAGTTCCATTTGCCTTCGAATACTGCGTCATTAATCATGTGCCCCAGCCTCTCGAGACAGAGAACAAATATATATGGCGATAACGGATCTCCCTGATGAATTCCCCGGGTAGGTGTAAAAACCTCAGAGAGCCCTCCCTCCCAACTTACTTGCATAGTAACTGTGGTAATACATTTCATAATAAGACTGATAAGTGCCTGAGGTAAACTCACAGTCACCAGCGTTTCTTGAATGAACTCCCAGTGCAGTCGGTAGTACGCTTTTTCAAGGTTGACTTTGATGGCGAGATAACCTGATTTTCCTATCTTTTTTCTCATAGAGTGAATAACTTCTTGCATTATAATGATATTGTCTATGATCAGTCTATTTGGGACAAAGTTGCACTGGTTGCGAGCCACCAGTTCAGTTAAATACGGTTGCAACCGGTGGCCCACTACCTTTGCAATGGCTTTATATATTACTGAGCAGAGACTAATGGGTTGGAATTGTGTAATGGATGTAGGCAAGGAAATTTTGGGGATTAATACTAGAATAGTATTGTTTATTTCCGCTTCCCATGCTTCAAGTTGGAATATTCTTTGAATAAAGTCCACTACTGAGTTACCAACGATGTCCCATTGCTTTTGAAAAAATATTACGTGAAACCTGTCGAAACCAGGTGCTTTATTTGCTTCTATATCGAAAATTGCGGTCTTCACCTCTGCCGCCTATAACGGAGCACCCAGACATATTTTTGCAATGGACTTCAGTACTGGAAACATCCCCCTAATCAGAGTATTTGACAACCTACTATCCTCGCATGTATATAATTGCTCCAGATAGTTTTTGGCTAAACTCCTCAAGGCCGTATGATTTGAGATTAGGCTGCCCTTCTCGTCTCTCAAAACACTGACGTTTGTTTGTCGTCTTTTAGACTTGGTCGTAGCGTGATAAAACTTCGTGTTCCTATCTCCGTAGGACAACCATTAAGTTCGGGATTGTTGATGCCAAAATAGTTCTTCTTCACACAACACTTGTTCTAGTTCTTTTTTAAGGAAGACCTCCAACTGCACCAGAGATGCCAACTGTCATCCTTCTAGGGCGCGTTGGATTCCTTCAAGGCATGACAAAAGTCTATTTTTCCTCATAAAAATGTTACCAAACTCATCTTTGTTCCATCTCTGCAATTTTCCTGCAAATCTTCTTAAAGATCCACAAAAAGTGGTTGGGATCCGGGACCCAATTATTTTGCGTAAGTGCACCGAAGGATTCATTAGCAAACCAGGTAGACTGAAATCGAAAAGGTCGAGTTGCTGGGGTATAAGAATACTACGAACCAAATCTTATCAATATAGGACGATGATCTGATTTAATGAAACGGAGATGATGGACTGATGTCTTATGAAATAAATCTTTCCATTCATTGGAACAAAATGTTCTATCCAAACGTGCCGCTACGTGACCCCTTCTCCAGGTGAACCTTGATCCCGAAAAGCCAAGATCTTATAACTGACATCTTTGAATGCACTCCTGAAACCCTTTGTTAACAACGAACCTCGTGTTAGCTCCTCCAAGCTTATCTCCCGCTTCAAGTTTTGTGGTGAAATCTTCTCCAAGTAACCAAGCACCATCGGTAACCTGTTTTATTTTCATCAGGCTCCTCCATAGGTATGTATGATGTTGGTACCGTGGGCTCGCATAAATGGTAGTAAACACAAATGAAGATCCTTCTATACTAACAGAAATATGAACAAATTGTCTACTTGTTGTAAGTACTTTAACCTTTACATACTCCGTCCATAATAACCATATGCCACCCAAATACCCTTCTGCTTCTACCCTGAAGGATTGCTTAAATCCCAAGCTACGAATGACTGTATCTGCACGACTTCCACTGATTCTGGTTTCAACCAGTATCATCATGAAAGGTTTATGAATTTTAACGAAGTTCAGTAAAATAGGCTTAAGAGCCTTCCCTCCTGCTCCTTGGCAGTTCTAAATTATAATCGACATAATATGTAATATAAGAAAGGAGACCAATGTGCTCAGACTAGGGTGACCCTTACGTTGTCTTCGATGCCACCTGTTGCATCCATCCCTGTGTCCTTTGGTAGGGATTCCTGCTGCAATTCATTAACCATCTCCACATTTCCAACACCTCCATTATCTATTCCAGGATCAGGCGGTTTAGGCTGAGAAGTTGTAAAACATGTTTGGTGATTTGGAGGTTGATTCCCACTCAGCTCCTCCATCTCCTCTTTCGGGTTCTCACATTCCATCTCGTCCTCGTCAGGTAATTGGAAAGAATTATTTTGGTATACGAGGTCCTTGTGAGATGGAATATTTATGGCTATGTGGTTACTCTCTTCACGTGTCAAATATTGTTTTGCATGCATGGTTTCCTTGCTATGTCTGCTCACATCAGGTAGCTCAGTTACTTTTTGTATGGAGTGTCTTTGGGAGTCCATCGTTGTCACGAAACCAGATCCTCTGTCCAGTTTTACTCTGTCTTATTCTGTCTCATGGAATTTCAACCATTTATTTTGCAGGACCTACGCGGGGCCCATGCGGACCCCACATAAATAAATGGCTGAGATTTGTTGGACACAATAAGACACCATAATATTGGACAGAGGATCTGGACTCCATTATCACCTCCTTTCCCTTGCTAGCTGAGCTGGGCTTGGTTGAGGTTGGATTATGCTTTTGGTTCATTCGATTCTTATCCTTTCTTTCGTGTTCGGATGATCTAACCAATGCCTGATGTTCTGACTCATCTGTCTTGTTCCTGTCTGTTGCATAAGATCTGTCATGATTGTCTTCTAATATCTCACTGCCCAATAGTGTAGTAAAACATGATCCATGCTGTCTTGTTTGCACTGTCTCAGTGGTCGTGTCTCATCCCTGTTGTTTCGCCTAGACTGTAGCCCATCTGACACAGCGTTGCACTTGGACCCATGGTCTATATGCTTCTTGTTTATCCTTTATAAATGTCGTTGTAGTGCTTTGAGCTCCGATAACGTGACTATGTCGAATGCCTTCCGTGGTTAGTTCTTTTTGAGGGGCCTGTACCTTAGTCGGGCAGGTCCCTGCTCCATGTCCAACTCTCCCGCATGCAAAACAAATCTGTGGTAACCCTTCATATGCCACTTTGATCTCTTCGCCATCGAGCTCTACTCTTGATACTATTGATTCCGTTAGGTCGACTTCCACCGCCACTCTTGCGAACTTGCCCCTTTGTGACTATTAAGTATGCGCAAACGCTTGGAGGATGACTGGATGATATCTAGATATAGGTAGTTTAGGAAATCTCACCCACACCACTGCTCTTGAAACTTTGCCTTGTGAAGGGCAGAAATTCGGATGCCATGGTTGAACCGCAAGAGCATGCCCTAGTATCAGCCACGGACCCTTGGTAAGGGCTGTCGGGTAATCCTCGGCTTCAACTAAATTAACAAGAAAAAAATCATTTTCGAGGTCTATCACCTTCATTGGTCCGAACAGATTCCACATGACTTTTAATCTATTCTTCAACATGCGATATCCAATTCATCTCCCAAGCAATTTTACCACTATCGCTCACTCGCAGATCTTGCCTAAACGATTTTTGATAGTCTTAAAAAGTTCGATCGCATTCCCAAAGGCTCCCTTTACCATGGTAATATCTCCTTCTTCAACCTCAGTCGGGGCAGGGACAGAGCCATGTATAGGGGCCCCTTTCAAATATTTTTTTTTAAATTACTTATATAATTAAAATTTTTAAAATTACAAATATAAGTGGCCCCCCTTTAAATATAAGTGATCCCCCCATTAAAATTTTTGCATTTAGATGTTGGCCCTCGGCCTCCCCTTAGAATTGAGTTTGACTTCGTCCCTGGGCGGTAGCATACGAAGTTGCTGGAGAAGACATAGGCTGGTGGCAGTTTAGAGAAAGAGGCAGCTAGAATTTGTCATGTTTGTGATTTTATGGTTTGTGAGATGAAGAAGATAGGTGTTTGGTAATATATACAATCTTATCCTAGGTGTGGAATAAGCTTATTTTAGGAGTGGAATAAGTGATGTTTGGAGAGAGGTTTAATAATGGGCATGTTTTGCAACATGCATAACTTTGAGGATGTTTGGGCACTAGAGTAGGATTTGTCTTGTTTGGTTACAAGTTTAATATAAACTAAACTAAGAATAAGGCTTGTTTGGCTTTAAGATTAATGTTCTTATTAAATTTTATTTCAAGCAATTTTAAAATTGTTTTAAAATATAAAAATCAATTCCAAAATTAAAGTAATTATTTTTATTAATATGATTACGATTAATAATTTATTGATTTCTAGTTTAATTTTAGAAAATTAGTCTCTATTGATAAGACAAATAAAATTAAATCTCTCGTTAAAATATTAAGTACACACTAAGAATGTGATTGTTGTCTTTCATTATTATAAGAATAAACTAGAGTTTTATCTATTGTTAGACTTGTTGAGCAAACTTATGGTCGCTTTAACTTGAATATGTTTAGCCTTATGCAAGTGGGTTCTACTTAATTAAATTTGTATGATTTGGATGAGCAAATTCATGACCATAAAAATTTAGAGGTAGGGTTAGGAATAACATATAAGACATGTTTTAACTAGAATTGTTGCCTAACAGATCTAGGAGTCATGTAAGGTGTGATTAATAAAGATGTTATCTAAATAATTTAAGTTTGGTTAGTTTATTGAGCAAACTTAAGATCAACTAACTATATTTGAATGAGATCTTAGTCTACTAGAAATATTAGAGTAATCTTTTCGAATAGTAATGAGGGCTATTATTTCGAATAAAATGGTGGGAATAACCAAATACATCATTAAAGCCTTAATCTCATTTGGTAGTCATGACATATAATTAATTACTTTCTTTTCTTACATTTATATTTTGTTCTGCGTAGAATGTACCTTGTTTAGTATAGTTGATACTAAGTTAATGAACTCAAACTTTTGGACATAGGATATGTTTGAGAAGAGTTCTCAAAGTTAGATAGAAAATTGTATGTCCATTATATTATTTTGCTATAATCTTTGTTGAGGATTTAGTGACAAAGTTTTAGAGATATGTCAAAATCATATAGATGACAAATTATATTGACATTTTGAGTTAACTAGTGTCTCTTAAACTTTGATGACAATATGTAAGATGTATGTCATTATGATGATAGTAAGACGCAAGAGGTTGCATAGAGCATAGCTGAAAGGTATAGTACTTTGTTAGAATTGTTCCACTAAATTTAACCTACTAAAAGCATAAACATAGACATCGGTTAAAGGCATTTGCTATAGTATGATAATATTTGTCAAAAGAAGAAAAGTGATTGCATGACTTTTCATGTCTATAAGAGATACGATAGAGATCATATATATTTTTAGTTCATGCTTTTAAGTATTTGATATTAAATTTAAATTCAACATTATTATAATGTTCAAAGCATGATAAGAAATAGAATGTTAAGTAAAAGTGGTTGATCCAATTTTATAGAAATAGTTTGTATGTGTTGGATTAAAGGAGACTTACACTTAACATAAATAAAAAAAACAAAGTTGGATAACCAAGACTATCATTTTATGTCATATTGCTTAAATTAATATAATGAGAATCATAAAGTTACATACAAAGATATGTGTATCCTTTTGATTATGAATCGTATGAAAGTTGTGAAAATTGTTAAGTTAAAGAGTAACCAAATCAACCTTTGGTGAGAGGATAATGCATGTATTGAATTGTTAAATTTATACATATGATGTATTGGATGGAATAACAATTCCTAAAAGGATGATACTTATATTTCATTAAATTACTAATGACTTTATTGGATATAGTCATATGTATTAAATGAAATGTTGATTTAAACTTTTAAGAAGTTCAAATTTTTTACATCTAAGTAAAATTTAAACATTTAGAATGCTGAAGCATTTCAATGAGATCTTTGTTAAGTTTTCAATTTTTGGTTATCTATAGGAAATGAGATTCTTTGGAAAATTCTTTTACAATAAAAATTTCATAAGAGTATGAATTTATGTAAGGAGGAAAAATACAATATGGATATTGTATGATGCAACATTATTTTTTCTATAGTTATACCTAGTACAATGACTCACCTTCAATAGTTCCAATTGAATCTTTTTGCAATATTTCATATTATGTATGAAATGCTAAGTTTTTGAAAGAGTCAAAGTTAGAACTAAATTGGATTATAGACCTATTGAATAAATTGTTTGTTTCAATGAATACTTATAAGAAAATGGATATAAATTGTTTGTTTCAATGTATCCAAAGAACAATTTGAGAGAATTATGTAACTTTTACAGAGAGGGTTAAGCAAGAAGTGCTAATTCCATTAAAACTTAAGTCTATTTATAATAAGTTTTGGATGTTTTAGTAATTTAATTTAATTGAAATTAAATTTTAATTTCAATTAAACTTTAACTAGAATTACAAGTAATTTTAATTAAATACGAATTATGCTCAAATAAGATTCAAAATCTCATATTGATCCTTATTTATTAAATATTACATATTTAATCATAAAGTTTATCAAACTTAACAATCAAGTCTAACTTGACTAAAATATCTTTGCTATCTTCAACCTGTTTTTTCTATGTAAAACCTAAGAGGTTCCCAAATATTAGGGATGGCAATTGTACCCGAACCCGATGGGTACCCGGTAAAATTACCCGAACGGGGGCGGGTATGGGGAGCAAAT
>JANKOD010000001.1:7181864-7196066 GCA_026284645.1 Erythroxylum acuminatum
AACGATAGTTCTTCTGCTACTGTTATACAAGTCAAAGTGATAGCTGCTGGAAAAACAAAACAGAAGACACAAAGCTAATTAAACAGAATGGACTGAAACTAAAAAAACGATATATGTTGGAATTTCGATGTTCACTCTCAAAATGACTTCAAGGTAGTATCAGATTTTTTCAAAAGGAAAAACAGAACAAACTCAAAAGCTTCCTTTAAACTCTAAAACTCAACTTCTGAAACTTAAAAAACAAGCATAACATGAATAGACTTGAAACATGAACTGAACTTTGTATTGATGTGTTCAGATTTTTCAGAATACACTCTCTTGCTGAAAGGTAAAACATGAGTTTCATATATAAGCCCTATACATCAGATACGATTCTTGAAGGTGCTGAAAAAAATAAAAGCAAGAACTAATGGTTAAAAACTAGTCTAGTACAAGTATTTCTGCATTTGGCTAAACACTAAAGTATCCAAATTGTCTTCTTTGTAAAAACAGAAAGTTGACATCTTCAACATCATTTAATTCTTCAGCCAACAAAATCTTGACATCCATATTTGTTTTTTCAGACCATGAAAGTGAAATGCTTGGTAGATTAAACTTGCTGCACTTGTTTTGCTTTTCTCCAATAAATCTTGATTATGCTAATTAATCCAACTTAATTACTTCAGGTTTTCCAGTTTTTCCAGCTCTGCACTTCTTCCTCTGCTCTTCTTCTTGCTGCACTTTACTGGTTTTTTTAAAACTGAACAGCTACTTCAATTTGCTCCGAATTTTCTCAGCTTTTTCTCTTCTTGATCTTCAAATTCCAGAACTTGGTTCTTTGAGCACATAGCCTTCTGAATTATCCTCAAAATCAATAGCTCAATTTTTATGATGAGCCTTGGAGACTTCAGCCCGAAACTCACCTTCTTCTTCCTTTTCAGCTTAATCTTCATTGCTAAATCTTCAGCTAACTTCAGAACAGCAGGTTTTGCAAAACAATTTACTCCAACAAGTACAGCATTGGCATTAGTGGCAATAACAGTAGTTGGAGCTATCTGTATGCTTAACAATTTCATCGCAGCTGCGTGGGGTTCAGGAGTATCAAGACTCCCTGTGTTAGTAGTACTTTGTATTGTGTAATTTGTTTTCTACTCACCCATAAGTTCAAGATAGCTACCTGTTTTAAAAAGTTTCCGGTGGCTTTCCACGTTTTCCCTTGGTGTTTTGGAAGGGGTTTCCACTGATAAGAAATTGCGATGTTGTCCTCCCATAATTTGCCTTCCTCACCAAGTCTCATAACTAGTATTTCAAATGGAGGGTTCAATGTCACTTACACAGATTCATGCATACCCCACTCGCTTCTTCTGAGCTGTATGTTCATCCAAACAGAGGGGTGTGCCGATAAAGCTTGCGAGAGCACTCAGCCCCTTTGTCGTTCAACATTCTAAAGGAGCATTATGGAAATGGATCCATAATGGGATGTTCTGAACTTTAATATCTTCAAACTTGATATTTGTCTTCCAAGGCTGTAAAAATATGGGTTGATTCCCGACATGCCACGTGCTTTCCTCCAAGATTTTGTGAGCTAGAGATATGGAGTGGAAAGTGAACAAAATAAGGTTCTCCACTGTTAGCAAGACATCGGCCAGACCTTTGTTATGCCAAGTTCGTTGGGCCAACCTGTGGATGCTTGGAAATGGTAGTCGTTTATCGAAGTCCACCAATGTAGCTTCCCAACTCTTAGCACCTTCCTCCAGTATTGCAAGTTCTGGACAGACTACGAGCTTCCCATCAATTTCCTTAGGAGGAGTAAAGGTTAAGTTCTCAGCTGTTGGATAGTGACGACTTGCTTCCAGCTCTTCTGGGGGTCAAAACGGATGGGTGTTTGATGGTGGGAGGTTCCTGAGGTTCGGTGGGATCTTTTGATGAAGGAGGATGGCGAGAGAGTAGCACTGGGAAATAATCGTTGAATTCCCAGCTGTGAGTATAGGCTGCATGGATAGCTAGAAAAGGAAGGCAGTGGTGACAGAGGCAAAAGTTGAACAGATGTTGGTTCACGGTAGGAAAGAAAGAGAGGGCGGGAAAAGGTATAGCAGCTAGTGAGACCGAAATACCCTTGAAGTCCCGTTGAGAAAGAAAGGAAAAACAGTAGGCTAAAGCGAAGAAAATGGAGTAAATGCAGAAGATAAAAGTAGGTGGTGGTTCCCCTAGAAGTTACCCGGCACTGCATGGCGCTCCAGACGGTGGCTCCGCGAGAAGCTACATGGCGCTATGTTGCTGGTGAAATTATCCAAAAATCGATGATTTGTAACATCTATTATGATAGAAATCGATGATTAATTATTGAAAGTATTTGCGAGTAATTTCTTCTTTGAGCGCACCTTTGGCGAGTTTAGCAAAGAGCTCACCTGGCTCCATAAATGCTCCATGACAAAGATGATCTTGGTCTTGATGGTCGTAGACTTGGTTGAGCCCGACGAAGTTTAGGTCGCGAACAAGTCTCATAATGAAGACTTCTCGCTTGATTTACACCATTGTGTCTTCTTTTTTCACTCTTTCCTTCTTGATCACTTTGATAACTATGCTATGCTATTTTTTCTTCACTCAAAGGTAGAAGAGGAGAAGAGACAGAATTTTGATAAAGGAGAGACAACATGTTAAAATAAATTAAGGATATTAATGTATTAAATTAAAGTTAATTAGATTAGGGAATATTAGATTATGTTAATTTTATTTAAGACTAATTTAAATTAATGAAATTTAATAACAAATTTAAAATTGATAAGCTTGTTTAAGTTGAATAGCCACGTAACTCTATGAATTAAAAAAATTTTAAAAAATTATTTACGTGGTTACGTGGACTTCAAAATTTTATTAGAAAATATAAAAAATTAGTAGAAATATGACTTAATCTACTTTTCTGTTTATGAAAAGTTGATTATGGACATTTTAAACATATTTAAATTTATTTTAAAAATTTTAAAATCTAACTTAAAAATTTAAAATATAACTCATATTATGATAAGAACATTATGTGAAATTTGAGTAAAACAAATGTTTTAACATGCGCAATTTTCTGACCTTCAAATATTTTAAAAACATGTCACGATTGAAGTTTTTAACATTAAACAATCCAATTTTTATATTTTATATTTTGCATTAATAAATATTTAATATTATATATTTTTATTAATTATTTCAAACCTAGTGAATATTAAATATTGTTATTTTCTATCTTATTTATACTTAATATTTATTTAGAAATATTTTTATAATATTAAATGGACAAATCTTTTTTTATATGGGTGCTGGGACAACTACATTCTATATTCCAATCGATTGAAAGCTTCCTGCCCATCAGCAGATGGAGGTGATTTTTCTACATGATGCCGGAACTGGATCTACTGTTATCTGTAAGACTTTCCTATAAGAAAACGGGTCCGTGGAATCACCTTCATTGGCTGCCCGATCCTGTACTTGTACTTTGGAATTTAGGGTCACGTCTTACTCTTAAAAGCTGCCCGCTCCTATACTTGTACTTTGAGATTTAAGTTCATGTCTTACTCTTAAAAGACTCGATTCTGACCTCGGTCACCCAGTGAAATTCGGTTCCAACTTGTTCAGTAATTGTTTAGAATATGTTCTTTTTTGCAGGTTAAAAGTCTAATTACGTCGGGAAAAATAGTAGTGGGAATTCTTTTTAATTGCTAACTTGGCTTCTCTTCCCTTTGCAGTAAAATCCAAATGGCGTTTGGATCTTCGCTATCGTTCCGAATTCTGAATGAAACCAACTCCTTAGACCAACATAATTTCCAATCCACCGACGACCCTAATTCACAGAGAATGGAGAAGAAGAAGAAAAACAAGCATCTTCCCCAATCACCTTCAGCCGTACCCGACTCTAGTTTCGTTGTGTGTTTGGAGAGTAGAAGCCCAGTTGTATCTATAGTGAATGAAGCGGCGGAGTGTCAGAATATATTTTCCAACAATTTTGGGTAGTTGCGGCAGAGGAATGTCGCCATCGGTGGTGGAGAGGAGGCAGAGAGCGCGGCGGAGGATAGGGAAGTAGAGCGGAGTTCACCGGAGAGGCAGACAAGGAGTGAACCTAGTGCGAAGGCCGTTGAGACGATGGCAAATTTAGAGACTGCCAAGTCGTTGGATTGGAAACGCCTTATGGCGGAGGATTCTAATTGTAAGCCCGTCTTATTTTATTCGCTACATTTTTCAAACTTTTCCCTGTTACGATTAGCCAATTGATGTTATACAAATGCCTATGAACTGAATTACTGGCCATTAGTTTTGCTTCAAATGTTGAGAAGTGGAAATTGAATAGTGCATCTATCTTATTATTTACTTTTGTTTAGCTAGTTCTTTTGTTATTATTTTTTTTCTGTAAATGATAAAATCGTAGAATTATGTATGATTGATCTAGAAAAGTTTATTCTTGCTGCTACACTTTTCAGTTTGCAACTTGGTACCTTGGGAATGTAGGACATCTAAAGTTTTAAGTTACAAACTATGGCGCCAATTTTAATTGAATGTTATTTCTTCATTGATTTCAAGCCTATATGTTAATTCATTAGTTGAAGGAAGGACATAGGTTTGTGATTTTGGCATTAAGTGCAATTTAGAAGTAAGAAATTATTATTTGGTTATAGGGGTACGTGATGAAGAAAGCTTCAGGTCCAAATTGTTAAACATTACCATCTTCTCAACATTATGAAGTATATCTGGCATTACCTTTGTCTCAATCAGTGTTCATATTAAAGAAATCTCACAAGCACTTGTGTGAAAGATTTATTACTAAATTATTGCCATGCATGCCATGTAATAAATTAGGTTAGTGACCTAGGGTTGATGAATGTTGTCCAATTCCTTGTACCTTTACAGTTGCTAGAAGTTTCAGAAAATGTGTTGATGTCAAGGTGACTCTAACTAGAAGTAAGTATGTCATTGATTCTATGCTAAAGTCTATTGCATGTGGGACTAGGCAAATTTTAGGTGATTATGGTGAGAAAAAATGTTTCTAAGTCATATATAGTCTTGTTTAAAGGAGATCCTTATGATTAAAAGAGGGTTAAAAAGTCAATATGTGAGTAAGTGTGGCCTCAAGTTTAATTCCTGAAGCGAGATTGGCATCCAAGAGAGACATTTGAAGAGTCAAATGGATTCATTCTTAGAGCTATCAAACATTGGTTGATTTTTGGGATTGTTTTCAAAATTGTATGATGTTGGAGTACAAATTTGAAATTTCTGATTGGTCAAGCATCATATGATGTTGTATCACAAGGGGATAGATAATAGAATCCTTCCTACTGTAGAATGATGTAACTTGATCAAAGTTGACTTTTATAAAACATGACTCATTTTATTTATTATCTCATGAGTTGACTTTTTATTGCATCCATTTAGCGAGCAATATAGGATGTGTTAATATTCTGTCTTAATAGTTCAATCTTTTATTAGCAAGAATGGAGGATTCAACGTGGATTAGATGTTAATGGGTACTTCAATTGTTTGTGAAGTATAGTCACACCATCTAATAGTTATGGCATTATATGGTTGAACATCAGGAGGTTTGCCAAAGTCCTAATTGGATAACTTCTTTTCCTTTATATTGGCCTAGGTCCTTAGCATACTTTTTCCACATCAAGAACTAAAATCACTAGGTTATTGGAAGGATCTTTTCAAATACCATTATTGTAATGCGTTATGTCTACTTATTACAGATGAAATAAGATATAAAATTTTGCTTATACTGTTGAAATTTATACAAGCTAATAGTATGGTTTGATCATTGGATCACCGAATGTTAAATGTGTTAAATACAAGTTGCTAATAGTGTTAAACTTAATTTAAAGATCTTGAATTGTGATTTATTCCTTCTTACTAAATCAGTAATCCCTCATTATCTCGCTATTGCTTTTATGTTTTGTTTCTAACTCTCGATTTTGGTGCGCAATACCTTTCATCAGACATCTTTTCAGATGAGAAGTCACCAATGAATTACTTTATAAATGAGATGAACAAGGGTAATGCATTAAGGAGGACAACAACTCTTGGTAGTGAGAAAGAAAGGGAGAGAGTTTATGATACAATCTTTCGGTTGCCTTGGAGATGTGAATTGGTATCTTTTGGCTTTTCTGCTCTAGCATCTAACTATACCTGTTATAGTTTTTCTAGCAATCATACACATTGTTATTAGGTCATTTGCTTAAAGTAAGTTCCCTTTCATTTCATTTGTTTATAACATTCCACTTGATGCTTTTGCAGCTTATAGATGTTGGCTTCTTTGTGTGCTTGGATTCATTCTTGTCATTGTTAACAGTCATGCCAACAAGAATTGTGATGAAAATTTGGAGGGTACTTCGTACAAGGTTAGCTGTACTTTATGCATACTTGCGCAAACATAAAGTCTTTTTTCTTTTGGAAGTTAAATTGACTTAATGGTAAACAAGAGAGTACAAAGCATCAACCCATGACAAAAGAGGGATCATGCAATTGGTCTAGCAATAAAACTAGTAATGACATCTTGGCAACTATAAGCATTGCTATTTATACAAGGCTAAATGGTCTAATACTTGAAGCTCAAAGGCCTAGTAGGTTATTAGCTAACAGTTTAGCAGCATATAGTTATAACACCTGAATTATAGCTGTTTCATGTCTGTGGTTTGTTATGGCCTTTGGACTGTGGGCAGATTCCGCTTCATGAGCAGCTTGATGTCTATTATTTTTTTTCGAAAACTAATAGATTTCATTATGAGAAAATATATACAATCTAGAGGACAAAACTAGTATAATCCATAGAATCTAGATTACAGAGATTTATGGTTCCTAGTAATCGTCTACATAGACATCTATTATTTCCCTTGCCTAGCTACATTTCCATGTTTGAATATTTAGTTCATATAGATAGCGGTCACACTCGAGGAGTGAGCAAGGTTTTGACTCATTTTATAAGCCAGAGACCATTTGCCATGAAGTTTTCCCTTAACCAATTGATAGTCTTATGGCTGAACTCCTGTTGCTCTAGTTTTTGGTTGTTGTACAGTCTATGATTATGTTCCCTCCATATAACATACATTAAATAACCAAATGCCAATTTTAAGACTTGTATATCAATTTTCTTAGAGCCTTGATTTTTGCTTGACCAAACAACTATGTTATCCCAATTGCACATATTGCAGTGCAAGTTACATAGTGTAAGGATTGGTTTCCATTGTGTGTGAGTGAATTCACAATTAAAGTAGATATGCCCAGTGTTTCCTTTTCCTTTTTACAAAGTATGCAGGTGGAATGACTAGAGGGATCTTTGTGAATCCTATCCTTGGTCCAGGCTTCCTTTGACTACTAGCTATATATTGAATGAGACTTTAGGAACATTATTCCATGCCAAACTTTTTGACTCATAAAGTAGGTTGATTTATGTACTTGAAGATATCTCTGTTTGATATGTTGGTGAACCATCATGAGCTATGTTTAGTCCAAATCATTAGATCTTCTATGTGTTGATTAGGATTTTGACTAGGCATGTCATTCATGATTGAGGAAAATCCTCTTAAGTGATGTCTAGACCAACACTAGCTCTCCCATTTATGATTGTTTTAACTTTTGCATTTCACAAAATTAATAACCTTAATTGTTGCTTATGAATGGTTCCAAATCATGCCAATTGTTGAACCAAAACCATGTTTTTTTGCCATTCTCTACCTTGGTTTTAATGCTTTCTTGGATTTGGTCCCTCAAAGCTTGGATATGTTTCAAGGTCTATGAAGTATTCACCTTGATTTTAGCATTCCATATGGTATCCCCTTTAAGGAAGTGGTTGTGCACCCATGTGATGCCTAATAAACATTCAAGCTACTGATTATTGAAATGATGAGTGCTACTTTACCAGCATAGGTCAAGAACCTGTTTTGCCAATTGCTCAACCTTCTATGGACTTTGTCTAGCAATGATTGACAATCCCAAAAGTGTCTTTTGGTTATAATGGGGATGCTTATGTACTTAAAAGGGAGGTGTTTTTGCTTGAGGAGTTATCACCCACAAATTGACTCTAGGTTTTCATAGCAGTTTTTGGTGCCCAATCTAGCGGAAGTTGGTGAGTGGGGAAGGACCAAGAATAGGAGATTTGGAAGTTGAGCATTTAAGGGAGGATAAGTTGGTGGTGGTTAGAGTTGTATTGTTTGGTGAGACTAGAGGTAGCCATATGTTGGGATGCATGAGTAGTACTAGGAGATAAGCCTGAGAAAACAGGCAAGGTAAGTGAAGTTGAGCTTTTAGAAGCGAATTTCGGTGGTACTGAAGTCCCTGAATGATTGGTTTCTTGAGAATTTGCAGGCTTTAAATGAGTGGCTGAGGGTTTGCCTAAGACCAGATCTAAGGATACTGAGGAAAGTGGTAAGATGCTGTTTATCAACGATTGGGATGGGATGCCAAGTGGCGAGAAAGGGGACTTTGGTTCCATTCCCAAACGGGAAAGGAATCTTATAGATGTTTAGCTGGGAAAAAGGGACATTGGCAAAAAAAGGGTAAGTAAATTGATGTTGGATAGAAAAGGTCAGTTGCAATGAAGGGGTCAAAGGTCAAATATAGAGAGAAGTTAGAGAAACTTGCTTCTCATTTCACAAAGTTAGAGAAGTTAGATAAGCTTTATCCCATGCCTACATTTTGTGCTGGTTATATTGCTTTCATATGTCTTAAACATTGGATCATGGATCATGAAGCTTGTATTGCCAATAGCCAAGTAGTTGATTCAACCTCCCTTTTGTGTCGCCATCATCTCCATCTCATAGTTTGACATTCTATGGTTTGGTTTCTTTGTGCCACATATTTATCGTGACATCCCTATATCATTTTGTACTTATTTTGATTCTTTATGAAATCCTAATAATTTTATGTAATAAATCCCAATGGTTTGTACAGTCTTACCTTGACATGCCCATTATAATATAATGAGATACATGCTGATTTTATTTTCAAGTTTATATAGTTAGATTATGTATGCATATAATATGGTTTCTTTATCTCGTAGTTAAATCCTTTTGCCTCACACCAAATGATGAGTAAGGCATCTTTGCGCTGTTAGATTTTGTATGAGTTGTAGTAATTGTAAAATAACCTAACCATACTTTTGGCAGGCAGTTTGAGAATCCTTCTGCTGCAGAGCTATCTGATATTGGTTGCTTAATTGTATTGGCTTCTGGAGTTGCTCTTTTGGAGCAAACAGGTATGTGGTAATGCACATGCATATACAAAATGTGTTGATGCAGGAGCATATTTCAATTTAAAGTTTATTTTTTCTCATTTAATAGTTATCATTATGATTCCTATTTAGGTTAGATTTTCTTTTCAATAATATATTTCTTGATTACTATTATTTGAGGAGGCCTTTTAGGACTTTTTTATCCTATTTTTTGTAGGTTTTCTAGTAAGACTATTATAAACAAGGAATTTGCAGTAACATACAACAACCTCTGTATTCAAATTTATATTAAACTATGTTTTTGTTGTGAATCCTAATTGTTCCTACCACAGTCACCCCTATTTTAACTGAATTTTGCTGAAATTTTTTGCCCTTACCTTTTTCCCTACATTAAGTGGTATTAGAGTAAAGGATCCTATATACTTTCAAGGATTTCTACTTCAAACAAAACCATGTTAGATTGTGTTAGAAATTGAGGTAGAGGCAATCAACCCTAACCAACAAAGATGCAAAAATGTGGTGCATGATTGTGGACCTGATGTATATTGTGCAAACATTCTGATGTTAGGGACCAATGGAAACTCGTATGGAGAATCTAGAAAGTAATAAGAAAATCCTTGAGATTTCAAAAAATATTAAGGTTGAATATGCATTAGAGGACAAAATCCATTTTCATAAAATTGGACTTGCTAATCAAGCCACACAAGGTTGACTAGAAATGTGGCTACTCCCTAACTTTGATGTAAGCAGTGGCAAAGTCAATGTGAAATTGCTAATTTTTATGGTAAATTCAATGCGGAAGATTATTTGGATTGGAAGGTTAGGTTGAAAATTATTTGGAATTGAAATCAATGGAAAAACTTTGAAAAGTGATGTTTGTGAAGCTTAAATTGGAGGCTATTGCACTTCAATTATGGAAGAAAGTTGAAGAGCGTGATGCATGACAAATGGATGATTAGTTCCTCTAAGAGGATGTGTCATCTATTTGCCATTAATCCTTTGGAAGGATCAGTCATCTTTCAAAGGATGTGCACCCAAATATTCTAGGTTGTAGGCCGATCTTAACTGGATTATTTGGGTAGAAGGTAGAGAGGGTATCAGTAGGACTTTGGTTTCCAAGGCTGTATGATGGCAGTCGATTGATCAAGAAGGCATAAGTTAGGACTGCCTCTCCCCATAGCCACTGTGGGACATTGTTATACAAAAGAAGAGCTCTTGTACAAGCAAGAAGGTGACCATTTTTACTCTTTGTAATGCCATTTTGTTGTGGAGTATAGACACAAGAAGACTCATGGATAATGCCCTCCTTTTGAAAGAAATAAGATAAGGTCTGATTAACGTAATCTTTGGCATTGTCAGATCTAACCCTTTTAATTTTGGTTCCAAATTGGGTTTGAATCATGGTATAAAACTGAGGGAGGACTATGCTCACATCTGACTTGTGTTTGAGAAGAAAGATCCAAGTCATACGTGTGCAATCATCAATAAATGAAATAAACCATTTTGCACTAGAAACATTAGAAATG
The DNA here is from genome assembly GCA_026284645.1 of Erythroxylum acuminatum. Lineage (NCBI taxonomy): Eukaryota > Viridiplantae > Streptophyta > Magnoliopsida > Malpighiales > Erythroxylaceae > Erythroxylum > Erythroxylum acuminatum. The sequence continues at coordinate 7,192,575 of JANKOD010000001.1, forward strand.
GGTGCTGGACCCCATATATCACTATGAACAAGGTCAAAGGGCAGAGAACTTTTACTAATAGAAGTTGGAAAGGGCACACGCTTGTGTTTAGCAAGCTCACACACTTCACATTGAAACTCTTCTACCTTATTGCTTGAAAACAAGGAAGGAAACATATTTTTTATAACAAAGGAGGGATGTCCCAGGCGGCGATGGTAGAGCCAAACTTTTTTTTTTTTTTGAATTTGTGAGATGGGTTTCGGATAGTAGGCTGGATGGAGAAATGATGTCTGGTTTTTCTTATTTGGCCAATGTCTCAAGGTAGTAGAGTCCATCCTTTGACTTGGCATGTGCAATCCTCCTCCTCAAGTCCCTTTCCTGAAATAAACAGAAATCTTGATGAAAGAATACATGGCAATTTGTATCAGAAGTTAGTTTTTTGACAAAAATAAGGTTGGTAGACAGTTTAGGGATATGGAAGACTTTTTTAAGAATCAGACTAGGGGTCAGGTTAATGTCACCAACACCAGCAATAGTAATTAATGATCCATCTGCAGTAGATATTTTTTTGTTACCGGAGTAGGGTTTATAGGTTGTGAAAAGGGTTGAGGTATTGGTCATATGGTCTGTAGCTCCTGAATCAATGATCCAGGAACCTTGGGAAGGGGAGTGGACTGAGGCACTTACACTGACCAGAGTAATAGACTCACCAGAAAATGCAAGTGAGGTACTACCTCCAGGAGCAGATAAGTCCCCTGGTTTGTCTAGTGCAAGAGTTAGTTTGTTAATTTCTCCTTGGTTCAACTTCCCTGTGTCGAGAGCTGGCTGCTCCTGCTTTGCTGCAGCAGCTGTATGTGCCTGTCCACCTTTTCTGCGTTGTCCCCATCTCTGATTCCACCCTTGATTTAGCTGAGATTCTCCTTTCTGTCCCCATCTCGGCTTGGAGGCTTGCCATGTAGCTTCCAACATTTATCCCTTGTGTGCCTAGGTTTTTTGCAGAATTTGCACCATAATTCATCAAGTTTCTGCTGTCCAGATCTTCCTCCTTCAATTCTTCCCTGTTTGGCAGCCACTATTGCGCCACTTTCCAGTGTTTGATTATCTAACATAACCATCCTCCTCCTTTCTTCTCCTCGAATGAGTGCTACCACCTCATTTAAAGATGGAACCTCCTGCTGCCCTAATATGTGGACCCTGACCTAATCATATTCAGGGTTCAATCCCACAAGAAAATCATATACTGTCTTGTTCCACAAAATTCTTCAGTAGAGCAGCATCTTCTGAGCATCTAGTTTGCAGCACTCGATAATGATCCAGTTCCTTCCATAATGTTTTCAACTAGTTGGCATATTCTGTCACTGACTTACTCCCATGTTTTGTTGCTATTGTTCTCACTTTCACCTCATATATTTGGGTTGCATCTTTGGCCTTTGAATATGTCTGATGAAGTGTGTCCCAAATGTCCTTGGCAGTTGACAAGAACATGCACATATCACTAATTTCAGGAATCATGGAATTCCACATCCATGTTATGATTGAGGCATCCTCCTCATCCCAAGCTTCAAACCATGGGTCCCCTTCCTTAGGACCAGTGCCATTCAGATGGCTCAACCTCCGCTTTACTTTCAAGGTGGTTCGAATAAACTGAGACCATTTCAGATAGTTTTTGCCATCCAGTTTGAAGGCTGGTTGGATGGTAGGCAAATCTCCCAGAGGCTGCACTGGGGAGTTTGTCATTCCCTGCTGCACTCCACTTGTTTCCTCAATTTCTGACATCTTTTGGGATTAAGGACAATTGATCTGATAATATGGAGAGGAGGAGAATGAATCGTACCGGCAATGAAGGCTGATACAAAGAGAATTACTGGAATTGTAGGGAGAATTTCCAGCAATCAAGGCTGGATGAAAAAATGGCTAACAATCGATTAATTAGAGATCAATCCCAGTGAATTTGGTAGCAGAAGCAGTTATTGATTTGACAATGAATGTCAGATCAGAAGAGGATGAAATTTGTAGTCGAATTGATCTCCTTGTGGCTTTGATACCATGTCAAGAAACTACAAAAAAAATTTGGTAGAGAGAATGCATTCATTCACTTCATACAACAGGGGTTATTCCCCTTTTTTAATGTACATGGTTCACTAAAGCAGAAATAAATGCTTTGGTAATTGCCTCTAATAACGGCCACCCATCTTTACAGTTACTGAAATAATAGCTGCCTCTAATAACTGTCTATCGCCCCTATCAATTAAGGGAAAATATTCTCAATTAATATTTATTTAGTTTAACAGTTCCTATTTAAAATATCCAAAACAAAGTTGAATCCTATTCTAAGAATTCTATATTCTTAAATAATTTTACGCCCTAATCAACTAGGATAACATATCTAACTTACTTCTACTTTCTATTTAATAAGGAAACCTAGCATAAACTAAATTTATAATTTACCTTCTTTCTTATTTCTTTTATAAACTCAAAGCTCTTTTGCATCAGTGAGTTCTAAAAGCATGAGCTAAGTGATCTTAGTTTAAAGATTACAAGGATTCTGGAACTGAATTACAGATCTGTTATTGGATCTGAGCAATATTCAACCTTGGCCAGCTGTACTGATGAAAGAAAGTAGTTTAATCATTTTGAAAACAAGGATGCAAAAACTTAAGTGAAGTGTTTTTCTTTTCTGGGGATTTGAGAATCATTTGACCGTGGTCATCTATATCTATATCAAGGTATAATTTTGATATGCTCTCTGAAGTATTAAAAAATTTAGTATTGCTTGGGCGTGTTGGTTGCTTCTGACTTGGTGTACCAGCTGATTGATCTACTATTCTGAATTTCATATGTTGTCATTTCTCATCTGTTCGTAATTATTATACTTGATAGTCAGAATAGGGAACCGGACAATGTGTTTCTATTATTACTGTCTTTTTCTTTAGGCTTGCATTTTAGCTTACGATGAGTTACTATCTCCTCATTGTCTCAGGTCTTGAGCTATGATGGGTTGCATCCTCCTGATGCTTTGGCAGTAACAGCAGCTGGAATAGCAGTGTAAGTTACAATGCAAAGTAGTTACTGTTTGTGAAGCATTGCAGAGTTCCATTTGTTGTTAGATAGTTAAAAGTGAAACTCAATTACTACAGAGCTCTTTCAGAAGTGCCAAATACGAAGGCAATTGCAGGAGTTCGAGTTGGACTTGCTGGGGATAAGTTTATTGTGAATCCAACAGCTAAGCAGATGGAAGATTCAGAACTGGATTTACTTCTGGCAGGCACTGACAGTGCAATATTGATGATAGAGGTAATCTCTTAATATAACTTGAAAACTTTCTTGAACGTGAAGTCTGTTTCTGGAAAAGATCATAGTTTTCGTGGCAGACATTGAATTATGTTATCTGGAGTAATTTTAGGGTATTAATTGGTACATTAGGGGGGTGGTTATATGTTAGAGACCAAAATCTCTAACACAAACTCTGTCACCAAACAGAGTTCTACACAGCCAACAATATCGCACACACCA
>JANKOD010000001.1:7221629-7232646 GCA_026284645.1 Erythroxylum acuminatum
GTAATTGTAATTTTCATTGTACTTTGCCACAAGTAATGTAATAATTGTTGGATTTGAGTCATTTATGTTTCATACAAGCATGTAAACTTAAGTATATTGTCGATTTATTGGGGCCTCTTTTGTTATTTCGCCCATGGCCTATAAAACAATAAGAACGACTCTGGTCCCTAGAATGGCTGAGAACATTTGAAAGAATACATCAACTGAAATATGAGAATAGTAAAACAAGTTGAGCAATTTATGGATCTTTTTCACTGTTTACTCTTACCGAATTTCGTCTTGACTTCAAATTGCACAATGATTTTGAAGTATAAAAAGAGTTGACACATAATGACCTTGTCATTCTTCAGTGTCCTTTTTCTTTTCTTATATGTATAACCCAGTCTTCAAACAATCTCAAGTCCCATCCCCCTGGCAACCCTTCTATATATACATATATAATCAAACAATCACAAGTCCCATCCCCCTCACAACCTTTCCAATCCTCAACAGTCTAAGGATTATGAAGTGCAACTGTTTCAAGTTTTGCGGTTGCCAACATTTTTCAGCACACGTACTCTGAACTGCTAACGCAATCTAGAATAACCTACTCTGTCTCAACGGAAAGTCTTATTCGCGACAGCATCAGAGCTTGACTTGGAAGTTTTGTCCAGAATCTTAGATAGTGTTTCTCGTTAGCCACAAAACTATGAGGCATTTTCTTCGGCCTGAATTTGACTTGAGACTTCTGCTATCGCAGGGTGGAATTAAGACTCGACTCTCAAGTGGTATCACGTATTCTATCTGATTCTGCTAGGCGCAAGACGTCTCTCAATCCTCTCGTCATGGGTATCAACTGAGTTACTCAATCACAACTAGATAGTTCTACCCTGCTATACCTCTAGGGAAAGAAATAGGAGCGCTGACTAGTTCGCCAACTTCGCTGTAAATTTTGATTTAAAGATTACCACTTTTGTAAATACACCCTCAAGGTGTCTCTCAATCCTCCACGAAGATATAACAAGGATTAAACTCCTTAGATTAGTCACGTAATGTGTTTTTGTACTTCCCCCCTTATGAAAAAAAAAAAACTACGATCACAAGGATCGTTTTTGCACATACGACATTGAAAGCTGAAGATTTGATTCTGTAAATCTCGACCACCTTCTTATAATATAACCACATTGAAGCAACTCTTTCAATCAATTTTTGCAACTTAACACCAAGTTAAAAGTGACCATTAAGGAAACAATTCATCTTCTATCCTCCCTTATCGCATCATCAAAATTCATTTGCCACGCAATTTATAATACTAAACCAACCTCAAGATCATCTTACACTTCCCTCGAATTCTGTTTACAACGTAATGCATGATATTTATATTAGACAAAGGCACATTTACTTGTGAGCTTCTAACAGGGACAACGTGAGGCTTTAGTTTCTACAGCTTCTACTCTTCAAACAGGAATGTGATCCCCCACAAGTAACTCAATGCTACTAACAACACGTAGTAATGGTATTCATTTATCCTAACTCCTCTAACCTGTGCTGCTAGAGATGATTGCAATGAACAATGCACTTTCATGTGCCCGATCAATGATCCACCGTACAAACTGAACTCAATCTTCCTGTAGAAAATAATTTAGACCAAAAAAGATGGTATCTTTCTTTGTCTGCTTCGAAATTCCATCATATAAATGTATGATTGATATACATAACATGGTACCTTACATTCCTGTCTAACCAAATTAAAGACTTATAAAAGACACAATAGCAAACGAAGTCAATGATGGAAAACAACTTATTCCATGAATAATCATGAGAGATCAAACAAGTACAAGACCTCTGTAACATATATCTCCAAATGTCCACTCCCAAACAACTTCACGATGGAAAGAAGCCAAAACATTGAAAGAGTCATTCCTCAGACATTTGAAAGTTCCTGTCATAAATTTAAATGTATCATGGACAGAGCATAAAAAAATCCAGAAAGGATAAACAAAAGAGAGAATGTAGGATGGATAGAAGACAGCTACCATGCTGATCAAAAGCTGAAAAACAAATGCTATTTATGAAAACAAAAAAGAACTAAAACAAAATTTAATAGATATGGTGTGTATTAATATCAATAAAGAACATATTATAAAGAAATCAGCATCAAACCTAGCATCTATGAATCACTCCTAAAATCTAATAATCAGTCCTACACGAGAAAACCCCACACTTTTAAAAATTCTTGATCTGAAAATTCCATCGAGTCATTTCAAGAGCTATCCTTTTTTTTCAGAACCTTTTTTCTTATTTCCAGCCCTAGATTCAAAGATCCGACAGAGCATATTTTCAATTTATATATAATTGGCATACTCTTCTGTCTGTCCTTTACCAAGAACTATACCATAACGAAGATCAATGGAATCTCAACATATGCCAAAGTAAACAAAACACAAGAGACACTAACAAATTTGCTTCCTCATATGATGTTTAAGATATGCTATATAATTGAAAGAATGATTATGATAACCTTTGATTTTAGCACCTAAAGGAACTAAAAAGTCAAGTACCATATTCATCAAACAGAAACTAAATTTGCAGCAGGTTGTTAATTGGCAACTCAAAGGCACCCATGTCAATAAATAGAAAAAAGGGTCACAAGCATCTCAATTCTACACTAAGAAGGAACCAACTTTCATTTTAATATATAATGGGCCACACTACGGCATGAAGTACTCCTTAAACAATCAAAAAAAGAAGAAAAGAGTTTTCAACTATTAAATTAACAACACTAACACAAGCACATTTCACAACCTAGAGGGAAGACCAGACATAGATACATGCATAAACATGCACACAGCATGCAAAATCAGAATACTCCAACTAAAATGCACAACAGATAACAAATCATTATTACGGATGGTAACTTTTGATCCTCAAGTACTACTACACTTCCATGCTAATAGTTTAAAAGGTCACAGAAATTGTAGAAGTATGCCTAACAACAATCAGGTAGCTATAATTTGTTAATATGATTTTCAAGGTAGGGGTGCTGAAAGACTACAAAATTATTTCCCAAACTATATGCCTAACTCTTCTTCATACAAACCTGTATGGTCTCTATGCCAGAATAGAGACTTTTCAAACTCTTCATGCATCAATGCTCTCAATCCCCCTAACCCTCTCATTCCTTGATATAATATTGTTTGGAAAGGGCCCTTAAAACGAAAAGCTTCTTTCACTACTTGGCTTGCAGCTAGGAGAAGACTGAAAACTAAAGACAAGATTGTGGAATCTGCTGACAAGTTATGTGCACTACGTTGAAGTGAGCTTGAAAGCATAAATCATCTTTAATTTAAGTGTGGTTACTCAGCATAAATCATCTTTAATTTAACATATACCGTCATGAATCAGATTGAAACAAAATACTGGAATCGACTGATCACAAATTCATATCAATGGGGAAAGACAAAGTCTGCTTAAGCCTTAGTTTCAACCGTACAATCTATTACATTTGGAGAAAAAGGAACCAGAGAGTGTTCAGCAAGATCAACACTCATAAGCAAGTCTTAGTTCACAAGTCACATTTTTGGATAAGGGAAACATAGGTAGCACATCAAATCCAAGGACGACTGAGTTCATTTTATAAAAGACAATGGAATATCTAAATTCTAGTTTTTTTCGAGAAATTTTGTAAAAGTAATGCATTTCATAATACTTAATCTAACTTTGTAAAGACATTTTAATGCCTTTTACGGCGTAATGAATTCTTTTATCTTTAGAAAAAAAGGGGTATTCTACAGTACTAGATATGATGTCTACTATAAAAACTGTCAATATAGATTTTGAAATCTGAAACAAAACATTTTAGGCAAACCATTTCAACATAATGTTGAAGATACTCCTTCATCTTCATGAAGATGGTGAAATGCATGGCTGCATATATTCATGCATGCACTACCATTGAAACATTATTGCCTATTTACAAATAGAAGAATTTCCTTAAGGCACAGCCTGCAACTCAATCAAAATGGACAGGAAATAATGAGGCAGCCATTTCCACCAGATTTAATCACTCATTCAAAACTTTGGAATGAAACAATAAGCTTGATGTACTCTGCATCACTATTATATAAGGGGGAGTACGTTAAGGAATTCAGATAACAACTCTATCCATCGCTGGACAGTCAGGCTTCACATCAACTACTACATAAATGTAATAGAGGGAAAATGCCATGAGAGCTACACCATCTTGAAGAAAACTCTTTGAAGCAAAACTTTGCTTACAGTACAAGCCACCTATGTCCGTTTACATGAAGTTTTAAAAAGGAGGATTTCAATTCCACGAATTTGAAAAAAAGAAACTCTTTCAGTTTCTCTATTCTTAAGTACTACTCCCCTAACTTTTCAAATGCAACAAATCAAAATTAAATGTTATTGAAATTTTTTTTTTCCCTTATCACTATCTCACCCTTCTCTACATAAACAAAGGGTAGAGTTGAAGAAAAAGAAATATATATATACACACACACACACATAAATACTAATAGGTTCCTAGAAATTACTTCTAAACCTAACAATCACCATAAGATCGAAAGCATCTATACTGACCAAAACTGAAAATTCAGAATTTAGAAGCTGCAAAAAAATTATGTTTATTCAAAGTAAAAGATTTTCCTTCGGCTTATTTCATACTCTGTTTGGACTTGTTGTTGGTCACTCTAAAAGCAACAAGAAAAGAACAAACCAAAGTCACATTGCAGCAAAGAACTCCTGTTTAGAAAAGCAATTGGCTAATAACTAAATTAAGGTGACAGAAGTATAAAAGCATACAGGCCTTCTTATCGTCATAGGATTTAGATTCCTAACACAACATGTACTTCCAAAAGGAATTAAAGGACTGAAACAAAAACCTACAAGATCAATTTATTAAGCCTCGTAAAGAGATAAATTCCATAGCATAAGAAGAAGAAATGATAAAGCATGGTAAGGAAAATGCCTCACAAAAATGGCACATCAAGTTGTTTGTTATAATTTCCCCACCGAAACACACTCTACAGCAAGCTAAGTGATGTAACAATTGATTATTGAGAATGCAGCTTTACTAATATTAATTCATCATAATCCTCTACCTGGGCAAATATCAACAGCTGTTTTGCTGTTAGACATCACTGTTTAACTACCTACAAACTGAGTCCACTATATTTACATAGAGCTAAAATGCCAAACTAGACAGAAATCATTCCAATTACAGAAGGAAATCTGAAGAACTTAACATTCTAACTTCTCAAATAAATCATAGCAAATACGTAGAGTAGAAACTGTCCTTTGCTTGCCAAAGTAAAATCTATGCATGTAGGTTGATTAATTATACTATAGAATACCGAGGCTGTCAATTTTGGTTGAGTCAGTTGTAGGATTCTCCAAAGTTAGCAGTCTATTTCAGATCTTATGTATTCTTGAATTCTAAGGTCAGAATGATTTATAGTATAAATTTGCTCCTACATCTTCCCTTAATGAGTATTTGCAAAATCAAATGGAACTAAAAAGAAAACGATCATAATGCATTGTAGATATTTTTAGGACGTACACCCAATATTGCTTGTTTCTTAAAAGGAGCAAACAAATCAAACTAGCAAATCTACGTGCTACCCATACACTAGCTTAACAACAAAGCAATGACTCCAGCTGCACAGTACCAAACTTACAGATTTCCTCATACAGCAGGTGAGGCAATAAGTTAAATCAGCTATCGTAAGATTCATTTCCAGACTAATGAAAAACAAGTAGTGTAGATAACAAAAAATAAACATAATACTTCGGAGAGAGTTTGTGAGAGCTCTTGAACAACATTGCCATCATTAACAGTTAGATAAACAAAGATCAAACCCTAAACAAAATTTGATGTTGGAGGTGATCAGTTAACCTCAAGTGTGAACTGGCCTTGACGTTTAAGTTAAAATCCCTCATATCCCAAGAAAATAACTGAAAAAAGTAGACTGAATATCTCAGACAATCCCATCAACCACAGCCCTAAAAGCAAACAAAACAAGAAGCCCAACATAATATTCAAGCATTTTGAGAATAACATGTGGTGGTGAGGACATACATATAGACTCCACAACATACACAAGAACAGCCACAGTTTTAATTATATGGCTTAATGAATTGTAGGCTTAAGCACACAAGCCAAAATTCTTACCACATTTGAAACAATGCACATAAAACAAATACAAATCATGGAAAGAAAAGCCACTAACTACAATCAGAATAACCAAGACACATGTGTGATATCGAATTAGGATCTCAACAATGAAACATAGCTATCAATCAAACCTGCCAAATAGTCATAAATCAAACAAACCACGAACAACAATCCCATTTCAAGCTGGAAATGCAGGAAAAGAATGTCAACCCTATCAATTGGCGCGAAGAACTAAAAATTTCATAATCTAACAGTAGAACGAACAATAATTGCATAATAAGGCCTTTAGAGAAATAAAATAAAACCCTAAATAACCCAAAATCCCACTTACGAAACGTCCCCCAAATTCGAGCAAATATCAGAAAATACTGAAGAACCAACCAAATATAAAAAAGAGATAATGAAAGGGCATAATTACCAAGAGATGAAAAGAAGAAGGAACTAGGCATTGGCAGTTTTTGGGATAAGAGGTATTGGGGATCCATGACTTTGGGATTGCTTGATCTTATTAGCCTCCTCTTCTCGGATTTTTTGCATCTTAAGCATTCGCTCCATGACAAGCTCGTACTCGCACTTCTCGTAAGCGTGACGCTGTTCCTCGCATTTCCATGGGAGATAAAACTCGGCCTGTCTGCACTTGTTGAGAGGTATGAGAAGATGAGCGCACTGGTCTCTGTATGGAATGGGTACTCTGTTCTCCACCATCTCCTGCTGAGTGGCGATCATTGGCTTCGACGATCCCTCCACTTCCATGATCACCGCTTTCGATTCCTGGTTGCCTCTGATGACGACGATGGTGATGATGAGTTGAGCGTTTTAGTTTCACTTTCGTTGATCAGGTGTGTGTTATTTTTTGTTTGGCGTTCCTTTGGGCTGTAGCTTTTCCCAACATGGGCTCAAGGGCTTTTTCGATTCTTTACAAACACCCCAAATTTTCTGTCCAGTTTTACTCTGTTTTATTCTGTCTCATAGAATCTCAGTCATTAATTTTGCGGGACCTACGCGGGCCCCATGCGGGCCCCACATAAATAAATGGCTGAGATTTATTGGACACAATAAGACACTATAATATTAGACAGGAGATCTGGACTCCTTTACAAATGGCTGTAACTGTAGTCTTGAGCTTTCAATTATTTACTATAAATAATTGTGAATCTTTCGAAACATGTTGACGTGCCAATAGCAATATTAATATTGGCCAGACCTACTTCGATTTTATTTAAAGTTAAGTGAGTCACAGGTAGGTTATAGGCTAAAATTGTTTGACCCGATAAGGTCACGAGTAAGGACGGATGTACATTGGGCCCAGTGAAGGTAAGATTTGACTCGATAGGGTCATGAGTAAAAACGGATGTACATTGGGAGTAAGTGGGGGCAATTTTTTTCAAAAATATTCATATAAAAATATTATTATTTTAAAATTTTCATAAAATAAAATAATATTTTGCCCCACTCAAAAAAATTTATCTCTGTTAAAATTTTGCCTCCATTGAAAATAAAATTTTGCCCTCATTCCAAAAATTTTTAGATCTGTCCTTAGTCACTGGCAGCCAACCCTGGGCAGGGGTAAGTAGAGCACTCCCGTCAACAAAAGGTGCCACCTCTTGGATTGGATTTACATGATGACCTGTATTGCTTCTCCTCTGTTATTTTCCAGAACAAATCTATCCTTCAGTTAATATTTTACTTCAGTTAATACAAAAAAAGGCCCCTCTTGGAAGCCATGTTCTCCATTGCATTATTACAAATTTACAACTCATTTTGAATTGTAACGGTAACTAACTTATAACGTTATCATGAGTCAACATTAAATTTTAAAGTTAACGTTAACTTATGATAGTTATAAATAGTTTTGAAGAATTTAGGTATATTTTTATCCTCTGAATTTTTTATTTTCATCAATATATGCATCTAAGGTACTTCAACTTAAAAATTGGTAGCAAAATTTTTTTACGATTCTGTCTTCTAAGTTCCGAGTGTAATTTAAAGTCAAAGTAAAATTTCTCATTTTTTAAGTTATTTTAAGCTTGTTAAATATTTGAATACATTAATGTTAAATGATATTGTATTTATTTGTGTTTTTCTTTTTTATTTTTAGATTACTTATTATTTATAAAAATAATTTAATATTAATAAATAATTTAATTTTTGTAATTGTAATTTTCATTATACTGTGACACAAGTAATGTAATAATTGTTGGATTTGTGTTCTCGTAGAGTTCACATAAGTTTAGTGATAATATGACTAAATCAAGTAATTTAAGTTACTCAATTAGACTACATAAATGGTTTCCTTTATTATAAAAATATGTATGAATTATGATTATATTAAACATGTTATGATTCTATTAGTTGTTGTGGATATGACAATTGCTTCGTTGAAGAATAGATTTGAACAATTAACAACATTGGATAACATTTTTGAATTCTTATTTGATTCAAAGAAGTTGAGGTCATTAAATAATAATGAATTAAGATAATATTGTACTAATTTTACAACGACTTTTTCCCATGATAATGTGTTAGATGTGGATTTAGATGATCTTTTTTATGAATTAAAAGTGTTGCAGATGACTTTGTCAAATGAGTTAATGTCATCAGTTGAAATTTTAGAATTTGTTAAAGCTGCAGATTGTTATCCAAATGTTTCAATTGCTTATCGAATTCTATTGACTATACCTGTGACTGTAGCATCAGCTGAGAGAAGTTTTTTAAAGTTAAAATTATTGAAAACCTACTTGAGGTCATCAATGTTACAAAAAAGGCTAAATGGTTTAGCTATGTTATGTATTGAAAAGGATATGTTAGATAATATTGATTTTGATAATATTATTAATGATTTTACATCTAGAAATACATGGAGAAATTATTTTTCATAAATTGAGTCATTTATGTTTCATACAAATATGTAAAAACTTTAAGTTTACATGTTTGTATATTGTTGATTTATTGGGGCCCTTTTTTTATTTAGCCCATGGCCTCTAAAACAATAGGAATGGCCTTGGTCACGGGCAGAGCTTGGACATATTTGGCCTAACTAATGACCCGATCGGGTTATCAGCAGAGCTCGGACAGGTTCAGCCTAACTTATGACCCGATTGAAATATCAAAAAAGATATCATTTTTAAAAAACGACATCATTTTTTAATTCTTTTAAAAATATATATATAATGGGCTAAGCCAGACTAAGCCACGACCACCTAGTCCATGGGTCGAGTCAGGCCAAGCCACGGGCCACCCAGCCCGTAAGTCAGGCTAAACTCACCCAACCCATGACATTTCTATGTGTTGTTGCCTCGGTCTGGCCCAACTCATTAACTTCCCTCCTTACGTGCCAAAAACAATCCCCCTGAATATTCTTATCATCATCCAGTCTAGTTTGTTATCCATATCCAAAAATGATAAACTTGTACACCCGACTCACAATTGACTTGCATATAGAAATACAATTCCTCTAAAAATCTAATTAGTGGATTAAATGGAATATATTAGCGATTGCAATCGCTGTCACATGTAGCGATGATAATCGATCAAAATTATGAATATTATGTCAGTATCAATTTCGAATTTAATTTTGATACGGTACTATATTAATATTGGTTAATATCAGGCACCGTTTTAGGTAATTTTTAAATTTATAAAGTAAACTCTGATTTTATTTAAAATTACAAAATATCCTCTGATTGAACCCAAGTTTGCTACATTATTCCGTGACATTTTCATGGTTTTTGTTATACTTTTTGGCTTCTTTTATTGGATATTATGCCTAATTTGACCAAAGAGCATGTGTTTTGAATTAATGTGATTTGAGGGTCAAATTGTCATAATTAATTAACAATTGCACTCCCTTAAATTGTAGGACATTTGATATTACGAATTATTACTTTTCATTGCAGGTCTGAAGGGGAGTAGAGCTAACAAAGGAAGAGTATAACCAACAAAGAGATAGAAGCGATGCCGCGGCGAATCACTCCGCAGTGCGCATGAAAGAGAAGACACGTCGCGACTTGTGCCAGTTCCTACGTCGCGACGCATCACAAGCAACAACACGCCGTGACGTCAACAAATCACCACGTTGCGACGAGCAAGCAGAAGCCTCACGTCGCGACGTCAAATAATTCCTTCGTCGCTACGTGCAGACGGAAACCCGAATCGTAAATGGATATTGACCCGACCCAATCCATCCTATATAAACCTTGCCAAATTAGGTTACGGGGGGGTTCAATGGAGACGGACGATAGTCGGCAACGAGAGAGGGACACAAACGATTGAAGAGAGAACAAAAGGGAGTAGTCGCGACCTCACCACCTAGGGTTCGTTTTGGTCTCCCTGGGTGGAATTTTTGCTTAGGTTTTCATCTTCATTTTCATAGTCGATCTCCACCATAGTAGCTTGGATTCGCCACGATTTGTGAAGTTTCCGGTTGCGATGCATGGCTAGACTTTTCTGTTCTTTTGAAGATGCAACGATGGATGGAGTTTACCGAGCTTCAAAGGGGAGTAGCTTAATCTGTAGTTTAGCTTTGATTTATGAAGGCCTAGGTCTAGGATTTTTAACTTGTAGCGAAGCTACTTGATTATAGCTTAATCAATTGTTGTTGAACATTTAAAGTGTTGTTTGGATTAGTAGTTTACGTTGTCACGTTTAACTACAATGTTATGAATAGCCGAGTTGGGGTTTATTGCTTTGTAGTTAGATAAAGCTTGATTAGAGTTTAATTAAGCGGTGAACAATGTAATGTGTTATGGATTTGTTTATGTAGAATTTTGAGCTTAAATATATGAAGTCTCATATATGTCCACTTGTGATCTTGTTGATTCTCTTTTATCTGCCTAGTTGTGT